>MU130328.1:23617-70438 GCA_015039465.1 Phlegmacium glaucopus | reverse complement strand
ACCTTAACAAAAACCTTAACACAACCTTAACAAAAAACCTTAACAAAACCTTAAAAAAACCTTAACAAAACCCTAACAAAACCTTAACAAAACCTTAACAAAACCTTAACAGAAGTATTTTCCCAGCCAATTTGTGTCTTATTTGCTCAGATCCACTCAGAATATGCTCGGACTCCTCGGACTCCACTCAGAATTTGCTCGGACTCCTCGGAATCCCTGGGGGACTGTAAATTACTGGAATAGTAGATTGATCGCTTTGTTGTATCACTAGCCAAGGGACAAACAGATGGTAGATGTTAAGGAGCATGTCAATAGTGTAAATGATAGACAACATAGTGGAAGACATTGAGGATATGATGAGTGATGAGGATGTTATCGTTGAACGAATGGTTTTGTTGACCAGGAACGCGATTCAGGGCCGCTTCCAAAATAGGTAAGCAAATTCAAAGTCCGCTTATTTTCATGATGGCAACTTTTAAGCTTTCTTCTCACGCTACCAATCAGTATTGGTGCACGACAGCGGTTGATGTTTTCCTTTATAATTTGTAAGTATCACTTGTCCTTGGCAGAATGGTCATTTCACTAACCCTTTGCACACCTTCTCTGCATGAAGTTCCTTTCGCTTCTCCTCCTGGCGATGACGCTGTTGAGTCCTGACTGATTGACCATTGTACCCAAGCTTCCGGTTTGTCTCTGCCCTCTTCCACTCCTTGGCTGGCATAGATCTTGACAAATTCCGGTATGCTGCTACCATTGCTTCTGCTTCCTGTATGACCTGTTCCTCCAGACTTTTCCTCAACTCCTCCCCTTCCAGTTCACACATAATCTCATCCTCGTCATCAACATCCTCATTATTACTCAGGTCAATCATCTTCACTCTCAACATGATTATTAACTCCTCCCAACCAAGCAGTGCACTCCTCTTCATTCTCATCACCTTCGGCAGCACCAACTTCATTCATGTCCATCGTTTCACGGCTGTCATCAAAATTATGTATTTCCGAGCTGCTGGCAGTGGCCTGGTGGCCAAATTGCCGGATTGGATGAACGGTGCGCTTTGATCTGCCTGAACGGGCTATCTTCGCAGATTTCAGATATTTTCGTCGCATGTTAGAATTCTGGCCCATGATTGTCCGAAGTTAATGAATTCTTTGAATAAAATTTTTGACAAAAGCTACACTCTGTATGTACGAAAATTACCCTTAGGTTAGGGTTACTTTTGAAAAATTTTCTCTGGCCAATTTGGCGCCTTGTACAAAAGTAGCAGCCTTTAGGCGACCGGCACCATAGAGGATAGACCTTGCAACCTGATGGTTTTTCTCCTGGGATAAGTTCTACTGCGTGGTCCCAAGGTTTTGGATCAGGTAGGATATCAAAAGATTCTTTGGCAAAGACGCTATCAAATTCTTGGAGATAATCTGGAACTCCTTCTTTTGTTTCGGATTGTGTGTTGCACTGGAAAGCTTCTGCAAGACATTGGGAGATGGTGGAGGTGGCTCGGATATCTGCCTGTGGTGGTAGTAGGCCAGTGGTGAATATTCTGTTGCTGTCCTCAAATTCAGGGGTTTGGGCTACTTTCCTCCTTGTCATCCTCATCACAATCCTCTACATGAGCCGGAAGTGGGCCGATCAAACATTTTTCAATTCGGCATATCTCTGCTTTTTGAAATTTTCATTCTTCTTGGATTTCATTCCTGCATTCCGAACAACAACGGGGTGGACAACGGGATATTTTTACTTCTCCAGTTGCCCAGTCGATTTCCGGGTTGTGCATCTTAAGCCAGGAATGTCCAAGAATCAAGGTTTGTTTTCCCAGTCCAGTGACCGTGAACAAGGATCTCTTGGAATGTCCTTTATACCTGAGTATCAGATCAACCACTTCCGTGATCAATCCGGCTTCATTCAGAGTACCATCAACATTAAATACTGGAATCAGATTTGACAGGGACTTTGTTGTGAGCCTGTTAGTTTTGACATAGTCTCTGTCAATAAACCTTCCATCGGCTCCAGAGTCTATTAAGGACAGAAAGGAGTTTACTTCTCTGGTGTCGGTCGTTTCAATGTTGACTTTGAGTTCCAGTGATTTAGAGTCAGCATTGAGGGAGCCAATAGTGAACTTTTTTGGGAGGGTTCTTTCCCATTGGGGTCGGAACACTCGGATTTTTTTTGGAATTTCTGATGTTTGTACAACTTGAATGTTTTCAACTGTCTCGTTTATTTCATCAATGCTATCTACATGTAAAACAGAGAACTGGTTGGTTGTTGACAGCAAGGGCGTGCAGTTCACTTGCTGTTTTGGCAAAAATCCTTTAAATTGTTGGTCTGACTTTCATGTTCAGTGTTCTCTGAAGGTTCCGTTGGGTCTGGATCAGCTAGTTTGTCAAATTGGGCCAGCTGGAACTCCAAGAGGGTATGGAGTTCATCATTGGTCATTGCTCGGACGTTGAAACATTTTTCACATTGTCTCCCGATGTGTCCAACGCCTCCACTGATGTAACTGCACAGAGGTTGTTGAGAAAAGGTGTATTTTCAAGATTATAAAAATCTCTACTCAAAACAATAACTCAATCAATACTTTATACAATCTTAATAATGCAAGTTGGGTTTTCTACATGGGACCATGGGCAAGTAGTGTTTTCTCAGGAACAAGGCTGCGCCTTTCAAGTGTTGACTCAGGACCTTTCATATTTTGACATGACCACACACCTATGGAGTCGATATATTTTTGCTATTGGACTATGTACACTGCCTTCCTTTCTTTTCTCTCACACTTTGACACTTTACAGATTCTTTTACTGTTCCTTTCCTTTTCCATTGTTCTTTTCTTCTCGCAGCTGTGCTCTCTTCATCATTCTTCCTTTGACAGCGCGTACTTTGTTTCTTTTTATTGTTTTACATAGCCTCATCCTTAGGGTATAAATACTGCTCTTTTGTACCAGGATAGGTAGTTCAGTTCAATTCATTCTTACCCCCCACTTTCATCATCTCAGTGGAATTCCAGTGAATTCCTTCCTTCAAGTTCGCTTTTCTTGCCCCTTACTGTCAATCTATCCCCTATCCCTCAACCGCTATAGTCTTACTGAAGACTCTCTCTTGCTCATCCTCATCCTCGTCTTATACCTCATTCATCTTCCAAGACCTTCATCCTCCTCCTTCTCTTCTCTATTCTTTCCCCTTACCTCTGTGTGTTGAAAGTCAAGGTTATCCCTTCCCTAAATGAACAACAGGGAGTCTCTTGACCTAAGGTCTGGTCCACTGCTCTCTGGTTGGTGTTTATATACAACAACAACAACGATTTATACCGTGTTCACGTCATATTTTCCTGCAATCCCACTGCAGGCACAATCTCTGAATCCGGAAGTGGGGGGAAGCATGGAAGCGCTATGGGTCGCAATGGGGCCAGCTGACTTCTCGGGATATTTGTCAGATCTTTCAACTGATGAAGAGGATGATGAGACTGACAGTGATTGGGACGATGTCACAACCCCGGTACTCCCACCAGCCAAGCGGCTGCGCAAGCGGACAAGTCTTGTGGTACCAGCACAAGTGGCGCATATCCAAGGGAGAGAGCTTCGTGATAAGGAGTTCCAGGAGGGTCTCACAGCCATTGAAAAACTTGTGAAATCAAGTAAGACACAATGGCTGGGGTGAGGTGGCAAAGAAAGTCTGCAAGCCCACCGGGCGAGGGCAATTCTAAGTCATCTTCAAATGGTGGTGAAGGGTAAAAGGCGGCATATTGAGGCTTCTGAGATTGCGGCAGAGGCACAGGGTTTTGCAAGGAAATGGGGTGGCCATCTTGTGAGACGATGGGTCTGGAAATGGATACAAAGGCGGGAACTCCCAGTGTCACTCAGGGGACAGCATGTGAAAGCCTTCACATTGCTTGATGACCCCGTAATTTGTGCTGAGTTGCGTGCCTTCGTCCGATCGAATAAATGGTCAATGAATCCAGAGAAGCTTGCGGCGTACAGCAAGACCAACATGGTCACGGTTGAGGCAGCCAAATATATCTGTCATGCAGTCAACAAGGAAATGCCTGAAGGATTGAAGAAGTACCTGGAAGTTGAGCTCTTTCCCAGAATCCAAATGAAAGCTGCGAATGGTATCTCCCTCCGCACTGCACGCCGTTGGTTATACCATGAAGGGTTCCGTTACACGGAGCATAAGAAGTCACTTTATTATGATGGGCATGACAGACCTGATGTCCTTGCATACCGGCAAAATGAGTTCCTGCCAAAATTGATGAAGGAGCATCGTAGGCGGATGGTTGAATATGTCATTGGAGACACAGAGAAGGAAGTGGTGAAGCTCGGCATCAATTATGTGGAGCAGCAGCTCGTCTTGGTGGCTCATGATGAGATGACAACTCAAGCAAATGATGGTATGAAAAAGAGTTGGATATTGGAAGGTGAACATGCATTGAAGAAGAAAGGTGTTGGCCGTGGAATGCATCAGAGTGATGTTATTTGCTTGACGCACGGGTGGATGAAAGAAGCAAGTCAGAGTCTTGAATATGGCAAGAACTATGAAGGTTATTGGACTGGTGAATTATTTGTCAAACAAGTAAGCTATATTGATAAGAACATTGCTAATATGCACTTATTAAAATATGGCAGCTGGAGGAAAAGATTATTCCTGTCTTCAAAAGATTACATGGTCCCGGCTATCAGGCTTTGATTATGGTTGATAACTCTCAAGGGCACTCAGCATATTCAGTTGATGCACTTGTAGTTTCCCGGATGAACATGAAGCCTGGTGGTAAGCAGGCACGCATGCGGAATGGATGGTATATGCAAAGTGGTGTGAAGATAGCGCAGCCAATGATCTTCCCGTCCGATCACCCAGAATTCCTGGATATGCCAAAAGGAATAAAGCAAGTTCTGACAGAGTGAGGATTTAATACAGGAGATTTGCGCATGGCATGCAAAGATGGCTGCACCTCAGATATTATCAGATGCTGTGCAAAGAGGATACTCAAGAATGAACCTGATTTCAAGGCACAGCACTCACTCATTCAAGAAGTCATTGAAGCAGCAGGTCATCTGTGCATCTTTCTTCCAAAATTCCATTGTGAACTTAACTTTATTGAGTTCTTTTGGGGGGCAGTTAAAAGGTGGCTCCGGAACAATTGCAATTACACATTCAACTCCCTAAAGACCAACCTTCCTCATGCACTTGCTTCAGTTAAATTGAAGACCATACGACTATGGGAGCACAGGATGGTTAGGTGGATGCAGGCATACTCAACAGGTATGGATGCAAAAGATGCTCAGAAGAGGGTAAAAGACTTCAGCTCTTGCAAATACACCTCACACAGGCGTATCCCAGAGATTTTGGCACGGCATTTTGATTAGGGATTGTCACGGGTTTTTCAACCCCTGCGGGGTGGCGGGTGGGGTACAGCCAGGTACGGGTACGGGTATGGATTTCTGTACCCGCCACCTACAGAACGAGCCCAAGATCACTCAAAATGGATAAGAATTGAAGGAGATATGACCAAAATGATAGTAACTATCATTTAGCACATATCTCCCTTATTTCTGGGCCGTTCTGGGTGTTTTTGGGCTCGTTTTGACGGGTAAACCCGTGGGGTCAGCGGGTACGGGTCCCTGCGGGTGGGGTACGGGTTGCTGCCGAGTTACCCGGGGGTTACCCGTGACAATCCCTAATTTTGATGCATAGGCATAGATTAGATTAGATTATGGACCCTTAATTACCTTTTTGAGACATGCGCCATTTTGTTCAACCCAAAATTAAATAACTCTGTCAGTTTTGGTCTGATTGCTTATCCCTTTAACAAATTTGTAGCCCTGAATGAAAGGAAGCAAGTTGTTAAAGGAATAAGAATTTCCCCTTTTTTTGATTGCCTTATTTAGCTTGTACAAAAGTAGCGGCCTTTAGGCGACCGGCACCATAGCTCCAATGGAACAAAAGGAACTCAACACGTTCCTCCAGGAGAATTTAAACTCTGGACGCATCCAACCTTCCAAATCTCCAATGGCATCTCGGTTTTCTTTATCAAAAGAAAGACGGAAGTCTTCGGCTTGTTCAGGACTATCGAGCTCTCAATGCAATCACCATCAAAAACAAGTACCCACTTCCCCTCATTTCAGAACTGATTACCCAACTCTGGGGTGCTAAATACTTCACTAAGTTGGACATCCAATGGGGTTTTAACAATGTCCGAATGAAGGAAGGGGACAAATGGAAAGTGGCTTTCCAAACCAACTGGGGATTATTTGAACCCCTGGTTATGTTCTTCAGCCTCACCAACAGTCCGGCTACTTTCCAAACAATGATGAATGACATCTTCCGCAAACTCATAATGGAAGGGGTTGTAGTGGTTGTTACATTCCATCATACGTTACTCCGGTCCGACTCTGTCGGAGTTGTTTCCGGTAGTCCGTACTCCATTCCAGTACTTTCCCTTATTTCCAGTTCTACTTCTCCTACGTCTGACTCCGAGACTTCTCCGTATCATTCCGACTCTTCCGACAATACTCCAGACCCATTACCACACCTTCACCATAACAACTATTCCTTTGTCATCACTTTCCCACTATCAGTCAGCACACCAGCCATGGATTATTCACCCAAGAATGCAGGACCTTTTCTGGGAGCAGAACGACGCACTTATATTTATATTCTATATTTCGGTTGCAATTCCTTTTATATTTAAGTACTCGAACTTGTATGTTTTTCCTCAGTTCGAATATCAACATAGTTTCCTCTTCTTGTTCTTCCTCTAAGTCACTGAGGTCTTCCGACTTTCCATTCTCTTCTGGTTCTGAAATCAGGACATTGTAGGAGCTGGGCAGCACAGCACATACACTGAGGCCAAAGTCCTTTCCATTACTTGTTCCGGTTCCGTTCCGTCCAATCCGGTTTTACTCCGATGTTTTCCCTTTGTTCTAAACTTAACAGTAGTCTACCTTGATGATATCCTGATATTCATGGAGACACTAGAGGAACACCGGTCCGTAACCCAGAGAGTACTGGAACTTTTATGGGAGCATAAACTCTTCCTAAAACCGGACAAGTGCGAATTCGAACAAACCAAGGTGGAATACCTCAGAGTCATAATATCTCATAACTCCATCGAGATGGACCCTGTAAAAGTTGCTGGAGTAGCGGAATGGCCAATTCCAATGAACAAAAAGGAAGTCCAGTCATTTCTAGGCTTTACCAACTTTTACTGAAGGTTCATCCAAGACTTTTCTCATCACGCCCATCCCTTGTTTGATCTCACCAAAAGTGACATCAAATGGAGATGGAATATGGAAGAGCAGTTGGCATTTGATTCTCTCAAAAACCTGATCACTTCAACCCCGGTTCTAGCCTCTCTGGACAACTCCAGGCTGTTCCGCATCGAAGCAGACAGTTCCAATTTTGCAACCGGAGCCATACTCTCCCAACAATCCCTCGATGATGAGAAATGGCACCCAGTCGTGTTCCTGTCTAAATCCCTATCTCTGGTCAAATGGAACTACGAGATCCACGACAAAGAGATGCTAGCGATCATCCAAGCCCTAGAAGAGTGGAGACACTTCTTCGAAGGAGCGGAACACAAGTGTGAGATCTGGACTGATCACAAGAACTTGGAATACTTCATGACAGCCAAAAAGCTCAATTGGAGACAAGCCCATTGGTCATTGTTCCTCGCCCGGTTTGATTTCCTCATGCACCACAGACCAGGCAAAAGCATGGGAAAACCGGACGCCTTGTCCAGACAAGCGGATCACGGAACCGGAACCAGTGACAATGACAACATCACACTCCTAACTCCAGGCTTCTTTGCAATTCAGGCCTTAGAAGGACTGGAAGTCATAGGAGAAGAACAAGATGTCTTGAAAGACATCCGGAAGGGCACCTGTGAAGGTGTAAAAGAAGAGGCCATAGCTAAAGTGATAAAGGAGTTGAAAACCACTCACACGCAATCTGTCCAATCGGCGGAATGGTCTCATGACAACGACATCCTCTCCTTCTGAGGAAAAATCGATGTTCCAGACATGTTTGACTTGCGGAGATGGATTGTATCCCTCTGCCATGACACCCTAATTGCTGGGCATCCAGGAAGATGGAAGACCCTCGAACTCGTATCCCGAAACTATTGGTGGCCACAGAGGTCCCGATATATTGGAAAATATGCCTCAACCTGTGACCTGTGTCTTCGGACTAAGGCTCAAAGATGCCACCCAGTCGGTGAACTCCATCCCCTCCCAATTCTGAATGCTCCATGGGACACAATTAGTGTGGACTTCATAGTGGAACTTCCAGAGTCTTCAGGATACGACTTGGTAATGGTAGTAGTTGATTTGGTCACCAAACGAGCTCATTTTGCACCAACCCTTACTATCACCTCCACATCCAGAACTGCTTGCCTTTATATCCAACATGTCTGGAAACATCATGGACTACCCTGGAGAGTGGTATCAGATAGAGGACCACAGTTCATAGCAGAATTCACTCGCAAGCTCTACCGGATCCTCGGAATTAAGTTAGCAGCCACTACCACCTATCATCCGCAAGGAGACGGCCAGACAGAACGAGTAAATTAGGAACTGGAACAGTATCTCCAACTCTTTACAAACCAACAACAAACCAATTGGGCCAAACTCCTTCCCCTTGCGGAATTCCAGTACAATAATCATGTCCATTCCGCCACCCAGCACCCACCTGTCCTCCTAGACTCCGGACAAATCCCCCAAATGGGTTTTGAACCAAGCCAACTGGAATCCCAAATGGAGTCCGTTAATGAATTCACGGAACAAATGCGGAACACCCTAGACAAAGCGAAAGCGGCACTGGTCAAGTCTAAGGACAACATGGCAAGATATTATAATCAGAAAAGGACTTCGGCACCTGAATACAAACCAGGAGACAAAGTATACCTGGATGCCAGTGACATACAAACAACAAGACCATCCAGGAAATTGTCCCATCAGCACCTAGGCCCCTTTCCAATTGAAGAACGAGTCGGCAACAATGCTTACCGACTCCGACTTCCCTTGTCCATGAAACGACTCCATCCAGTCTTTAATGTAGTCAAACTAACTCCAGCCCCGATAGACCCGATCCCTGGAAGACGCATTCCAACTCCTCCACTTCCAGAAATCATTGATGAAGAAGAGGAATGGGTTGTCGAGGAAATCCTCAACAGCAGAGTTATAAACAGGAGGTTCCGATACCTCATGAAATGGCAAGACTTCGGAATCAAACATAACACCTGGGAGCCTCGGGAAAACATACACGCTATAAATCGTTGTTTGTGTTGTTATAAAACACCAACCAGAGAGCAATGGACTAGTCTTTAAGTCAAAAGCCTCCCTGTTGTTTGTTTAGGGAAGGTGTAACCTTGACTTGTAACACACAGGGGTAGGGGGTGAGAATAGAGATGAGGAGGATGAGGATGAATGAGAAAGAGTCTTCAGTAAGACTATAGCAGCTGACAGAAGGTTGACAGTAAAGGACTGAAAAAGCAAACTTGGAGGGATTAAGGAGGAGGATGAGGATGGATAAGAGAAAGTCTTCAGCAAGACTATAGCAATTGACAGTAGAGGACAGTAACAGATAAAAGGTTGAAAAAGCGAACTTGAGGGAGGAATTCACTGGAATTCCACCGAGAGGATGACTGTTGGGGAGTAAGAATGAATTGAGGTGAACTGGGGGAAACTACCTATCCTGGTACAAAAGAGCAGTATTTATACCCTAAGGATGAGGCTATGTAGAACAATAAAAAGAAAGAAGTACGCGCTGTCAAAGGAAGAAAGATAAAGAGAGGACAGCTGCGAGAAGAAAAGAACAATGGAAAAGAAGAAGGAACAATAAAAAAATCTGTAAAGTGTCAAAGTGCGAGAGAAAAGAAAAGAAGGCAGTGTACATAGTCCAATAGCAAAAATATATCAACTCCATAGGCGTGTGGTCATGTCAAAAATGTGAAAGGTCCTGAGTCAACACTTGAAAGGCACAGCCTTGTTCCCGAGAAAACACTACTTGCCCATGGTCCCATGTCGCCAGCCTTGATAACACTTGACACACTGCGAGAATAATCCTCTGCTGCTGATTCATCTGCAATTCCTGCTTAGTTGTGATCCTCCTGGACTTCCTAAATTGTCATAAAGAGGGTGGGAAGGCTTCATGTACCGCGTGAATGATGGTTTTGGCAGTGAATGATAAGATAAGAGGTAGATAATTGAGGATAGGGGACTGAGTGAGATCCAGGAGCGAGGGATGGCAAGATAGATGGCTGAGGGGAAGACTTGTGGGTCCATAGCCACAACAACAATGACAAAGCCTTTTACATAATGGGAGATGTAGTTGATGCATCCATAAAGGGGCCGTTCTTGAAATGATGGACCAAAGATACGATCAAACGCGAGCCGATGACCGATGCGAATAGTAGATTGATCGCTTTGTTGGATCACTAACCAAGGAACAAATGGATGGTAGATGCTTAGGAGCATGTCAATAGTGAAAACGATGGAGAGCATAGTGTGAGACATTGAGAATATGATGAGCGATGAGGGTGATAACGTTGAACGAATGATTTTGTTGACCAGGAACGCGATTCAGGGCCGCTTCCAAAATAGGTAAGCAAATTCAAAGTCCGCTTATTTTCATGATGGCGACTTTTAAGCTTTCTTCTCACGCTACCAATCAGTATTGGTGCGCGATACTGTGAAAGACCGCGAGATTAGAGAATGGCTGTGTGAAGGTATGGTTGCAAAGGGGTCGAATGGTTAAGTCCAATATTGACTGAGAGAACTGAAGATATGTCGAAGTATGAAGTGCGAAGAGGAATGAGGGTGCTTTGGATAGTTATGAAGGTCATAGAAGTGATGTGTGAAGGTTATGCGAGTACTATATCATGTTGTGCGAGGTGCGAAGGATGTGTGAGAACCGCGAGTGAGAGTGTGAATGAAGTCGGTACCCACGAGGCATCCACATGTACTGCAAAGTTGTTAAATCACAAAAATAACCTGTTTACGAACCTAGAGGCTATATGGATCCTATCACCATCTTTTATTTTTATTTTTCACATCACACCACTTCTTAATTAATTAAGTAATTATTATCATATCATTCCTTTATTTATTTTATATCTCTGTTATGTCCATATTAGTACTTAAATACCCCACAGCCTAGCAGGGATCCCCATCCTTTCCTCTTTGGATCCCCTGCTAGGTGAGTCACTTGTAGATATCCCTTTGAAATATTATTAACTTTGGATCCCCTGCTAGCTTGACTAAGTCAGCGTCGCAGTTGCCCTAACATCGACAGCATTACAGACACCACAAACAGAGAATTCAAACTCCCGACTTATGACACTTTCTTAAAGATTGTGAAAGAACATTTCAAAGGAAGAAATCAAAGCCAAGACTCTTTACACAAGCTGTCCCTCTTAAAACAAGGAAAGAAGTCAGCAGAACAGATCTCTACCAAATTCTCTTTCCTTGCAGCACAAGCAGGATTGGGGAATAAAACAACATCAGACAACATTCACCTGATTCAGATGTATCGGAAAGTTTTGAATCCATCTCTTATGAGAAAGATCTCACTCGCTGAAACTGTCCCCAAAATGATCAAAGGATGGATCAAAAGAGCCATACAATATGATTTGCAATACAGGATGGCAATGGCAATTTTAGGAGAACCATCAACAAAGAGAAACCCACAATACAACAAAGCAAAACCAAAATATGAAGGACAAAACTGGTCCTCTCGACAGAACGACCCAGACGCTATGGACGTCAACACAATGAGTTACAAGAGACAAGGAGAATATTTGCACAAAGGCCTGTGCTTCAAATGCGATAAGCCTGGCCACATTTCATGAGACTGCAAAGAGAAGAAGGGAGGATACCAAGGAAACAGAAGCCAAGGATCCTCAAACAACAACAACAACCAAAACAGCCAGAACCAACAGAAGAAACTCTCGGTCAAAGACATCCATTCCTTGATCAAAGGACTGAGCCGAGACGAACACGAGAAACTCGCCAACCTCCAGCTTGGCATCAATGAAGACGAAAAGATAGTCAAAGTTGAAGACAAGGATTTTTAAAGCGGAGAACTGAATCGATGTCAGTTTCTCCCATGCTATCCATATCTAATTGCTTAGTACTGTTAGGGGACACCCGACTTTAACCCAAACCTCAACCTTAGAATCATATACCCCACCTTTCCGACGACCTCCGACCTTCTGTCCAACTCCGCTTCCATCACCAGTTTACTCTGGAACCCCGTAGTTCCGCTCCAACTCCAATTCTCCATTTCGCTCCACCTTTTATTTCTATTTTTCATATCACACCACTTCTTATTTAATTAATTAATTATTATTGTATCATTCCTTTATTTATTTTATATCTCCATTATGTCCATATTAGTACTTAAACACCCCCAGCCTAGCAGGGATCCCCATCCTTTCCTCTTTGGATCCCCTGCTAGGTAAGTCACTTGTAGATATCTTTTCTGAAATATTATTAACTTTGGATCCCCTGCTAGCTTGACTAAGTCAGCGTCGCAGTTGCCCTAACAAGTACCTTGTTTAAACATACACCGAATGAAAATACCTATTTCTATAACAAGCAAAACGCAAGGAGATCCAGAAATCATTGAACAAGCCTTTATTGACTCTGGCGCAGATGGAAAATTCATCGACCAAAACTTTGTGAGAACACAAAAATTTACAATCAAAACCTTAAATGTTCCCATCAAAGTTTTTAATGTCAATGGTACTCTCAACAAATGAGGCATGATCAAACATTATGTAAACCTTGAGATCAATGTACTCGGATGAAAGAAGATGAACCGACTTTTAATCACTGGATTAGGGAAACACAAAATTATTCTTGGAGCAACCTGGCTCAAAGAAAACAACCCTGAAATTGATTGGAAGAAAGAAACTCTTACATGGCACAAACCCGAATGAACAAAAGAAGAACAACCACGGAAACCAATTTTTAGGACACCCTCTACCCCTATTACTATTGAAGAAGAATATGATATTGAAGAATATCTCAATCAAACACAGAACCCTACCGATGATGAAGAAGAATCACTCTTATCATTTATTGCTCAAATTACTGGCAAAACGGAAGATGAATATTGGATCAATGCGAAAACCTCTGCTTCACAAAATCTGGCTATGAAATACGACATAAAGCCTGACATCCCTGTCGAAGAAATTGTACCACCCGAGTATCATGAATTCTTAGATGTATTTGATGAGAAAAAGGCAGACAGATTTCCTGAACCAAGACCCTGGGACCACAAGATTGAAATGAAACCAGACTTTGAACCGAAATCTTTCAAAATGTACAACCTCACACCGGCAGAACAAATCGAATTGGACAAATTCCTCAAAGAAAACCTCAACCGTGGATATATTCGGAAATCACATTCTCCAATGGCATCACCTTTCTTTTTGTATCCAAGAAAGATGGAAAGCTTCGACCTTGTCAAGACTATTGATACCTGAACAATCACACGATTAAAAATGCTTATCCACTCCCACTTATCACCAAAATTATGGACAAACTCAAAGGCGCAACTTGTTTCACCAAGTTTGACGTCCTCAGAGGTTACAACAATGTCCAAATTGCTACAGGAGACAAATGAAAAGCCGCGTTCAAAATGAATCGAGGATTATTTGAACCGACAGTGATGTTCTTTGGAATGTGCAACTCACCGGCAACTTTCCAAGCAATGAAGGATTCTATTTTCGAAGATCTTATTGAAGGCGACTATATCATTGTATACATGGATGACATCCTAATCTTTGCAAAGAATGAAAAAGATCTCAAAGAAATCACAAAAAAGGTCTTACAACATCTAGGGGGAAATGATCTCTATTTGAAACCAAAGAAATGCAAATTCAATAAGAAGAAAGTCAAATATTTAGGAATGATCATTGAAGAAGGCAAGATCTCCATGGACCCAACTAAACCCAAAGGTATCCGAGACTGGCCAACCCCTACATCTGTGAAAGAAGTATGATCCTTCTTAGGATTTGGAAAATTTTACCGACGATTCATCTGACATTTCTCTGATTTATGCCAACCATTGAATAATCTTTTGAAGAAAGATACACCCTTTGAATGGACCGATAAATGCCAAGAAACATTCAAACTCCTGAAACAATGCTTTACCAAAGAACCAGTTTTACAAATGCCCAATCCGACCTGACCTTTCCAGATCGAATCTGATGCTTTGAAATATGCATCAGGTGCAGTCCTTACACAGACAGACATGAACAGAGACCAACACCCTGTAGCTTTCTTATCAAAGAGCTTTTCACCAACTGAACGAAACTACAAAATCTATAATCATGAACTTCTAGCAATCATACAAGCTTTAACTGACTGGAGACATTACATCCTGGGATCTGAACACACGACAATGGTCTATTCTGATCACAAGAATTTGACTTATTACTGAACAGCACAGAAACTGAACAAACAACAAGCTCGATGGTCATTATTCCTTTCCAAGTTCAATGTCAATCTCATCCATTTACCTGGAAACAAGATGATCCAATCTGATGCTCTATCCCGACAACCTGATTTCTGCCCTAAAGACGATAACAATAATGAAGACATCATGATGCTACCAGATTCTTTATTTGTCAATCTGGTAGTCCTTGATTTACAACAACAAATAGCCAACTCTACTGATATAGACACCAACGCTGCCAACACATTACGATCATTACTTGAAAAAGGACCTTCTAATTTAAGAAGTGATCTTGAAGACTGGTCAACTGAGGAGTTTATGGGAAAACCAATTCTATTTTACAAAGGAAAGAATTATATTCCTCAAAATCGAGAACTCCGATTACGACTTGTTAAACAAATCCACGATGCACCGACAGCAGGACACCCAGGAGAATTAGAGACATACAATTCTATTTCTCAACATTACTGGTGGCCTGGTCTTTGAACTTTTGTGAAGAACTATGTGAAAGGATGTTCAGACTGTCAACAATTTAAGATCAACAGGAACACATCAAAACCGTCCTTTCTACCCATTGAAGGACCAAAGGACTCTCGACCTTTTGCAAATTGCTCCATGGACTTGATCACCGACTTAGCACCTATTGACAGCAAAGATGCTGTATTGGTTGTGGTCGACCACGGGCTTTCGAAGGGGGTAATTCTTATCCCTTGCACAAAATCTTGTACCTCAGAAGATATTGCCCAATTCCTACTCGACAATCTTTACAAATGATTCAGACTTCCTGACAAGATGATCTCTGACAGAGACCCTCGATTTACCGTGAAAGCATTCAAAAACCTTTTCAAACTACTTGGAATAGAACATGCAAAGACAACAGCCTTTCATCCACAATCAGACGGAACTACTAAACACTTTAATCAAGAAATTGAAGCATATCTCTCCATCTATTGTTTCAACAACCCAACAAGTTGGTTAACCGCTTTACCAACACTTGAATTTACTCATAACAACCAAAGACATTCTGGAAGAACACAAACCCCTTTTGAACTCATCATGGGATCATCCCCTATCTCAGTACCACTCTCTTTTGAAAACACACAATTCCCTGCTGTTGAAGAATGAACACGGAAATTACTCAAAGACCAAGAAGAAGCTCTAGCAGCACACAAACTAGCACGACACCGAATGGAAAACAGGATCAAATCTAATTTCAAACCATTTCAAGAAGGACAACTAGTCTGGTTAGACTCTAGAAACATATGAATGAAATACAACAAGAAGATCGCTCCATGACGAGAAGGACCATTCCAAATCAAAAAGTCCTTGGACCCCTCACATACCGACTCAAATTACCAGAATCATGGAAGATTCACAATGTCTTCCATGCATATCTTCTAATGCCATATGTCGAAAACAAAGTACACCAACTGAATTTTCTTAAACCACCTGCCGAAATCATCGACAGAGAAGAAGAATATGAAGTTGAAGCCATCATAGGACACAGAAAACAAGGACATGGATATCAGTTCAAGATCCGATGGAAAGATTACCCAATTTCCAAAGCAACGTGGGAACCTGAAACAAACATCAAAAACGCATTCAACACGCTGGCAAATTACAAACAACTCCATCACCTCTAAACACTCAACACATGAAAAATATGTTCAATTTCAAAAAAGAAATCAAAGATCTCATCCAAGATTTTGACAACTTTTTAGATAACTATCTAGATTTCGTCGATGAAGTCACCGACTTAAGAATCAACTTAGAAAACAGAGTCAATATCTTTCTCTTCCTCAATCCCCCATTTGACCCATTCCAAACAATTGGAAAATATTGCTAAATATGCCTCGAATTCCTTCATCATCCTCTCCTTGCCTTGCTCATCCTCAAACTCCCATTTTAATTTTACCCATGACAAATTCTCTTCCTATGTTCAAACTCAACACAACGTCAATAATCTTACCTCTTTCCTTCAACCAAATCCTGTTTTATATGTCAAGTTTCTTTATTTTCACCATGTCGACCAAAGTATCAGACGAGCTCAACGAGAACTTCAATATCTACAAGAACAAGCAGACACATTATTCGACAACATGGTCAGCTGTGGCTTAACTCAACAGATCAAACCACTTATCAGACTTAACCGATGAAACCCCATTGCCTCTCGATGACGATCTCCTTATCCCAAACAACAATCACAATCTCCTCTTCCTATTCCTGACTTGACTTCTTCTGGCACACGATTGAATCCCATCATCATTGATGACAACAACGAGATTATTCTACAACGACACTGTTCTATTTGTGACATAGACGGTCACTCATCACAACAGTGCTTCTTATAAGTTATCAGTCACTGGCAAACCAATTATCTTGCAGAATGAATGACCACTGAATGAATACCAACATTGCAACAATTGTCATGAAGAAGGTCATGGATGGCAACACTGTCCACTTGGAGAACGAGAAGAAATAGACATTGAATCTGAGTTGATTTCGGAGTTATTGATGTAAAATGGGGGTAATGTTATGAACAATCATTTTTCTTTTCTTAACTCCACCAAACACAATGTGGTTTCACCTACATGCACTTTACATTTACTTTCATTTCCATTTACACATGTTCACCTCATTCTTTTTCATTGTTTCATCTATTTTTACCTATGCAACACTTCTTACATGCAGACAACTCACCTTATGCACAACTCTCTTATTTACTATAAATACCATATTTACACCACATGTATTCTTTAGCTAATTCTTGAGAATCATACTTGATTACCTTACTCTTAGAATCTTCCTCAAACTCTTAAAGACAATCCCTTGAGACGTTCTCTTGGTATTCTTTGGAGCTCACCGAATCAACAAACTCTTCTTATACAACTGTCTACGGTCAGAACCTTCTGAACCGTTTGAAGTTGTTATATACCAATTGGGCAAAAAATGGGATGTTGTACACAAGCTTTGTGATGATGAAAGGAAAGCCATGATTACATAGTTGTGGGGATCAATCCAGAAGGGCACACGTGCAGGCACATGGTCAACAATGATGACATTTGCATCAATATATGAAGATTTCATTAAGCAACTGGGGGATGTGTTGAGGTATACAAGTTTCAACTCATTGATTCATTCTTTAATCTTTTATTATCTCATATCTTACATCTTATCATTTCTTTTATTTTCTGTCACATCAACGGTCACATTCATTAGTCACAAATTTCTACTGTAGCAAGTCTCAACTTTTACCAAAAGTTGAGATGTGAGTCCACTCTTTTATTATTTTAATTACTTCATCTAACATATATCTAGTTACTATTTCTTTGCTCTAGGTATAATAATTAATATACAACTTTTACCAAAAGTTGAGACTTACTATCTCTTTGCTCTAGCTGCAAAATATTGCAACAGGATGTTGGGGGTGTGGGTATGTTTTAAGGGCGCAACCTTCATTTTGGGTTGTAAGAACATGTCCAATGAGGGGGGATTGTCCTGTAAACCAAGAAAACAAACAAGTACAAAGGGTGTTTCAACATTTTGGAGGCTTTACCAGGAGGAAAAAGTGGAGTGTTTATTTGTATTGATTCATGAGAACGTGACACAACAAATGTTGACTTTAGAGACCTTGCTTTACAGCAAGGTGATCTCTTCGCTTGTACCTCGCTTCGTTGTAGAACCGAAAAAAGCAAACATATTTGAGAGTCTTTGTAATTAAGATTGAACTACATGGTAACCACAAAAATCACAATGGCTGACCTGCCAACACCGCCGACAATTCGCCGGCGCTCGTATTTATTATCATAACAGCCCAGTGAACCTGCCATGGCCATGGCGGTCCCTCTCAAGTCTATCATCACTATATGTGGCACCACAGGAGTTGGAAAATCTAAACTAGCCATAGATCTCGCATTACATATAAATCGTTCTACCCTTATATCTGGATGGCGACGGGCCAAAATCATCAACGCGGACGCTATGCAGGTATACAAAGGACTCGATGTCATCACCAACAAAGTTCTGGAATCAGAAAGACAAGGCGTTGAACATCTATTGATGGATTTTAAACAGCCAGGCGAGCAGTATGTTGTTGGGGATTGGGTGCAGGATACGTTAAAGCTGGTTCGCCAAGCGATTTTATGCCTTCTGTTAAAGTGATTATGACATCTATTTTTAAATTAGATAAATGAGATGCATGAAAATCATGAATTACCGATTGTTGTCGGCGGTACATCGTATTGGATGCAGCATCTCATATTTCCAAACCGTTTAGTATCTCAGGACTCAGGGTCCCACCTGCAACCCTCCTCCTCCCTGGTAGAGCCGTCATGGTCAGAGCAGCTTTCCTTGTCAATTGCATCTTTGCCACCAGACCTCCTCCAGTTACTCCAACATCTCCCCCAGGAACCCCCATCGGCTAAAGTGAATCCTGATGAAGCCTTTCGACTTCATTCCCTGCTGTCCATTCTTGACCCAGTTATTTCCCAAAGGTGGCACTGGAAAGATACGAGGAAGGTGTTGAGAAGTCTTCAAATTATTAAAGAATGTAGGCAACGTCCCAGTGATATCATAGTCGAACAATCCGCTGCAACGGCCGACAGTAAACCAAGGTCTGTACACATTACCAATGATAATAAATGATTACCTTCCTCTCATCATTCTTCTCTAGATTCCATACTTTATGTTTTTGGTTATATGCGGAGCCTTCTGTTTTACATGAACGCCTAGATGCTCGCGTCGACAGCATGATTTCGGTAGGATGATATATCTTTTAGTCGCATAGTCTCAGAGCTCAATCACGACTATATACACTTAGCAAGGACTCTTGGACGAAGTGCGTTCCTTGCGCAGGTTGGCAAATTCTACGCCCAACTCGCCTTCTGCCAAGCGGTCGAGTCTAGATTTTACTCTCGGCATTTACCAATCAATAGGTATGCACTTCTCCGTCGTCTCTTTCATCTACGATGCCTGGTTCAACTTTATATAAGGATACAGGGAGTTTTGTGGTTATCTAGAATCCCCATCCGATGCCGCTTATGCAGAAGCCTTAGCTTGTATGAAGACATCCACGTGGCAATATGCCAAGCGCCAGATTTCTTGGATACGCAATAAACTCATCCCTGCAGTAAATGCAGCCAATGTTAATGAAACGTTGGTACCGTTGTACTTGCTGGATGCTACAGGTTCGCACCATTGATGGCAACATAATCTTCTTTTATTTCTTTTCCTTCAGCCCTAGGTGAAAAATGGATAACAAATGTGCAAACACCAGCCACGGACATCCTGGAGAGTGAGTCAACGATATTTTTGCTATATTTTAGATCTTGAAATTCTCTTCAGGATTCCTACTGCAGCAGGATATCCCCGACCCCAAACTTTTATCGGAGACTGCATCCCGAATGCTTAGCGCTGCCTCCAAGGACGTCAGGTCGGCTTATTCCTCCCTTTTAAAAGTTACCTTTTCTTATACATACTCCTAGTCCAATATCTGTATTAGTGGCGAGAAGGAAGCAGATCTGTCCCGTTTGTACTCTGCAGGCGGATCGCCCAGTGATGATAGAGGAAGGTCCTGAGTGGACTGCTCACCAGAAGACTCGTGGTCACAGGCGTGCCGCGAAGAGGCTCTATTAAAGTGACCATTCAAATTCCTCAGAGGAAGGATTGGGAGTACAGTGTGAATGGAAAGCTGATAAGCAAAGTTTTACATGTCATAATATAACTTTTACAAAAAATACAAAGGACCTAACACGCTCGCAAACAGAACATATTCATAGAAACGTAATTGCTGGCGGACAGTATCATAAACTTTCGTTAACCCACTGAGGTAACCATTCCTCCCAGTTCTCCCATACGCCCTCATCCACAGGAGAATCAACGGGGCGAAGGTGGTGGCATGTCCTTGGATCAAGTATTTTGCCAATGACATGCGCCGCCCCGTTTAACCCAACAATGTCGGGGACAAGTACGGGTTGACGGTTAACAGAGACCTCTGTATGAACTTTGTACGGCTTCTTGTGGCCAGGCCATGGGAAGGGTACCGTGATCTTCTCCCTCACGATCTCCGCTTGAAGTGTGTGGTTTGCAAAGAGCGTTTTCAGGGTGAGATTAACCGAAGAGATAGGCTCCGTAGGCAACGGAAAGGCAGCAGTTGCTAGTGTCGGTTCATGACAAGGTGAGTTTTTTTTGTCGCTGTGTTCTGCACGAAGGTAGTCTAAATGACAACGATTGAGAACTCGATTTTTGGCAGAGATATAAAATTGTGTCCTACCAGAGTGTACGACAACATTGGGGACTACATGGTACGATAAAATCTTCTTAAGTGCCTTCTCTCCAAATGGAGAAAATAAGAAAAGTTGAAGTTTCTTGGGCAAGGCCTCAAAAGCATGGTTGGTGGGTGCAAATGCAGTCACCAGACGCGAACCTTCGAATCCTTTATGATGAATATAACGAAGGTCGAGTGCTTCGGTCAACCCCGACCGCTGAAGAGCAGAAGTCTGTTGAAGGTAAATCAGGCTAAAAGGTCGGGGGGCGAAGAAATAAAACAAGAGTCTCACAAGGGTGGAGAAAAAGTGGGGAGCCATGTAAAGACCTTGGAAGATAGATGGAGGAGGGAGGAGCGGATAGTCGACTACGTGAATGATACCTGACAAATGGATTATGAGCATCCGAAAAGAAACAAATCTGAGACAAATCTTGCCATTGGACGCCTTGACATTTGGTTTGATAATTTTGGCGTAAAGGTTGATGGATGTACGTGGTGGGATGATGGTTTGCTCGACCCTCAAGCGCTGTGGTTGAGAGTCCAAAACGCCAGGGACAACAAGGTTTGTGGGATAAGTCGAATTATGTCCAAGAGTGATGATGTCATAGGCAGCTGTGGGGATGATGTGATATTCCAAGATGGCACCCAAAATGACTTTGAGTATCTTCTTTCGTTTCTCATCATCGGGCCCATTGGTGGCAGACTTGGATTTCTCCAGGTTATCAAGCATACGAAGAGCTTCTGCTAGATCTGTTGGTCCAGGTAGATACGAAGTCTCATATGTCTCAAAAACCGGGGGCAGTCCATTGGGTGCCAAGTCGTCCTTATGATGGGGCAAGGCGCTGTCAGGGGGCGCAAAGAAGGACAAGCTAGTAAGGAAGAGATGTCAGAATTTGACCCCGGGACTGATGGAATAAATCACTTTGCGGACGAATCGTTGAGTAGTTGAGCTACCCCATCGACGAAATCGACGGCTTTGGTCAGTCGCGAAAACCTTGTTCAAAAATATAAGAATAAGGTTAGAGTGCGGAAATCAAATAAGTACCTTGGATTGCTGCTGAGTACTTGATAAATTGTGCCAGGAGGATGTTCAGTTATCAGAGGTTGCTGTTCAGGGATGTCAAGACGAATTCCTGATACAACGATGGGCAAAGCAACTAGAAAAAGTGAGGACCGCATTATGGTCGAATTGTGGTGGTAAGTAAGTCAGACAGACATTTACTTCGTTTTAGTAATAAGATAAGACAAGACAAACAAATGTAATGAATCTATCAGAGATTTGATATCTATTCAGGTCGTCGAATGCCGTCTCCGTAGCCGTCACGGATACCCGTCTGACGGAAGTTCTGCGTTTGTTAGTCAAAATTAGGATGTGTCAAAATGCTACCATTCGCGGACTCAGACATGTTGAAGGAAGAAAGAAAAAACCGATAATAATTGCGCCTGCCTTGCGAAGTCGTTCCACAACAGTGGAGTTCTTATTGACGATAAAACCAACGACATAGAGGATCTGTTGTTGTCCTGTGTACCATTACAGCATAATGCTCATTGATCTCATTTATGTAACGGAAACCCTGCTCTCTTGACTTATGTAACACTCACCTTCACTAAATCTTGGGTTATAACTTGGAAATAGTTGCCTGCGATTGATGAATCAACCAAAGCGAAAGAAACAACGAATAGACACAAATCAAAAGGAAAGAGCCCAACTTTGGCCAGAATACTTTCATTCAGTATGTACATCCATCCATAACTGCAGTTCGCATTAAAAGTTGGGGCTTTCAAAGCTATTCAGGGTTAGTACAATCTGCCAACTTCAAGTGGTATCTGAGCCTTCTTCACCTACTGGACTTCATCTAGATATTCAAAGTTAGTTCTACTTGGCTAGTTCAGGCGTACTTACCTTGCTGCCCCCATCCAGGCCGTTAATACAGTTCTCGCTTTTATCACGTCCAAGCGGCACCTAGCAACATCCTTCCCTGCTGTTCGTTCATCAGTTGAAGGTCTCCTGAAACAGTACATCCTGTTAACTGCAGCTGCTGTTGCATTTCTGACGCTCTTTTCAAGTCCATTAGAGATTATAAAAGTCGCTGAACTCAAGTTTGTGCTCTTCGTTGAAATGATCTTTGTCATGTTAAATTTGCACTATCCAGAGCATTGCTGCCTCATCTCCTCAAGTTCTCCTACGTACCCCGAGCTGAACTCCAAGTACACGGAGATTTCAAGACTACTACGGGTGGTCGATCAGTTGACTATTCAATAGGTGCCAGCTCTGACCAGCAAGGGCAAGTTCTTGTCCTAGAGTTTACAGATGGCAAAGCGCGTGGAACCTCACGGTAAGGCATCACACATCTCTTACAATCACTACCTCATCCCGTCCTGCATTTGGTCTAGACCACCCAACGCGCACGGAGCTCCGCCTTCATTGTCGCCTGCAGCAGTTAAGAAATTGGTTGAATCAAGGAACGCTAGATTTGAACAAGCCGTCAACGAGTGAGATCGTCTTCTTCTTACCAGGTAATACATGGGAGCCTTTTAATTGACATTTTGAAAGGCTTCTAATCGCTACCCCGCCTGAAGAGGATCCTGTAACTCTCTTGGTAGCAGCAGCTACAAACTTTGTACCAGCTAATCAAGAAATACCTTGTCTTTATAAAGACTTGCAGACCTTACCTCAACCAAGTGAACGTCCTACAATAGATCAAGTCATCTCGGAAATCGAAAGATCTAATTGGTATATTGATCAAATCGTAGATCGGCGCACAATAGAGGCAAAGGAAGCTCAAACAGGTATTGTCCAAAATATCAACGACCAACATCCCCAACTTCACATCCAATCTTGTTTTCAGGATCTTTACATCCCCCTATGTCGCAAATGATATCAAACGCTGTTTTACATTCACGCAATATACACTCGTTGTATTCCCACCAAGTATCTGCGATCGAATCGATACGGAAGGGAAAACATGTTGTTGTCTCTACAAGTACTGCCTCTGGCAAGAGTGCTATATATCAGGTCAACAAATATCTTGTTCTTATTCTGATCCCTACTCAACGCGACCGTACCTAGGTTCCATTGCTCACATTCCTTGAGGAGAACCCGGAGGCAACTACCATGCTGGTGTTTCCAACTAAAGTTTGTCTATTTCGCGTCCAAGTTGGGCGCATCCAGTTGACTGTTGCTCGTAGGCATTGGCTCAAGACCAAAAGGCCTCTTTGGAACAACTGTTCCAAATGTGTCCCAAACTAGAGCATCTCAAGGTCCAAAGCATAATATTCAGGATGGCTGCAAAACTGTATTGACCATATTATCAGGTTGCTACCTACGATGGCGATACACCTCGTGAATTGAGAGCTGGTAAGTTCATGCTTTGGATTGCTTAGTATCATCCTGTGTCTGATTGCTGTCATTTCAGAAATTCGAGAAACGGCATCTGTGATCTTGACTAACTTTGTACTTGTCGTTTGAAATTTCCTCCTCATCTCCCTCTTGATGTTCTTCGCTTCAGGACACCATCCATGCGTCTATCCTTCCTTGTGAGGAGTCTTGGCGAGGGTAACTAAATTAATTTTTTTCGTCAATCACTTCTATCAATAATGATACTTCCTGCAGTTTTTTGAAGAGAATGAAGGTACCTTTCAAGCTGTCAGTCGTAATATAGTCCTCTCACTTTAACATCAGATTTTAGCGGTAGACGAGCTGCATTACTACACAGGACTTTTAGGAAGGTAAACTATGTAGGAAGATGGTCGTGACATGTTTCTAATCGTTGTTTTTTTTAGTCATGTGGCATATATTCTGCGCCGGTTCCGACGAGTTTGTGCAGCAATCGGAAGTACGTGTCTCCCTCCAAAGTTATTTTTCAGTGTCTTCAACACCGTGCATGTATATCAGATCAACGTATTCGTTTCATTTCCTGCAGTGCAACGCTTGCTAATCCTGCACAACACATGAGCAAGATATTCTGTCTGGATGTCTCCGAACTAGATATTGTGTCAAATGACGGGGCGCCGTCGGGCAAGAAAGAGTATATAATTTGGAATCCGCCACCGATAGATCCCGAGGACCCTGCGCTAGGCAGACGGTCCTCCATCTCTGAAGCATCCCAATTAATGAGGTTCTTGATGAAGAAAGGAATTAGGGTGATCCTTTTTTGCAAGGTAGCGATACGATAATTGTCTCAATTCCGCTGTTTTTCAATGACCCACTGCCATTAGATTCGGAAAGTCTGTGAGCTGGTATCACATGTTTTAACTGTTCGATTTAGCCTTGGTATTAATTCCACTGGCAAAATAGGTCATGAAAACAGTCAAAGCCGATTTAAGCGATGAAGGCCGCCAGGACATTTTGGAGAGGGTGCGATCCTACCGTGGAGGTGGGTCTTTTTGCAGGCGTTTGCATAAATCCTTTCTCATTTTCTGCGGTTAGGTTATACCCCCGAGGTCAGAGCTGGAAGAACAAGTTTTCATCTCAACACTGAAACATGTAGCAATCTAGGACCGTCGAAAAATAGAACATGAAGCTTTCTCCGGTCAACTGCTTGGTATCATTGCGACCAATGCCTTGGAATTAGGTATCGATATCGGGGTGTTGGATGCAGTATTAATGCTCGGATTTCCCAATTCAATCTCCAACTTCGTGAGCCCTTGCTTCTCTTAACATACCTTGTCCCAATAATAACCGGGACCACATAGAAACAACAAGCTGGGAGAGCTGGCCGTCGATCCGGTGACTCACTAGCAATCATGGTAGCAGATCCATTTCCAATCGATCAATACTATGTAGCGCACCCAGCTGAATTGTTTGAAAGTTCTCTGGACGACTTGGTTGTAAACGTGGACAACGATGTCGTACTGGAAGGTATGGGAAGTGAATCCATTCGAATATCTTCGGCTTATCTGTTCAACTAGTCCATCTACAGTGCGCTGCGTATGAGGTGCCTTTGACTTCGGGCGACCAGAAATGGTTTGGTGTGTCCATGGTTGACATATGCGAGAAAAATCTGACAAAGGATCATGATGGCTGGCGAGTGTCAAACCTTGTCACATTTTTTGATTATCCTTACCATTGAAGTAGGTATCATACGCACCCCAAGTTTCTTCCCTTCCCTGCTACACATGTGTCAATTCGTAAGCTGCCTCGACTATTATTTGGGGGTTTAGGAAGTCATGTAATTTTTAAGGTGGTGCTAGGCAAGAGTTATACATGGTTTTGGAAATGAGCGGTCCTCAACTACAATCCGCAAATATGTTGGAAGAAGTTGAATTTTATCGAGTGTTGTTTGAACTGTACGAAGGTGGTGTGGTATGTCCAGGTACTTAGGATAGTGTATTCGCACTGCTCACACTTTAATACAGTTCATGCATCAAGGAATGACTTTCATTGTGGGCATTTCTAATTATATCACTATGATTTGTCGATGATAAGGCATCACAGGTTAAAGAAGTTAATCATGATGCGAAAATTGCAAGAGTTATTCGTGCTGACGTCAATTACATCACATCGCCAAGGTAAAATGTTTGAATTATTTCATCTTTCGTAGTATTGATTCTCCTCCAGGGATACAACGTTGGTCAATCCAATATTGCTCTAATAAATGATCTGATAGTCTCCGAAAGACACATTGAACCTCTCCAGACGTACCGTATCCAAGAATTTAAGCAGGTGATCGTAAATTTTGGCAGTACGTTCTCAACCACACGACTGGAGCTACCCACAATCTTATCGTTGACCAGGAATCAAAGTTTGCATCAAAGTTTTTGGTAGGTTTTATATAGAGGTCCTGGTCAGATGCTGACTATAGCCCGGCTTAGGCTTTTTTAAAATCAGGTTGGTTGCAGCACCTTCCTGAAACCTTCAAGCATTGACCCCACTATGCCTGACAGACACAAGACCATACTGGACGCAGTCGATTTATTGACACCGCCATGTGAACGCGAGACTACTGGTTTCTGGATAGATCTACCGACCTCGATCTTGGATGCCCTGCGATTGAGTGGCATTGACAGTGCAGAAGCCACCCATGCAGCTGAACATGCCTTTTTGAACCAGTTTCCTCTGTCTGAAGACCTCAAGACCGATTGTCGAGTGGTACAGGAGGACAACAAAGATTCTCAAGTAAAACGATATCCCAGGTATGAATCTATCTTATACAAAGCGACGATCCTTGGGACCTCATTGGGCTCGAGACTTGTATTCTATGATTTTGTGGGAAAGACTGGAGGCGTTGCTGCCAGAGCTTTCGAGCATGGTACGTTGTTCTTGGAGACAGAAACTAAGGATTTAGATACCTTTCAAATTTAGTGCAAGCCATTCTGGCTAAAGCCCTCACAACCATCGAGAAATGCAAGTGTAGTGATGGCTGCACATTGTGTAAGTTTATTTAATTGTTAAATCTATGTATTGAATAATCCATTTGTTCCATGATGTAGGTGTGCAAAGTACCGCTTGCAAAGACGCAAATCTTGTCTCCTCCAAACTTGGAGCAGGCATTATTCTACGGTGCCTACTGGGTTTGGATTCAATAAACCTCCGAATTGAAAATTGTCGCCAGGAGGCTGGAAACATGGTGATAGATGCCATCAGCTCTTGATCGAGTGACCCAAGTACTGATGGAACGGGCGAGGGGGAAGAACGACACGAGATTCGTGGTCAGATATTAGGAGAGTGGATCAAAGTCCCCCCAGTCGTCCCTAGACAATACATGTGATGACGTGCCCGTTGAGGAAAAGTTCCCTGGCTTCGAAGGAACCAATAATCCACCAATCGCCGGTGGGGTGGGCACTGAAGGGGCCATGCTAAATTGTGGCGGCAAAGAAGGCGAAATATTGGACACAAGGAATGGCGAAGTAGCGGGTATGGGGTTTGGAGGTGAAGAATATATATTGTAGTTCGGCGAAGGAAACGAAGGTTGGGCCGTTTTCGATTGACTAGGTGTCATGGTCATATTGGATTTTAGCTGCATTCCTGGAGGTGGTGGGAACGAGTTTTGAGGAAAGGTAGAAAGTGACAGTTCGGAGCCAAACGTGGATTGTTTATGTGTATCCGACGCTATCGAGTCCTGTCTTCGCAACTTCGAAGGATTCATAGTGCCCATAGGCACAGGTGTCACAGTAATTTTGCTCGATTGGTATGTCGGTCGAGATGAGATAGTAGGAGAAATTGGTTGTACAGGTGCAAGTGACATAGGCTGAGATTGTGTAACTGGTGATGCCAAAGGTTGGGTTGTGGAAGGCTGTTGCGATAATGTCAATAACTCCAATGTCCATGTCGAGGTCAGTAAAATTAAACCTACCGCGCTACTGTTGAATATGCTACCCCACACATCGTCGTTCCAGGATGTATTTGCATCCATGACTGTATCCACTTTGACAGTAGCACCATTCGCCCTTCCAACCAGACTCTCGAAATCAACGCTTATTGTAGTACCATTAGCACCAAGTCCGCCCTCTGTCGCGACAGTTGAGCGATCTTCTAACCGTTGAGAATCTCGTAAAAATTGGTCATGTTCTTTCTCAACCCGTTGTCCTAATTTTCGAATGACGTCCATGAATCGTTGAAATTGACCCACGCTTAACACTGCATAAATTGTTGGACAGTGAAAGAAAAGTATAGGACATACATGACTTACAAGGTCCCATCGACATCGCCCAAAGTTGGGGCAGGACTAAGGTAGCGACGGCTTCCCGATCTACCTTGAAACCCATCGCTTCTTGCACGGAAAGTGTTGACATCTATAAGAATGGTCAGACATAAAAGGCTATCTAGCATGTAGACTGACCATGACAGCAGGTTCCTTTGTCCGGATTTTAGATAGGAGAGGGACGAGCTTTTGGGTCAAGCTGGACTGGATAAAATATCTCGTTCAGAAGCCGCCTAAATGCATCCTGAATACACCTACTTGGTCAAGGGTCTTCACCATTGCTAGAAAAGTGACAAGCGTTGCGACTTTGACTGTTAATATACGAGTTTTGGTGAAAACTAACTAAACACAAGCATTGTGGTTTTGGACTTAGTAATATAGAAAGGAAACATACTGCCACACGCGGGAAGAGAACCCCTTGAACCTCAGCATAGTCAATGGTTTCGCAGAGGCTTGGAACAACTTTGAGTGCGCGTTCTTGAACCTAATAAAAGTAAAAATTTACTACACAAGGAATATCATGAAGGACAGAGGTACATACAATAGCATGTTCCGATTCCAAAGCGTTATATACCAAAGGCATAACATCTGCAAACATATGGATCAATCTTTGGGGGAAAATGGAATAATTGACCTACGTTCTCTGAAGACGGTCTTGTCAGTCTTGTCTTGTAACATTGTAAGGTTGTCCAACAATGTTAACATATTCTGCGGAGGCTCTCGTATGGCAAAAAGCGGTTTAAGACTAGGTAAAACGATGGACGCAAACTGACTAGCTGATAGCGAGTTTGATATGGAAAAAACGTTGGGTAGGATGTAGGGTAACAAATTAATATCTTTCATCTGTAGTCGTACTCTTCAGTAAATAGTGAATTCAGTAGTAATCTTAAACCTTACTTCCTCGACCAGAGATGGCAAGATCTTTCGAGTTCGAAGTCCATCAGAGAATTTGTCTAGAACTCCTGTTAATCCTTTCATGAATGAAACTTTTTCCTCTCGTGTTTTCGCCGTGAAATTGGAACGATCCAGGAAGTTCAAAGTGGAAATGGGGAGAGAAGAAAAGAAGGGATATGATGGGAGAGTTTCAGGTGTAGGTCGAGAACTAGGATGTCGGGTAATCAATGAGCGAAGAAGCCCTGAGTAATGATACAATGAACATGTATAGCTTGGAGGATAAGTAGACTAAAATAACTACCTTGTAGATCAATGTCGAGTCTCTCCACCCCAGGAAGAGGTTTAGAAGAATTGTCTCGCAATCCGCCAAGACTACCATGGTTTTTGAAGGGTGCATTTCCTTTGCAATGTACAGCATATACGAGGCAACCAAGTGAATACATGTCAGAAGAAGTCACTAGTTGTTCGTCCAAAGCATACTCAGGAGCTACCGCTTGCCTTAACCAAGTGAATTTCAGTAGTGAGCAAGGCTAGCTTACCCATGTAATCAAATGACCGTTGAATATAAGATGGTGACCTTCCGTCAAATGTCGGAAATTCCCAGCGCGAAGGGCTTCCGTTAGGCGTTAGAAGTGGTATGGTCAAGCCTAAACCGGAGACTTTCCAATCCCCCTAGAAGGATATGGCGCGTTCAGTTTATTTCTGCATTACGGTGATATATTGCATGACTGACTGCATTGTTTATGACCACACTCTCCGGACATAGGTTGGAGTGTATCAGTTTAGCGGACGTATGGAGGAAAGCCAGTCCTTTGCATAATTGAAGGATTCCTTTCTGAATCTAATCGAATGAATGAAGTCAACAGATGCCTGGAAAATTGTGATTGTCAAACCTCGATTTCATCCAACTCGACCAAGGATGAGGTTCTTCCAGAATCAGGAATGGCAAGTGCAAGAGATGCTAACACAGGTTCTGTGGCGAACATAAGTTCAGTCCTAGTTTCTTCCAGAGGTTCCACCATCTCTTTGGGTTATAATAGACACATAAGCATGGATGCGACATGGATGCAGCTAGAAATTAATTCACCCAATATGGAAGGGTGCCGTAGTCTCCCAAGAGCTGAAGCCTGTAAGCCAGGTTTTAGATGCACTTTGAATGACGATGATTCGAACAGCTATTAACCTCAGCTTTCATCACTTCAACAGTCCTCTCCTTCCCTTGCGAACCCAATCGCTCTACCTCTGGTCCTCTTTTTTCGAAAGTCCACACGGAGACGCGTTTATTAGTGACTTTATGCGATGCTGATTGCACTTTCCACAGTCCAACGAAGAAAGTAGGAGTAGCCGGTGGTGGGGCAGTGGGTACACCGTTCGTGCCTGGTGTTGATGGTCTACTTGCATGAGAAGGAGTTCCGATATTATATGACTGTATTATAGCAGTTCGAGCGAAGAAAGATGTTGCTGCAGCAAGCATTATACCAGATGCCTTGGGTCGTTGTGGTCGTCTGAGTCTGATGCAGTATTGTTGGTCAGCTTCCGAGTTCCCTGCCAGCCACCACAATGGTACAAATCCATAAAACAGAGTTCCTCAGGTTTATTCATCCTTTTAAAAAAAATCATTATGAGATTTTTCAAGGCATTTAATCTTCTTCATCGGCGCACAAAGTCTGATACATTCGTATCTGGATCTTCTGTCGAATCTGCCACAACGGACTCAAACCCGCCTAGTAGGCGATCTTCTCTTCCTGTTCCTCTCTTTGACTTGGTTACTTCTCAAATACCTGCCAACTTCAAGCACCTCAGTGATCGTGGATCTGGAAGTGGTGCCAGTGTGCTCCCCGTCTTCGGCTTGAAAGAACTTATAGATGCTAATAATCGTTGGGCTAAGGAGTATGCGAACCTTCAGTGTCTACTCAGAGAGTCTCGCGAGGAACTGGATGCTGAGAGGCAGAAAGTTCAATGTCTTCAGCGCAAACTTGAGGACACCGGGATCATACCTGATCTGCACAAGTCATCGGGACGTGTCTTCGAAGGACTTCTCGGCGTGTCTAATCATGCTGCCACTGGGTCGTCACAAGATAGGTTGCCGCCAACTATCTCTGGCGGAGCCGGGATGCTGCTGAATGTATCCACCATGCCAAGGGTTGTAAAGGGTAGCTTCAATGTCATGAACATACGAACTATGGACGAATATTCGTCTGCTCTTCGAATGACTTTGGATACTCGGAAGCAACTCCGTGATCAAAAAAAAGTGGCTTTATTTTGGAAACGAAAGGCGCTCGATAGCAACCAACTGCAAAGCACCATCACACCCTCTGTGTCCGCCATCTCCTCCATACACTCCCCTCTTCCCATAGGTCGCCAAATTGCCCTTGACGCCTTGATATCTCGCCGTGGCTTGGATTCTACATTGGGGGGCCAGATGAATTGGAAGGATACATCTTCTGGTCGTCCAAAGACCCTCATTTCTGAGCTGTCGGGCGAAGTTGGTGGTGACCCAATTGCCATCGCGCGACTCCCTGCCATGTCCTCTGAGAATTCCTGCTCTTCTCGCCTTGGACCTCTCGCCAGTGAATCTATAAGGGCTGAAATCAGCTCAATGTTTGGTTCTCCCGATAATGTAAAGCACCTACCATCTCGAAACCGCCGCGAACCATGTCAATCACCGTCTCTCCTTGGGAGGTTAACCAAGTTTACATTTGCGACATCAACTCCTTCAAAGACAGACTTGACTCTTAATGTTGAATCATTCGGTGATTTGCATACCATTTTTTCCGTGCGTCATCATCATGTGGACAGTAAAGTACTAAGGCTTACAGTTTCCTTCAGACTACGTTTGGAATGGAAGAGCTTCTTGTGGATGAGAGCAATGGCGCTTTGAATCGGATCGATATGGAAGATGATATAACTATTCCAATGACGTCTATTCTGCCGCCACCAACTTCTGTCTCTGTATCCTCAAGTCCACCAACTGGATCTGTATTCAAGACATCAAATATACCTACACGTAGGGGGGCTACCTCTGCGGGAAGCCATAACGAAGTCACTGTCAACAAGTTACAACAAGCGAGCAAAGACTGTACGTCACGTTGGCAAAGCTACAAAGCTAGTACCAAGGGAAAGACGGTTCTAGAGGGAAGCGTGCCTTCAAAGCGTGCACAGAAAATAGAAAGAGGCAAGGAAAACAACTTCACAAGGGCCATCCCCATACTCAAACGAAGAAAAACTCTCCAACCCGACGCAAAATAATAGTTGAATCAATGGAAATCATGATCATAAATGTATTATACCAATCAAGTACAACTTAAGGTTTCGTGTTTGGTGGGTATAGGTGTAAACATACACTAGAGCGACAATCAATTAGGCCTCTGCGCCTCTTTTCCAGTTCCACGACGAGCGCCAGTGGCATCTCCTCTGCCTCTGCCTCTGCCTCTGCCCCTACCTCTATCACCACCTCGGTTATTCGAGGGTTGATAACTCCCTGTCTGGGTCCCAGTCTGGCTAGCGGACTGATCAGGAGTAGACCAGTCACTATAATTCTGGGGAGTATCTCCTGTCAACCATTCACTGTAATCTGTTTTGTCCTGGGCTGCAGGTGAGAAGGCGTCAGTGAAGGCTTCTGTTGGAACTGAGGTGTCTCCTGGTGTGAGCCATGCACTGTAGTCGTTATTTTCTTCAGCAAGGGAAAAAATGTCTGCAGAAACGGGGATTTCTGGAATTTCTGGAGGGCCTGAGTCGGGAATAGACTGGATCAAAGAGGGTTCATCGGGAGTGGGTTCATCGAGAGTGGGTTCATCGGGAGTGGGTTCACTGGCAGGGATTTCCATGGCGGGAGGTTCATTGGAAGTAGTTTTGCTTGAAGTTGGTTTACTGGACGTAGGCTTGGTAGAGTTAGTTTGCTTAGAAGTGGGCTGATGAGAAGTAGATTGAGATCTATTGTAGTTGTCGTTTTTTTTCGGAGGGGGCGCACGACGTTCCCCTGATCCTTTCCCTGAATCCCATTCACGATTTTGGACCTTGTCCATTTTTCTTTTGGCGTTTTGATCACGAGCGCGATCGATTTCCGCCTGGATTTTACGGCTCTCAACTTGCTTGGCTCGTTCTGCTTCTTGCATTTTGCGGAAGGCATCTTCGTCTGCTTGAACATCCTAGAAGGAGGTAGGTGAGGGGGGTAAGTAAAATTGAGATGAGGGTGGATAAGTACTAATCGTCTCTGTTTTATTTTTTCATTTTGTTCTCGAATACGGGTCATTCTTTCCTGAAGGGCCTCTTCACTCAACTTGTCCTATGTGGAGGATATCTGGGTTGGATTAAAATAAATAGGAAATGAAGGAGAACGTACGCGTTGAGCGCCGCCTGTTTTCACACGTTCGGGATTGACATAGGGTTTTTCTTTCTCTTTTTTTACGATATTGAGATCAGGGGAAGGCTCTGGAAGTGGACGTGAGTCTGATTTGTCTGATTTTTCTGCAAAGTCGAGGCCGAGGGCGTTGTTGGATGTGTCCTCAGGCATGATGCTCAATGTGACTGTTTGTGTTGTATGTTTGCATAACATCCACAAATTTATTATATTCTAAATAAAAACCAAATTATATACAAATTTGGCATTGCGGCCGGATGACAATCTCTAGCAATCTCTCCATCCGTATCCACCCACCATGTCTCTTTCAAATAAATTATCTCTCACAGACCTTGATCTCAAAGGAAAGAGGGTTCTCATCCGTGTAGACTTCAATGTCCCCTTACAGGATGGTACAATCACTAACCCTGCCGTATGTATTTCCTATTCATCTATCTCTCGTCTGAATCCTGTCTTGTAGCGAATCGTTGCAGCAATCCCAACCGTCAAATACGCACTGGATAAGGGTGCGCTATCATCATACTTTTATCTCATGCTTTGATATCTTAATTATTCTACTACCATAGGGGCCTCAGCCGTCATCCTCATGTCTCATCTCGGTCGCCCCGACGGCAAAGTTATCGACAAGTTCTCTTTGAAACCTGTTGCAACAGAAGTAGAGAAGCAATTGGGAAAAACAGTCATCTTCCTCACAGACTGTGTTGGTCCCGAAGTAGAAAAAGCGGTCAACTCAGCTCCTCAGGGCTCCGTTATCTTGCTCGAAAATCTCCGCTTCCATATCGAAGAGGAAGGTTCAGTCAAGAACAAAGACGGAACGAAGACAAAGGCAGATCCCGCTAGCGTCGCTAATTTCAGAGAGAATCTCACTAAACTAGGCGATGTTTATATCAACGATGCCTTTGGTACTGCCCATCGCGCCCATTCTAGCATGGTTGGAGTAAAACTTCCCCAGAGGGCAGCCGGTTTCCTCATGAAGAAGGAGCTCGAGTACTTTGCAAAGGCCCTTGAGAATCCTGAGAGGCCGTTCCTCGCCATTCTTGGTGGTGCCAAGGTATCTGATAAGATTCAGTTGATTGAAAACATGTTGGACAAGGTTAATTATTTTTATTGTTTTTATATATATATTTATTTACGTGTGATCTTCAGGTTAATTCTTTGATTATCTGCGGAGGAATGGCCTTCACCTTTAAAAAGACGCTCGAAAATGTCTCTGCAAGTATTCTTTTTATCTTTTGATCAATCGATCAATGACATCAATATCTCCGCAGATCGGCAATTCCCTCTTCGATCAACCGGGATCTGAAAAAGTTGCCTCTTTAGTCGAAAAGGCAAACAAGAACAACGTCAAATTAGTCTTACCCGTCGACTATATCACTGGTGACAAATTTGCAAAAGATGCTAAACTAGGAACGGCTACCGACGAGGAAGGCATTCCTGATGGTTGGATGGGCTTGGATGTAGGCCCCAAGAGTCGCGAACTTTTCCGTTCAACCGTCCTGCAAGCCAAAACTATTCTTTGGAACGGGCAAGTTATTCGTCAATGTTAAATACCGGTTGATTTTATTGACGCCGTTCCTTCCAGTCCTCCCGGCGTCTTTGAGTTTCCCGCCTTTGCAGAAGGTTCTTCCTCCCTCCTTGAAGCCACCATTGAAGCTGTCAAAAATCGCGCCGTTGTTATCGTTGGTGGTGGTGATACCGCCACTCTGGTTGCTCAACATGGTGATGAGGATAAACTCAGCCATGTCAGCACAGGTGGTGGAGCTAGTCTTGAACTTCTTGAAGGCAAGGTAAATATCCATCATTCATAATTCTTTGTTCTCCAAACTCAAGCTTCTTCTAGACGCTCCCAGGAGTTGCTGAACTCAGTGAAAAGCAGAAGTGACTTGAAGGTCGTCTCTGACTTCTGAACGTGACCTAGATAGAAAAATACCACTGCCTTTGAATGTGAACTAGATAAGAAAATGCCACTGTAAAACGCTTGTATCAATTAAACCAACTGATGACATCTGTTAAGATGCTCGCTTCAAAAAAATAAAACTACGAGCTTAGACCCAGAAGAATCAACCAATGACGCATTCATCTTTAGCCTGCTGTCGCGTAGGTCGACCAATATTCGCTCTTTTGTTGCCCATTCGTTTCATTTCTGTCAGTCGGTTCATGGCTCGCTTGTTGCCCTGAGCTAATAGTTCAAAGCGGTGTTAGCCAAAAGATGCCTCGGCAGTATAAATTAGATAGACAAGTACCAGCAGCTCGCATATACCATCGTTTCGCAAACTCGACATCCTGCTTGATGCCGATGCCAACCTCAGCATAATATCCGACAGCGTACTCTGCCTTACTTAACCCTTTGTTAGCAGCCCGACGTGCCCAAAGGTATGCCTCCGAATCGCTTTGCTTCAGGACACCTTCACTGCCAGTCAAGTACCACCCACTTAATGCGAGTTCTGCTTCAGAATCCCCCTTCTCCGCAGCCTTTGTATACCACGCTATAGACCTTTTGGGATCTACAGGGAAAGTCAGTGATCCATATTCGTAACATTGTCCCATTTTATATTGTGAAGGCGTGTATCCGAGCTGTGCTGCTTGGGTTAGCAGATTCTTCGCATATGCGGGGTCGTAGGGCACTAAAGATCCAGATTGTTGCTCATACAAGAGAGCCAGTTCATGCAATGCATGCGGGTTATCTTCATCAGCCTGTTCCGCCGCTCGTTTGAGCCAGCTGATTGCCTCGCGAGGATTCTTTTGTTCGCCAAGAGCACCGTTGAGTAGGATCATGCCTAATTTGTACATGGCCGGTGTGTCGCCTAGGGAGGCGGCTTTACGATAGAAAGCAGCTGCCCTAGGCAATTCCTTCTTGGTACCAGCGCCGATTTCGTTGCAAACAGCAACTCGATAAGAGGCAGCTGCATGATTCTGTTTTGCAGCTTGCAGATAGAGGTGATAGGCACGCTCGTGATCTACTTGAAGACCAAGAGCACCTGTTCCATAGCAATTTGCCAAGAAGAATTGAGCTTCATCGTAAGCTTCGCCTTGAGTTGCTAGACGTCGAACGACTTTTAAGGATTCGCCAACAAGGATTTCAGTGTACTTCTTCGCGGCCCGTTGATCCTTGTGGGCGGTTCTTATGTATTTCGCAGCATCGATGAGGTATTTGGCGTACAAAAAATGGGCCTCGGGGTCAGGATCAGCTTTGATACGTTGGCGGTATTGATCAATGTATTCCTTCGTGAAAGGGGGTGCGCTGAGGTCAACGGCTTTGCTCTTAGTTGAGGATGGGGCGACAGAAGCGGATGTCCCGGCACGTGAATACATAGGACGAGGTTCGAAGTCAGAGTACGGATCCACTGGGTGCTGAAACTGTCCAGAATTACTTGAGTGGCCTGAGGATACCGATGCAGCATACCTACTACGATCAGGGGGCATGATGGGAGTCGTATGTGGATGTGGGCCTAGGGAATGGGCCAATGAATTTGGTGGTGGTGGGGCCAGACCAAGAACGTCTGAAGCAGCTACAAGGAGAGGATTATACCCACTGGTAGCTGGTGGTTGCCATGAATGTTGAGGTGGGTAAGGCTGCTGTTGAGGTGACATGGAACCGAAACTATGTTGCGATTGGTACTGGTCATCATAGGAATGATAGCTTCTCTGATCTATGTCGTAGTCGTCGTATGGGCGAGGTTGAGCGTATCCGTCGTTTGGATATTGAGGTGGCGGAGGATAAGGAGCCTGAGGCGAATGATATGGATGGAGATGGTGAGGGGGAGGCAGTGTCATTGCATGCCTAGGTTGTTGGCGTTGCATAGACATAGCAGACATTGCACGAGGGATAGGATCCGAAGACATAGACCTTTGGGGAGGATCACCAATGTGTAGTTCAGAAAAAGAATCGAGGAGGTGGTCTGTGTGTTCAGCCATGGTTGGTTGTGGAACAAAACCGAATTCTCTCACAGTAACATGGAAATATATTATTATTATTTAAATAATTTATTCGCCCCATGTCCAGTCTTCAATTGTACGCTCTATTCGTTGTCGTTCCACACCTTTCATAGTCCGTCGTACCTTGGTAACAACCTCTCGACAACTTTCAACAGTAACTTCATCGTCTTCACCTTCCATCTCCTCTTCTGTAACCCACCGTGATATCCATTCATCACCTTCACCAGGTCGTGTAGCCTTGGAGACACGAGTCTTATTCTCCTCTTTCTTAACTGCTACCACTGCATCCCACGGCTTGGGCTTGAAATTCCTAAAGTGTGCAATCTCATCCTGGTCTTCGACACGTTTGCGTTTAGACCCGACTGGGGGTGTTACGGACTTCTTTGCCTTCCGTATCCCTCCAGAGCCTTCATCATCACTGGAGTATCCTAACGCCAACTTCGCCCTCCATCTGAGTTCCCTCGCCACTGCAGATGCGTCTTTAACGCGGTCGGCAGGGATCTGTTCCCTAACTTCTTTCCTCGCTTGTTCCGTACCACTTTCAAGTATCCGGACCTCAGACACCAGAAAATCGGCAAGACTCAGAATTCCAGATAAAATTCGTGGCGGTAATGATGCTCCAGATGTCGATTTAAAGTCACGCAAGTACTTGTCGCCAACATACCAACAAAGCCTGTAAAAGAGCCAATATGAGATATAATCATAATAGTTAGAATAAATGACCAACTTGGAAAACATGGGGAATCTGAATTTCTTTGGTACCTGAGTCGCGATTTCAATATTGCGCACACGAATCTCTTCAAAAGGAACGATGAGGGAGAAAAGGCGATGACAAATGAACTACACATACGTGTTTCGACTCCATATGAATGTAAAAAATTGCCGCCAAAAACCAAAGTGTCAATTGGAGTATACTATTTATATGGTATGAACGCTAGGCAAAGAAAAAGAAAAAGAAAGTACTCACAACAGCATGAATCCACCCGCTTGGGATGATCATAGTGTTGCCTTGGACCAATTCAACTTTGAAAACTTCATCAACCATATCTCCTAGCCATGCTTGGTATTGAAGTTCGCTTCCCGACCATCTCTCATACGCAGCGAGGTTTGCCGTGGTGGGTCTGATGAAATAAAATATCTGAAATAAAGCCATGAGTTATTGCTAAACAGGTTAGATGATAAAGGTACCTTTGAACCACGAAGGATGTGATAATACACTGAAGATCCTGCAAAGTCAACGTGCCAGTCCTAGACATTTATGAGTCGGGTAAAATGAAACTGGAGATAGAACACACCGTCCAAGCATTAGCGACGCCCATCAGACAATACAGTTGCACTTTCGGATAGACATGGCCCTTTCCCTTTCTTGTGCTGGGCCAAAAGTTTTCGACCCAGTCTAAATCTCTGACGATTTTTGGCGGCAAAATCATATCAGAGAGCTTGGTGCCAGAAATTTCCAATGATATAACATTTAGAATCTTATCTCGCTTGGACGGTTCCAGGTCAAAGTAAGTCGCCCATTTGCCTAGATCCCAGCCAGGGGACGTCGACTGGGAAGCAACGTCTACGGAAGTAGTTAGAATAAAAGTAAGCTATTGAGGACAAAATTCTCACCTATAACCTCGACTGGCGTTCCTTCACCAATCACTTCGGCCACATCTTCAACGGTAAGAGTATTAGGAGGCATAGTCATGCCCAGACCTTCAGGGTTTTCAATAACAATTGGCTCCCGCAAAGCGTCATCGTCTTGCTCTAGCCATTCTTCCAGCTCGCTTCCTTTGAATCGTTTAAAGGGATCCTTCTTAATTTCTTTGGTTTCGAGCATCCGAATCCAACGATTAACGTCAGAGCCCAATCCAGAATTAAGATTGGCATAATCTCGCTGTGTACGTTTACGAGAAGATTTACGAGCGGGAGTTTTGAGAGTTGTGATGCGTGTGGAATCAGCTTGGACACATGTTTCGCAATACCTAAAAGAGCAAAAAAGAAAGAATTGTGATATGTAGACATTTGGAGTTATGAGATATGGTTTCACTCACCATTTTGCAATATTTTCGACATCTTCACCGTTTCCTGCACAACGCCAGTGATACCAAGTATTGCAATTATCACATTCTATCCAATTTTCTTTCCGAGAACCGTTCATCAGCTCTTTCGTCTCTGGGGTGCATGATGGACAACTATCATCATTGCCATGTTGAGGTTGCACTGTGTCCGGAGACTCTGAGGGGGTAAGTGCTGGAGACATTTCTGGAGACCTGGGAGCATTGCGCGTTGAACGTCGCTTACTGGGAGCCATCTACAAGACTACTGTTATGTCCAGGATAAGTACTGTGGTTTAGCCGGTGACTAATAATTGCCATCATGTGACAATTTGAATGGGGTTTTCTAACATCAACCGACTTATCATAATGGTCTGTCTGGACTCTGCACGCAATTATCTACTAAGGACGGGCTAACTATATTATACAGGGAGGAGGTGCTAGATATCCGTACCCGAAATATGTTTGGTCACCCGCAGGTTCGTTCACAGGCGACCAAAACCCATGCGGCACGGCTGTCTAGGTGGATGGTGGACGCGGCCTTCGAACTGGGCTGCCAACACAGCCATAGCCTCTATCGGTATCATTGCTGTGACTTACGGTATTTGGAGGGTCAGTGCTTCGTTAGAGGTGTGTTCAAGATCCAAAATTCTTCCACACTGCATGAGGTTTATGATGTCTCTTTCTTCAATTTAGAAAAGAACAGTACAACCCAATCGACCGATACCTCCAATGCTGGTATGTTTTCGTTCTGTTGTGTTGCTATTCCTGTTGCTGTTGGCTAATGTAGCTTCTTATCCAGTGGGCGAAAGATTTTACAGATGCTGAAAAAAAATAGATCGATAGACCTGAATTCAATACCGTGTTTCCAGGGATGGCGAGTGATATTGGAGTTATCAGGCCAAAAGCTCAATTCGGATCAAGTCATCGTGGATCTGCTGCAGCATGTCCCGCCTCAGCAGGCCTACCGCCAGTGCTATCGCGTTCATTTACCAATGGCTCAGTCAGACCGCATGTCATTCGCCATCCATGATGCCAGTTGCATCTGACATCATGTTACCTACAATACTCTGGGTCCTCAAACAGATGATATTATCGTATTCTTCATATCAAGATTCATTCAAGGTTTCTTATCTCTCATCGCCTTGAGTGAATGACGTTTCACTTTTTTTCATTTTCTGCCCGTCTTCCTCGATTAGCTTCTCTCCGAGTTCTCCAAAGCGGTATCCGAAGTAGCCGATGGTCCTCGATGAAAGATGACCTGGCTTTGGAGGAGACTTCATTACTTATGCCTACTTCCCCTCAATACGGAGATGAAGAAAGGGGCTGGAAACATTGAGGGCAAGACGTTTGCATGGTGGAGTGAGATGGAATATGAATTTCAACGATATTATGATGTGGTTAGTTATCTTCCCTCGCTGTCGCCATTATATGCAGGGGTCTTATAAATATCTAGATCAATGTCGTACATCTCCGATTCCCCGAGCTACTCCCATTATCAAGAGCGCAGCTGCAATCAGTGGCTTTCGCGCGTAGTCAAACGCCTAGTCCTACAGGGCATTCGAATAACCCTCACCAAAGTAACCTAGTACTCACTGGAGTCAGTGAGAGTGGTGCCAAAGGACGCGAAAAAGGTGGACGTTTAGGTTAGGGTGGAAGCGGATAAATAAGGAGAAGGGAAAAGAAGAGACAAAGCCAAAGAAAAAGTTGGTCAAGCAAAAGGAATCGAAGGAGGAGCGCGATGGAAGTAAGAAGACGGAGGCGGTCAAAGGCAAGACCAAAGATAGGACTGAGGAGACGGAGAAGAAGAATGACACTCCCAAGTTGAACAAGACCGAGACCGGCAATGGAAATAACACGAGGAAGGAGTCCTCTCCAATCTCACCCAGTATTCATTCCGATGCTTTCAGGAGTTCTACCTCCTCGACTTCGCCCAAGATCACTAAAGAGGAAAAGTCAAATATAAAGGTCAGGATGATGAAAAGGTCTTCTAATTTTAGCGCTTGGTCTAATCGTTCAAAACTTGAATAGCGTTGGACATCTGATATAGATGATGAAATCCATCAATGCTATTCCTTTGGTGCAACTTAGATAGTTGCTGGCTGGTCCTTTTTGTTAGTTGACTTTCATTTGGATGTTCTTACCTGCCTCCAATGCTTTCGCAGACTAATATATCTGTACAAGTATTATTTTTGAGTAGGCTCCCTCAATTTCACCTTTTCTGATCACATGACGTTGGTGTGACAAGCGAGTGACATTGTCATTTGGCAGGAGACGCTTACAGCTATTTGCGAAATGGTAGATGTTTTGGAAAATTTCTTGTTGACTTCATACTACAGGTCGTCTATCATATCACGTGATACTTCTGTTTGTTTATCTTGTCACACTTGTTATTTCTGCTCCTCAGTTGTCAACTACGATTTCCCGACACTGAGGCTTATGCTCTTCACGTCTAGATCCAGGATCATCAGGTTATGGGCCCTCATCAGCAAAACCCCAGCCGTCTGGCTCGTCTGGCGCCAGACACGCCAGACGCTACCAGACTGCCAGATCTGGTGTGGCGACATAATGACGCTCCCGATGCCATAACGGTTTCATGCCCCACAACTGGATTCCGATGCCGGAAATTTTTCTGGTCACATAAATAATTTCTGATTCAGTTGTGACTGAGATGTAATTATATGTATCTTAAGTTTCCATTCCGTCAGTTCATATCAGGAATGTCAGTTCATATCAGGAATCTAGCTTTTGTGACAGTTTTGACTTATACAGTCGCAAACTTGGGGCCGGCTTACCGGCACCGGACAGCACCGGACAGCACCATAGAACCATAGAAAAGGTTCTTTTGTTTATAGTGCTGTCCGGTGTCACAGTAACGCTATCCTGGAAATGGCCCAGCACTAGACAGCACTATAGAGTGCTATAAGGTACTATATAGGGCTATAAGGTGCTATATAGGGCTAGGATAATACTGTAGTTAGAGAGCCCTATACTCGTAATATTCTAATAGCAATCACAATTAGAGTAAGGAAATTGTTTAAAGAATTATATTCAACTAGGTAATAGTAATCTAAACATCATAATATACTACTTATACTACTGTAAAGGATCATTGTCGTCATTGCAATTTACACCTAAGATGGAATTAGAACAATTAATTATGATAGAGGGGAAATTTAAGGGCTTACACGTGTGGTATAACACACTGTCGTCGTCATCACACCTGTAATTGTCACCGCACCATGTCGTCGTCACATGTCGTCATCGCATGTCGTCATCGCATGTTGTTGTAGTCAGTTGTAGCATGTTGTTGTAGTTGTTGTAGTCATAGTCATAGTCATCGTAGTCGTTGTCGCATGTTGTCATAGTTGTTGTAGTTGTAGTTGTAGTTGTAGTTGTTGTAGTTGTAGTCGCATGTCGTTGTCGCATGTCGTTGTCACATGTCGTTGTTGTCGCCACTATAAGCGTCATCAATGTTTTGTCATTTATTATCATTGTTGTTTGTCGAGGTGCTCACCATTTGTTGTTATCGTTGTTGTGGTATTGCTGTCAGTGGTAGTGGTGGTGGTATGGAAGTGACGTACTCGGTGGGAACAATTTTTGAACTTATATATTTAGTAATTTTAGTTTTTTGTGCACGGCACTCTGTTTAGGGTTCCGGCTTATTTAACTTAATGAAAGTGATGTCAAAAAATTGATGTATCACTAATAAGCACTGGATGCGACAATCTTCCAACTTGACCATGCTAGACAGGACGGCATGCGTCAACGAGATACCACTGGAAATACTACAACTCCAGCTATACTACGACAATATGACTGGAGATCGAGAAGAATACAATGAATTGACTCCTGACGTGACCACAGCCTACAATCAATAATGGAGACAAGGACTACAACAACATGCGAAGTCGCAGACGTCACTGAGAAGACGAGCATTGTGACGACGACATGGTGCGGTGGCCGTTTTTGTAGCGTGGCTTGGCTGGACGACGACAGTGTGTTATACTTGATTTTTTAGCGCTTAAATTTCTGCCCTCTATCATCATTAATTGTTCTAATTCCATCTTAGGTGTACATTGCAATGAGGACAGTGATCCTTTTGAGTAGTATTAGTCGTATATTACACTGTTTAGACTTACACTCTTGGTTCCATGTTTGTGGTATTTCCTCACTTCTGCGGAAGCTTCTTTGACTTTACTCTTCCTCACGGCTGCAAGAACCTCCTCATCTTCGTCCGCGCCTATCTCCCCACCATCATCACTATCCAGATCATTGCCATCGCTTCCTGGGCTTGGACGCCGATCTCGACCACCTGTGCTCAATTTTTCTGGAGCCTGAGGACGAGCACTAGCAGTGTTGGATGTTGCAGGGGTGGTAGGTGGCGGTTGGAACGGAGAAGGGACTTGAGCCCTTTGCTTCCAATTGCCGCGTAACCCCCCTAATTCTGTCGCTTTCCCATTCAATCTGACAAAGAAGTCGCTTTTGTCAGCCAGGAGTACAACATGAGATGACACAACACTGCCACTCCCACCCAAACTTGGATGTACTTCACTTTCTTTCTTTGTTCATCTTTCTCCCTATCCAGTAACCGTGGGTCTGGGTGAGCATAAACTATTGGAGCGACTTGGCAATGTGCTTGAACCTCCGCTTGGAGCTTCCCTTTTTCCTGGATGTTCGACAAGGTCAGCTCCTTCTGGCAGTCTGATGAACTAATGGAACAACACTTACCTTTTTCTTTTTCTCCCACCGATTTTGTGTTTCCCTGTTCGGCTGGACCATTGAGTCCTCTGACACGTCACCACCACTGGCACCTTCCTCTTCATCATCTTTATGATCAGCAGGTTTGTACGCATAGTCATCTTCATCTTCAGAAATACCAAGACGAGCTCCATCAGAATCGGTGTCAACCATTGATTCAGGTGGGAGCTGCACTGGGGGATCAATATACATCTCATCCCAGTCGGTTTCCAGCTCATCGACCTCCTCCTGATTAACGATGGGCTCGATCTTGGCCGCTTTCTTCTTTTGAAGTTGTTCCTGGTACATTTTCATCGTTTTGAGATCTGGGCGCTCTGAAACCGACTGACATTTTTTTTGTGAACGTTGCACAGCATCTTCAAGGGAGGCGATCTGTTGAGCACTTAGCTTGCGCTTTTCCTCAGCGTCGAGGACTTTCTGCCTTTTCTGAGTTTCCATGGCGACTTTTTTGGCAAGTTCAGCCTCCTTTTTCTCTTTGGCTGCTTGCTGAATCTTGGCTTTCGTTCTTTTAGGTGGTTTTGGATTCTCGGTGGGATGTTCACGTGGGTATGTAGTCTTGCGCTTGCCTGAGGCACGCTCCAATCCTTGATCCAACTGTGTTTCAGACATACCATGCAAGTTGCAAGTTACGAGTCTACGTGGGATGAGAGAAAGGACTAATGGCAAACATCGGCATTGTGGTTCATATTTTTGTTGATCGTGTTGGTGAGTCATGTGGTTCAGTTAATTGATACTCCTAACTTAAAGGCACAGTTCTCTCCTTAGTACCCATATTTTCTCCCAATGCCGCGAGGTTCTCAACGCAGAGGCTTCGAGATTTTATCCTGTCCGTTCAAAGCATGCCCAGGAACCTTTCGCAGTGAATCAGGACACACAAATCATGTCTGTTCTGTTCACCCAAGGGACAATAGGCATCGGGTCGTCGTGCCTGGCATTCAAGGTCCCACCGTCACCAACTCACTCATCACCCCAGCTGCCTGACGACGACTCGGATCTGTTCGTGGAGGGATCTTCAGGACAATTTCCAAGTCCAGAACCGCCTCATGCAGCACCTGAGCAAAAAACCTATCATCCTTTTCTTAATGGTTGGTTTCTTCAGGTTCTCTTACTATTCTCTTTTACTAACTCTATCTTTTTTAATCCAGGATGCCCCTGCAACAAAAATGGTGATTTTCTTCCAATGGAAACTCCACCACCCCCTCGCCCTACCGCTGCTCCTGGGGACTGGATGCCTTTTGATGATGAGGTTCAGTTCAAAGTCGCTGATTTCCTTTACCGCCAGGAAGAGATGTCGCAGGGAAACATCAACTATCTCCTTGAACTATGGGCGTTATCACTCCTCAAACACGGTAGTGTTGCACCTTTTGACACCTATAAACATATTTATGATAGGATTGATGCTATTGAAGAAGGTAAGCCATGTTTTCCCTTGACGACATCTTACATCTCTGTACTTACAAAATCGAACTTGAAAAGGTGACGCTCCCTGGAAGTGCTTCAAGACCTCTGTCGATGACTCGGAGGTTGATGACACTACACCCAATTGGAAAAAACAAGAGTACGACATCTGGTATCGCGATCCAGAGGTAGTTGTTCGCAACATGCTCGCGAACCCAGACTTTCACAAAGAGTTTGATGCCGTACCATATGTGGAGCTGGACAAGTATGGTACGCGTCGACGCTCAGACTTCATGTCGGCAGATTTTGCCTGGTGCCAATGTGTATGTTGAATCTTTTTTTTCTATTGTCAAAATTGATTTATTCGTTACTAGGATATGATTTATGAAGAAAACAAAGCCGATAACGATGGCAGTATGTTCGTTCCTATTATCCTTGGCAGCGACAAGACTACCGTCACAGTCGGTACGGGTGACATTGAATACCACCCCTTATACCTCTCAATTGGGAATGTATGGAACCCTGTTCGACGCGCACACCGCAATGCGGTCATCCCAATTGGCTTTCTTGCCATTCCGAAAAGTTTGTGGTCCCAAATCTGCAGAGCACTTTAACAAACTTACCTACCCTATAGGTGACTGTAAATACGATAAGGACCCCACCTTCCGAAAGTTCAAGCGGCAGCTCTATCATTCGTCAATATCAGCAATCCTCTCCACATTAAAACCAGCCATGTCAACCCCAGCAGTGTACCGCTGTCCTGATGGCCATTTTCGCCGTCTCATCTTTGGATTGGGTCCTTTTATCGCAGATTATCCTGAACAGATTATGCTGGCAGGTGTTAAACAGGGGTGCTGTCCTCGGTATGTTTTTATATCTTTCGCAGTCATTTCTGTCTATTAATACCAACTTAGCTGCACCGCATTACCTACAGATATTGATGGTGTGGCGTCTGTATGAAGAAACGAGTTGACGGACGCCCTTCTTGAAGAATTTGACTCAACAACATTGTGGGACGAGTATGGTGTTGACGCAGAGATCATACCCTTTACACGCGACTTCCCTCGTGCC
>MU130328.1:0-22693 GCA_015039465.1 Phlegmacium glaucopus | reverse complement strand
CTTGAAAATATATCGGTATTGCTGTAGTATTAAAAACAGGAGAGGGAAAAAACAGTCTTAGAACTATATCGGTGTTGGTGTAGTATTTAGGTATTACAAGGCTTAAACACAAGATAGTCTGTCAGTTAAAGTAACGACGGACGGTCTTGATCATGTGGGTTCAGATTCGATGACCGAGTGTTATAGATGTATGTTAATTTTTCGTTGGAGCAATCGTACTACCAGTCGTATGAACAAATGTTTCTTTCGGGATTTACGTAGATCTCTGGTCATCACTGTTTTTACCCCCCCTTACTTTGACGATGGTATCTGTCCTTAGTTCACTCGTGGAGATTCTTAACACAGATTTACATGTTGCCAACAGTTGGAGAAAGGTACCGTTAGGAGAAGACCAAAATGATGGGTGTATGGACAAACGAGTAACCCCCTAGCCGGTTGGAAGAACTTGGTAAGGTGTTCTCGCGTGTCTATAAAGAGGGGGAGTATCGATTTGCTCTTTTTATTAAACTACGTATGGTGTGAGTATGGGGCTTTCGGTGTAAGTAAAACGAAGAGGTGTTGTTTGCGTGTCAGTGCCGCTCCAGGACATGACGCGGTCCTTCCCCACCTGGCTTAGGCAAGTGTTGCGTACGGGGTTTATGGACTACCTAGCGAACCTCGTATTTTTCTCCGTTACCGCCTCACCATATGACTATACCCTCTATACGGAAGGTCCTCCAGCAGTAGTCTCAGTCTCAGTTGTAGAGGTTCAAGTGAAAGTGCCTCAACCAGTAGCTCCTTCCGTACCTCCTCCCGACCTTTCCAACCACAGAGTTACATTAACCGATTAAGTATCTGCAGACTACCCATAAACACAAGAATAAATTATATAATCACATATTGTGCTCCTTGCTATTATTGTCGTCCGTATGTGACAAAAAATGGATTGCTGGCAGCTAAACCTGCCAGACGTACCAGACATGCCAGACATGCCAGACCATGCCATACGGATGGACTTTTGCTGATGCTGGTCGCCGGTCGGCTGTGACCTAGACCTTAGAGATGTATTTGGGAACAGCAACTCAAAATTTTTCTACTTTATTATAGCTAGTGATGGACAGGTCCGGTTTAGTCCAGTTCCCTGGCTTTTTTGCCGAACTGAGAACTGAACTTATGGTTCGGTTCAGGCATTTGGCCGAACCTTGAACTGAACCTTGGTTCAGGTCCGGTTCAGGTCCGGTTCAGGTTTGAACCTGTATTTTTTCCCACCATTGTATTTGCCTAGAAAATCCTTCAAAACATTGCCCTCATATAAATGCATAATTTTTTGGTGAAGTAGATGTTTTTAGTAGAGAATTTTCCTTGAATTTGAGCCAAATTTGATCTCTGGCATGGTGTGTCCACCATCTAATAATTAATAAAACCACCAATGAGATCCACCTTATGCTCCTTACGGCTACCATAAATGCTTGTAGTATTCAATAGATGCTTACATATGCTCATGGGCAGAAATTGTACAAATAATGTCACAAAATCTTGAAAAAAATCGGGAAAAAGTACCTGCTCACAGCATTCGGTTCGAACCAGGTTTGAACCTCTTCAATTCTGCCAAACCTTGAACTGGACTTGAGGTTCAGTTCAGTTAAGACTGCGAACTTTGAACTGGACTTCCAGTCCAGTTCTCAAAAGTTCGGTCCGAACTTCAGTTCAGGACTGAACTTGGCCATCACTAATTATAGCCCATTTGGTCCTCGAGACTGAGGCTCGAGTGCATTTTTCATCATCATCACGCCTGGCATTACTGCACATGCAATTCCTGCACAATTTTTGCGCATATAATCGGCAAAAATGAACTTGCACACTCCAACTCCTTCCATTCTGAATGAGCAACATGTCTTATGGTCTGGGGAGGGAACCCTTACCAGGACAGTGTTTCCGATGGCAACGAGCAACCTACCCTCATGTAAGGTCATTACACTGTTTTGGATAAGTCTTTTCCTTTTACATCCCGATCATATGATCGGGATATCGATATATATACCTACAGCAGGGAAGAAACTCTTTCTTCCTTCCTTTTTCCTACCATATACTCACACTGCTACATAGCACGAACCCTATACACCTTTTGGACCTGTTCGAGAACCTGGTGTGAGTCATTACTACATTGTGAATAACCCCTTTTACACTTTTTTTTTGAACATCATCCAAATCGTGTGAGTTTGTACTCAACAAAAAAAAACAAAAAAACAAAAACCCCCCCCCCCCTTGATTCACATTTTTGTCACATCATAGCAAGATGTGACACCTACTTTCGTTAGATCGGTCACTCGACTGTTCCTTCTCCAGCATTTCTGACCACCTTCCTTGTATTTCCTGTCCCATCTTGTGTTTCGACACATACTTCCAGATTTCCAGTTCCTGCTCCAGTCCTGTGGCTCTTGCCAACATCCCATCTTAATTTCTCCACTCCTTTCCAATCCTGAGGCGCATATATTCACCTTTTTCCTTCACAGTCTTAAGCGCATATATTCACCTTCACGTTCTCCTGCTGCAGACCCATTTCTCTCCAAGCCTTTGTCAAACATTGCATATAGCCACCCTGGATCTCCCACAACCACTTCGTCCTGTGACTAGGAGTACTGTTCTTGAGAACAACCTGGTTCTATCCACACCTCTCATTAATCACCGTATCACACAGACACGGTCTCTACCCCCTCTTTCTCCCATCCCAACAACACCTTCTTGTTCCCTTACTGAGCCTGCAGCTTCCGATTCCTCAGACGACCTCCCTGATCTCACCTGCAATTTGAGGAACCCTTCCTCAGACTCCAGCTCCGACTCCTTCGCTATCGCTTTCATAACTCCAGCATCAAATATGAGCTCTGTTAACGCTAGCGTTATAAATCGTTGTTTGTGTTGTTATAAAACACCAACCAGAGAGCAATGGACTAGTCTTTAAGTCAAAAGCCTCCCTGTTGTTTGTTTAGGGAAGGTGTAACCTTGACTTGTAACACACAGAGATAGGGAGCAAGAGTAGAGGTGAGGAGGATGAGGATGAAGGTCTTGGAAGATGAATGAGGTAGAAGACGAGGATGAGGATGGGTAAGAAAGAGTCTTCAGTAAGACTATAGTGGTTGACAGTAGAGGACAGTGACAGTAAGGGACTGAAAAAGCGAACTTAGAGGGACTAAGGAAGAGGATGAGGATGATAGAGTCTTCAGGAAGACTATAGCAGTAGAGGGATAGGGGATAGATTGACAGTAAGGGGCAGGAAAGCGAACTTAAGGAAGGAATTCACTGGAATTCCACTGAGATGATGAAAGTGGGGGGTAAGAATGAATTGAGATTAACTACCTATCCTGGTACAAAAGAGCAGTATTTATACCCTAAGGATGAGGCTATGTCAAGGGGGCACCGGGATCGAAATGCCGGACCAGTACCTGGTTAGTTAGTCCAGCTGGAGGCCCTGAAAAAAAAAAAAGGACTTCACCAGAACAAGGGTTTAAAACATCAATTTGAAGCTATTAAGGCCTTACTACATGCATAAGATGTGCAGAAATGAGTTTCTCTAGTAGCATAGGTCTGGTGTAGGTAGATAAGACTGTAATATTCATATTTTATGGGTGATCACACTATTTACAACCAGTATCTACTATCTATAGGCAATTTGAAATGCACTGAATATCCCTTCACCCAGGTACTTGATGGTTGATCAGGTGGCACAATCAAATGTAATCAGTCTGGCTGTGAAACAGTGAAACTCAATGGGTAAGTACCACATTATCAAGTAACTGTAGGATTGTGCTGCATTACTTACCTGAGATGTTAGTATCACCTCTAATACCTAGAGTTGGAGCCCCAAAATTAGGTTTGCACTGCTTGTGAGGTGTCTTCTGAGGCAAGGGGAGGCAAGCAAGCACGGAGGTGAGGATAGGATGATGTTATATTGCCATATATAGATGTGTGCCTGATTACATAAGTTAGTTAGTCCACCCAAAGTTGGCTTAAAAAATAAATCGACCCCAGGTATTTTTTTTTGATCCCGGTGCCCCCTTGGGCTATGTAGAACAATAAAAAGAAAGAAGTATGCGCTGTCAAAGGAAGAAAGATAAAGAGAGGACAGCTGCGAGAAGAAAAGAACAATGGAAAAGAAGAAGGAACAATAAAAAAAAATCTGTAAAGTGTCAAAGTGTGAGAGAAAAGAAGAGAAGGCAGTGTGCATAATCCAATAGCAAAAATATATCAACTCCATAGGCGTGTGGTCATGTCAAAAATGTGAAAGGTCCTGAGTCAACACTTGAAAGGCACAGCCTTGTTCCCGAGAAAACACTATTTGCCCATGATCCCATGTCGTGCAGCCTTGATAACACTTGACACACTGCGAGAATAATCCTCTGCTGCTGATTCATCTGCAATTCCTGCTTAGTCATGATCCTCCTGGACTTTCTAAATTGTCATAAAGAGGGTGGGAAGGCTTCATGTACCGCTTGAATGATGGTTTTGGCAGTGAATGATAAGATAAGAGGTAGATAATTGAGGATAGGGGACTGAGTGAGATCCAGGAGCGAGGGATGGCAAGATAGATGGCTGAGGGGAAGACTTGTGGGTCCATAGCCACAACAACAATGACAAAGCCTTATACATAATGGGAGATGTAGTTGATGCGTCCATAAAGGGGCCGTTCTTGAAATGATGGACCAAAGATATGATCAAACGCGAGCCGATGACCGATGCGAATAGTAGATTGATTGCTTTGTTGGATCACTAACCAAGGAACAAATGGATGGTAGATGCTTAGGAGCATGTCGATAGTGAAAATGATGGAGAGCATAGTGTGAGACATTGAGAGTATGATGAGCGATGAGGGTGATAACATTGAACAAATGATTTGTCGACCAGGAACGCGATTCAGAGCTGCTTCCAAAATAGGTAAGTGAATTCAAAGTCCGCTTATTTTCATGATGGCAACTTTTAAGCTTTCTTCTCATGCTACCAATCAGTATTGGTGCGCGACAGCGTCATACGACACCCTGTTCATAAGAATGCGCCCGTCTTGGGAGACGGCAATATCACTGCTGCAACCTTGTTAGATTGGGAAAATGCCTGTGATGATTTCTTCCTGGCTAGAGACCCTGTCGCTGAAGACAAGAAAGTCGTGAAAGTCACCGGTGGTCTACACAATGCCACAATCAATACATATGTATGCAACAATCGTGTTCATCTCAACACTCTCACTTTCCCTGCATTCATGACCGAGCTCTGTGAAGTCTTTTTACCAACGGATTGGGACTCTTGGACAAGAACTCAATGTCTCCGAACATAAACACCCCCTCATGTTTAACTCATACCAATTTTATTGCTGCTATTAAAAATTGCATTGAATCCCTGGAAGTTCAAAACAAATTTCCTGAAATGGAAGATGATTTAAAGAGAGAATATCATAAGATTTTTGAACCAATCCCACATGTAAATGAATTGCCCGAGGATGTTTATTGCCGCATAAAATTAAAGGATGCAAACAGTAATTTACAGTCCCCCAGGGATTCCGAGGAGTCCGAGCGGATCCGAGTGGATCTGAGCAGAGTCTGAGGAGTCCGAGCAAATTCTGAGTGGAGTCTGAGGAGTCCGAGCAGATTCCGAGCGGAGTCCGAGGAGTCCGAGCATATTCTGAGTGGATCTAAGCAAATAAGACACAAATTGGCTGGGAAAATACTTCTGTTAAGGTTTGGTTAAAGTTTTTTTAAGGTTTTTTTAGGGTTTTGTTAAGGTTTTTTTAAGGTTTTGTTAAGGTTTTTTGTTAAGGTTGTGTTAAGGTTTCTGTTAAGGTCAGGGAGGTATATAGTTTGTTAAGGTTTTGTTAAGGTTTTTTTAAGGTTTTTTTAAGGTTTTGTTAGGGCTTTGATAAGGTTGGGGAGGTATATAGGTTCCAGTCCGAGCGAGTCCGAGTGAGTCCGAGCAATCCGAGTGGAGTCCAAGCGAGTCCGAGCAGTCTGAGCGGATTCTGAGCAAATTCTGCTTGGAATACACTCAAATAACACTCAAAAAGTGCTCGGACTCACTCGGACTCTGCTCGGACTCTGTCAGATTCCCTGGGGGAGTGTAAAGACCTCGATGCAAATAAAACTATTGCACGAAGATCTTACGGTTGCCCTTGAAAATACAGAGATGCTTGGAAAATCTTAATTGATAAACATCTGGACTCTGGAAAAATTTGACCTTCTAATTCTTCTTTCGCGTCACCTTCCTTCATTGTTCCCAAAACAGATCTGAATGCCTTACCTAGGTGGGTTAATGACTACCGAGAGTTAAACTCAAATGTTGTTATTGATAGTCATCCCTTACCTCGAGTAGATGATATCCTTGCAGACTGTGCTAGAGGAAAGATTTGGGCAACAATAGATATGACAGATTCATTTTTTCAGACAAAAGTACACCTAGACAACATACATCTAACGGCAGTCACAACACCCTTTGGCTTATTTGAATGGACTGTAATGCCAATGGGCTACAGAAACTCACCTTCAATCCATCAGCGTCGTGTGATCGCAGCCTTACAAAAGTATATTGGTATTTGTTGTCATATCTACCTTGATGACATTGTCATATGGTCTGAGAGTATTGAAGAACATACCAAAAATTGTCAATTGATACTTCAAGCCCTCATTGATGCAAAATTATATTGTAATAAGAAAAAAACTAAGTTATTCTGCTTCCATGTTAATTTCCTAGGACACACCATCTCCCAATCTGGTATTGAAGCGGATGAGTGAAAAGTGGAGTGGATTGAAAATTGGCCTGTCCCAACGTCCGCCACAGATGTACGAGCTTTCTTGGGCCTTGTCAGGTATTTGAGTGCTTTCTTACTAAAACTGGCAGTCCATAGCGGAATATTAACAGAACTCACTACTAAGTCTGCCGATAAAGTCTTCCCACCCTGGGAGAGAAAACATCAACTTGCATTTGAGACCATAAAAGCTATTGTTACATCATGTGAGTGTCTAACATCCATTGATCACCATAATATAGGAAACAACTGAATTTTTATTACTACAGATGCCAGTGACAAATGTTCTGGTGCAGTCCTCTCATTTGGCCCCACATGGGAAACCGCATGCCCCGTGGCCTATGACTCGATGACTTTTAAGGGCCCTGAATTAAATTATCTGATCCATGAAAAAGAATTGTTAGCTATAATGCGAGCACTTAGAAAATGGAAAGTTGACCTCTCAGGCTCCGCCTTCTTGGTGTATACAGACCATAAAACCTTATTGAATTTTGATAGACAAAAAGATATGTCCAGGAGACAACTAAGATGGATGGAAGAGCTCTCAATATATGATACACGCTTTGTCTATGTGAAGGGTGAAGATAATTCTGTTGCCGATGCACTCTCCCGTCTACCTTATAAATTAGTAGAAGAAACCCAAGCAAATGAAGCAGAGTCCACCGCCGCATTTCCATATGCACACTGTATGGATGACCCCATCATGATCTTTTCTCCTAAAATGGAGCCTGTGATGTTTTCAATGGTTGCCGCCTTGGTTGATGCCGCACCCAGTGAATCCTTTCAGATATCTATTAATGATGACTTGATATCTAAACTAAAGACAGCCTACAAGACAGACCCTTGGTGTTTAAAACTTGAGTCTGCTAGACATGGTATGATGGGTATAGAGAACTGTGATAGACTTTGGTACATTGGAGAGCGACTTGTCGTTCCTAAGGACTCAGGTGTGCGTGAGATAATCTACAGGGTAGCTCATGACAAACTAGGTCATTTCGGATTTCATAAATGCTATGAAAACATCCGGGAATCATATTTTTGGCCTAACATGAGATGAGATTTAGAGAACAAATATATTCCAGCCTGTGAGGATTGCCAGAGATTTAAAGGAAAAACGACCAAACCACCAGGACCATTACACCCTTTGCCAGTGCCCAATGGGCATTGTGAATCTATTGCAATGGATTTCATTGGTCCACTACCAGAGGACGATGGGAAAGACTGTATTCTAACTATTACCGACCAATTGGGAGTGTTACAACTTCGAATGGTTCAGATGGTTCTGACCGTAAACAGTCGTATAAGAAAGATTTGTCTGTTCAATGAGCTTCAAAGAATACTAAGAGATCGTCTCAAGGGATTGTCTTTGAGAGTTTGAGGAAGTTCAAGGAGCAAAGTAATCAAGTACGATTCTCAAGAATTAGCTAAGGTTTACATGAGTTGTAAATACGGTATTTATAGTAAAATAAGAGGGTCATGCATAAAGTGAGGCGTCCGCATGTAAGAAGGTATGCATAGGTAAAAATAGGTGAAATGATGAAAAGGAAGAGGTGAACATGTGTGAGCGGAGATGAAAAGAAGAAGTGAGGTGCATGTAGGTGAAACGAGCATGTGTTTGGAGGAGTTAAGAAAAGAAAAATAATAGTTTGTAACAGGGATCAGACATACAAATTATCCCAACAAGAACTGACTTGTCCACTGAAGAGTTAGCTGTCTTGTTCCTGGACCATTGGTATTGCGAAAATGGCCTTCCCTCGAATATTGTCTCAGATAGGAACAAGTTGTTTGTTTTGCGTTTCTGGCAGCACCTGTCCCTGTTGCTGGGCATAAAGTTAAAAATTTCATCAGCAAATCATCTACAAACCGATGGCAGCAGTGAACGCACCAACAAAACAGTCAACCAGTGTTTACATTTCCATGTTGAGAGGAATCAAAAAAGGTGGTCACAGGTGCTACCTTGCATACAATTTTTTGATGAATACTGTGAATAAGTCGACAGGCTACTCACCTTTCCAATTAAAATATGGGAGATCTCCCAGGATCATCCCAAGCTTCACCGATGTTGTTTGTAGTGATAAAGAGGGTATTAATGCCAGTGACGTGATTGCTCTTGTGGAAAAAAATGTTGCAGATGCTCAGGACAATTTGCTCTTGGCAAAGATTTCTCAAGCGAAGTGTGCCAACGAACAAAGGGGTCCTGAGATCAGATATAATGTTGGTGATATGGTGATGTTGTCAACTGCCAACAGACATATGGACTTTAAACAACATGGTGATGGACGTGTCGCAAAATTCATGCCTCAATTTGATGGACTGTACGGGATCTTGGAGGCCAGACCAGACTCCTCCAACTATACCTTACAACTCCCTACCTCCACTAATATCTTCCCAACTTTTCATGCTTCACACCTTAAACCTTTTATTCCAAATGACGACAAGTTATTCCCAACTTGCAAGAGGCAAGAACCGGCCCCCATTGTGGTAGACAGAGAACCAGAACAACTGATCGAATGAATTGTGGACGCTAAGAAATTCAGGAATTCATACAAGTATCTTGTCAGGTGGGGTGGCTTTGGCCCAGGACATGATGAATGGCTACCTGCTGTAGATCTCGAGGATTGTGAGGTGCTCGACGATTGGATTGCAGATGGAGGACTGGCACATACTTCACATTCTTCAAACCTCACCTGACAGTAGCTTTTTCCCACTGGGTTTTTTGACACATCCATTTAGTTTTTACATACTATCCTTGTTGACATTGCATTTTTCTTTTATTTTTTGTGGGGGGGGAGGGGCGTAAGGTTGTTACACTGTTTTGGATAAGTCTTTTCCTTTTACATCCTGATCATACGATTGGGATATCAATATATATACCTACAGCGGGGAAGAAACCCTTTCTTCCTTCCTTTTTTCCTACCATATACTTGCACTGCTACGTAGCACAAACCCTATACAGCTTTTGGACCTGTTCAAGAACCTGGTGTGAGTCATTACTACATCGCGAATAACCTCTTTTACACCTCATTGATCAGCGGTTAAGCACGGCTCACATGCATTCACCTCAAGCACATGTTATCGCTTCTGATTCTGATTCTTTGTTTTTCCCCACTTCAAACAAACATCCTTTTCTTCCTTTTATTATTCCTGACATTCCTTATCACTCAATTCCAAATTTAAATAACGCATATAATCAAGTTTTGTCTCATATTACGCATATTCCCATCAATAGAGATCATTTGTCTGAGCCTCCATTTCCACGTCCTTCGCAAAATATTCCATTTTCCTCTCTTCATTCTTCTTATAATAACCCTGGTTTTTCTGTACCACCTAAACAATATAAACATCCACCAATGTCCAATGCACCCTATTTTTGACCACCAGCACCCACATATCCTGTCCCTTTATTCAATCCAATGTCTATTCAACTCTCACTGCATTCATTACCTTCCTCATCAACACATTCACATCATCATCCTCCAATCCATACAAATCCTCCAATAATCAACAATTTACCGAGTCAACCTCAGACTTCACCGATACAATATGTCTATTGCCTACCTACTCCTTCATCACCTTCTTTAGTTTCTTCTTCTAAACCTTTGCCCAGTGTTTTGCATATTCCTCTTCTTACGAACAAATTTGATTTCTTTGCTTGGGATGATGCTGTGATGTCATTGCTGCGAGCAAATGGATTGATAGGCCATATACTGGACCCTTCCGAGGTTCCTGATCCTTCCTGACCAGATCATATACCTGCACTTTTACCCATCCTGCCTGCTTATCCTACATCAGGAAAAATGACTTGTGCCCTAGGCTGTCCTGAAATGTCCTGGGGTGCCCCAGGCAGCTCAGGGCGCTCAGGTCAAGAGGTTGCCCTGGAGTGCAAGTTACCTATGTATGAAAAGTCTTAGGCTGTCCTGGGGCAACCTGAGGCAACCTGAGAGCGTCCTGAGGCAACCTGAGGCAACCTGAGGCAACCTGAGAGCATCCTGAGGCAACCTGAGAGCATCCTGAGGCAGCCTTAGTCCCTTTGGATCTGATGCTAGAAAACATATATAAACCAGATATTTGAGTGGTCTCACACAACAGAATAATAATAATAACAATAAAATTATATTCAATTATTCTAAACATCATATATAGTACTAGTAATAAAATAATAATAAAATAGTGATACATAAATATACTAGTATAATACTGGGGAAGTAGGAAATAAGAAAACAAAATTGTGGGTGGTTTATATATCTTTTGGATGGCGCACAGACCATTGGTCACATGATCACAGATAAGCATGATTTCAAGCATATGGTGCTGGGTCAGGGTAGATTACATAAATTCCAAAAAAGGAAATTTTTTAAAGATGGTAGAGAATTGTTTTAGGACCCTGAATATGTTTAAATTATATTAATAGCAGCTCTCCTTATTTAGAAAACTGCAAAATACTTTTTTGGACACAGCGGTTAAAGATTTTCTAGCAAAATTCATAAATTCTAAGGGACTCCCAGGGCCTCCTGATGTGATTTGGTCCAGATGGTCAATGCACCAGGATACACTAAAGGTGTCCTGAGAAAATGGGTGACACTCAAAATTTTACCTGTGCTGCTCTAGGATGTCCTGAGGTGTCCTGGGGTGTCCTGGGGTGTCCTGGGATGTCCTGAGTAGTGATGTGATACTAACAAATTACCCAAGGCTACCTAGGGCCAAAATCATTTTTCCTGATGTACTCAGGCTGAATCAACTGCTCTTACTCGTTGGTGGGATGATGTTAGGGCAACTGCGACGCTGACTTAGTCAAGCTAGCAGGGGATCCAAAGTTAATAATATTTCAAAGGGATATCTACAAGTGACTCACCTAGCAGGGGATCCAAAGAGGAAAGGATGGGGATCCCTGCTAGGCTGTGGGGTATTTAAGTACTAATATGGACATAATTGAGATATCAAATAAATAAAGGAATGATACAATAATAATTAATTAATCAAATAGGAAGTGGTGTGATATAAAAAATAGAAATAAAAGACGGAGCGAAATAGAGGATCGGAGTTGGAGCGGAACTACGGGGTTCCGGAGTAAACTGGTGATGGAAGCGGAGTTGGTCGGAAGGTTGGAGGTCGTCGGAAAGGCGGGGTATATGATTCTACAGTTGAGGTTTGGGTTGAAGTCGGGTGTCCCCTAACAGATGATGATAACGCTGCACAACATGTTCTTACATCCCGGATAGGCGCAATTACTTGTGGATTGCTTCCTTCTCCTAATCTTGTTGCAAGGACCACACTCAGCATTTATCAAACACTCCTTCGTTACTATGGGACTTGCAGCTTTGCGGATTGTGCCGAGCTACTTCATTCACTCAGCAGTTCTACTTGTGCTACCAGGCACATTCAAGAATATGTCTTGAAGTGGCGCACTGGAATTTCTCAATTACAATCTGCAAAATTCCCCTTCAGTATCAAACTTTGTATCAGTCAATTTGTGTGTGGTTTACCTCACGTTCTGGCATACAACACCTTGTGTGCCGATCTACCCAATTGTATCACTGCTGCCAGTGATCATGATTATGGTGCTTTTGTTGTTGTTACTGAGAAAGTTTTGGAACTCGAAACAGTTTTCTGTTCTGTTCAACATCCACATCATCTTGCTTGTCCCTTGCCAGCTTCTCAGGCACCATTTTCCCCCATACAAAAGACTACTTCGAATACAACTTCCTCTACCAGTACCAAGCAACCAATATCCACTGTACAGATCTGTGGTAACTGTGGCAAGCCTGGTCACTCTGGTCCTACTTGTTTTTCTCCAGGAGGCGGTATGGAGGGTCAACACAGTGCTTACAAGAAGGATAAAGGAAAGTTTGTAGCACTCTTGCTAGCAAGTTTGGACGACTCATATAACTTACCTGAGGAGTCCACAATGCTTGACCCTGAGTTCCAGTCCTTGTCTCCACCTCCTGATACACTTGATGATCAATCCTTAATACCTTCTATCGCCAACTTGTCTGTATCCTTAATTACTACTTTGAATGACAATGTACACCATGACCTCTACCCTATGCGTGAACTCCCTAAGTCACATTATTCCTTCGCAGCCGGTTTACCACCAGACATCAACCACATCACTTTCATATCTCTTCGGGAATGTTTTAATTCCTGTCTTGATTCTGGGTGTACAGATTATATCATTAGGGATTGTACCCTTTTTCAAACATATGACATGTCCAGTGCTGTTGAAATTGGTACAGTGAACTGTGGCTCTTTGTCTGCGGTTGCTTCTGGAGACATCTCTTTTTGTGTTCCCTACAAAGATCAATTTGTCTTCTTCACTCTTCGTGGATGTCTTCACGTGCCAGATGCACTGATCAATCTTTTATCAGTTGGTGCCATGAACGAGAGAGGGATTATCATTACTTTTAATCCTGGTGCACCAACAATCCTCTCATACCCTCTTGATGATCCTGTCCTGCCTGGATTTTCATTTTTGGCGACTGTCATTTGTCGTTTATCATTTCTTAATCTCGATTTTATTCGACATTCTGATCTCCTGCAACTTCCTCCCTTTTTCTCTGCATTAACATTTCCAAAAACTAAATTTACTTCAACTCTTTGGCACCGTCACTTTGGTCATCTTGGAATGGAAGCTACCAAAGATGCTCTAATGAAGAAATATGTTGAAGGTGTGGAGTTTACAGGACCTTTTGTTCACAAAAATTGTACCGCATGCATCATCGGCAAAAGCCCCCAACATTCATATTCTCACAACGGTCACCGTGCCTCTGGGATTGGCAAACTTTGCATATGGATTTATGTGGCCCCTATCCCACGCAAACTCCTGATGGCAAACTTTACTTTTATGCCATTCTTGACAACTATTCTAACTTTGGTTTTATGCATTTATTACGGCTCAAAAATGAAGTCTTTCAGTTTTTCTGCAATATCAAAGCTTTGCTTCTTTGGTCTTATGGGAAAAGAGTCATTACTGTCCGCATTGATGGCATGCTTGAACTTTCCAAAGGAATGATGGGGAAGCACTTTGCTTCCACTGGAATAGTTGTCCAGAAAACTGCCACACATGCCCATTTGCAGAATGGAAAAATTGAATGATACATCTGTACAATAGAAGAAGGTGGCCAAACCCTTCTTGCCGACTCTGGTCTTCCTACCTCTTTCTGGGGGTGGGCTGTCCTGAATTCACAATATCTTTGCAATTGTCTACCCACTTCCACACTCTTAACAAATATTACACCTTTTGAGGTTCTTACTGGGGAGAAACCCAATCTCTCTCATCTGCATGTTTGAGGATGCCAGTGCTTTGTTGCAATTCCTCCTGAATTACAAACGAAAGCAGGTCCCAGATGTTACAAAGCTATTTTTGTTGGCTACAAAGAAGCTCATATTGGATGGACAGTACAAGATTTAAAAGGTGCTATACATTTCTCTTGGGACGTTATCTTTAACGAAGACATGAGTGGCCACCTGAGTATACCTCGTTTATTGTCACCTCGACTTCTCAACAATAACTCTACTTCTCCTCAACCTGTCCAAAACCATGTGCAGACATCAGCAGGCCGTGATTTTTCTGAAGTACTTTGCTTGAAGAAGCTTTGAGCAGTGGAACACTTGAAACAGAAACTGGAGCAATCAGGGGATGTTGCTCGTGATGGGGGTGATGTTGCTGTAGGGTTGGAAATGCATGGGGGTGCGGTTTCATCTAAAAGTGATGATGCGGTTGTTCTTGATGTAAATGCTGATGTTGATGGGGGATTTGTGCCTGTCGGGATGGGTGACCTCAATCCTACGGATGGCACCATTACCAACTATATGTCTTTTCTTGCGTCCTCAAATTTTTCCCACCAAATCAATACTGAGTCTTTGGATTTAATGGAGGCTGTTGCCTTGCACTCTATTACACATTTTTATATCAACAAAATTCCTTTGACTTACTTGGAAGCCACTACGCATCCTGATGCTCCGGTATGGATAGAGGCCATGGCAAGGGAAAGGCAGAGTTTGGACTAAATGGGAGCTTTTGTTGAGGAAGATCTACCAAAGGGAGAACGGACTGTAGGGCTGAAATGGGTCTATGATCAGAAGACGGATGCCTATGGATCACTTATCAAGGGAAAGGAGAAAGCTTGATTAGTCGCTCAGGGATTCAATCAATGTCCTGGTCAATATGATGAAATGTATGCACCTGTTGCTAAGATGGCAAGCATACATGTTCTTCTTGCTTGGGCGGCTGTTAACGACCTGGATATTTTCCAATTTGACTGCTAGACAGCTTTTCTTCATGCCAAGTTGCGTCATCCTATCTACACTCACCCTTTTCCTGGCTATACATCCACTACCCCCAGGAAGGTTCTATGCATTCTTGTTGCCCTCTACGGACTTCAACAATCTGCTTATGAATTCTATACCCTTTTCATGTCACTTATTTGCGATCTGGGAATGGTATGATGTGATGTGGATCATGGTGCATTCTTTGGCGAATGGTTGTCACCACCAGATCCTTCCATCATGGTGCCCACAAATGAAAAACCATTGGTTCTTTATGTTCCCATCCATGTCAATGATGGTCTCGGGATCACCAATTCTCCTTCACTATATCAATGGTTCATTGCCACACTGTCCAAGCGACTATTGATAGTGGACCTGGGACCTTGTTCTAAATTCCTTAGCATAATCATTATCCATGATCACCTGCATTGTTGCCTATGGCTGTTGTCTCATATCTATGTCATTGCCTTACTGGATGAATGGAATATGTTATGTTGCAAACCAGCATCTACACCTTTTCCTTACAAACTCACTGAAATGCTGCCACCTCCACCAAATTCCCTTCCTGAAATTACCGATGATGAACTTGTCCCAAAATATCAACAACTTGTTGGATGCTGTTAGGGCAACTGCAACGCTGACTTAGTCAAGCTAGCAGGGGATCCAAAGTTAATAATATTTCAGAAAAGATATCTACAAGTGACTCACCTAGCAGGGGATCCAAAGAGGAAAGGATGGGGATCCCTGCTAGGCTGGGGGTATTTAAGTACTAATATGGACATAATGGAGATATAAAATAAATAAAGGAATGATACAATAATAATTAATTAAGAAGTGGTGTGATGTGAAAAATAAAAATAAAAGATGGAGCAAACCGGAGGATCGGAGTTGGAATGGAGTTATGGGGTTCCAGAGTAAACCAGTGACGGAAGCAGAGTTGGACGGAAGGTCGGAGGTCGTCGGAAAGGCGGGATGTATGGTTCTGAGGTTGAGGTTTGGATTGAAATCGGGTGTCCCCTAACAGATGCCTTTTATACCTTGCCATCTCTACTCATCCGGACATCTCATACTATGTGATGTGGCTTGGCCAATTCAACTCCAAACCCACTCGTTTTCACTTTCTTGCTGCCAAGCATGTCTTACAATATTTATCTGGTACCAAAGATTTAGCTCTTCTATTGGGTTCACCCTCGCCTTCTGTTCCTTCAACTCTCTGCACTTACATGCAAAATGTAGGCTGCTCTGACGCTGATTGGGCATCAGATGCTGTCAATTGCAAGAGCATATCCAGTTATTCTTTCTATTTTGAAGGCTCCCTAGTTTCCTGGTCTGCAGTGAAACAAAAGTCAATTGCACTATCTTCAACAGAGGCTGAGTATTATGCGATGACACATGCATTCAAGGAAGTGCTATGGCTCAAGGTTTTTCTTGGTTTTCTCAAGTTTCCCATCCCTTGTCCTTTCCCTATTTTGTCCGACAATCAAGCTGCCTGTTCTCTTTCAAATTCAACCGTGATATCAGCATGCTCAAAACACATCAATATCCGACATCATTTTATTTGATCTCATGTATCTGATGGCTCTTTTTCCACCACTTGGATCCCTACAAACGACATGCCTGCCAACATTTTTACCAAACCACTTCCTTTTCCTTTATACAAATGTCATCATGAAGTTCTTGGACTTTCAATTCCTTCTACATGATTCTTTTCATTACTATTTCTTGACCTTTTTCTCTTATTTCTTTTATCTATGTTTCATTTTCTATCCGACCTGATGGGGGTGTGTTGACTTCATACTAGTCAGGTCGTCTATCACATCACGTGATACTTCTGTTCATTTATCTTGTCACACTTGTTATTTCCGCTCCTCAGTTGTCAACTATGATTTCCCGACACTGAGGCTGTACATTATTTCCATATTATCATTTCAATGTGTACTTAACTTGTATCCTAGTATGCTCTTTGCATCTAGGTAAAATACATTAGTTGTCAACTACGATTTCCCGACACTGAGGCTTACGCTCTTCACGTCTAGATCCAGGATCATCATTTCTCATCTGTGCCTTTGTTTATGGTAAACAACCAGATATAGTATAATGCAAACAAACCATGCCTCAGGCCTCAATCCTCATTGCTCCACCTTCCCCTGCCTTGCTTGAAAATCACTATGTCATTGCAATATATTGATTGTTGACCCAGTTGGTGACAAGGAGCCTATACTAGATGTAAATAGTGCAGCCGCTGCTTTCCACTCATGTGTATCAATTCTACCTAATTAATATTATGGACAAACAAAGGCACACATGAGAAATTTTCCAAAATGTCTACCATTTCACAAATAGCTGTAAGCAGATATCTCAGACATCCCCTTATAGTGAACTTGAAATTGAAAAGCAATACACTTCCATCATGTCAGAATTATCCATGTTAGCATTTGTCATCAAAAACCCAAATTCTTGGGAGAAGCTTGATGATGACAACATACTTGTCTGCTTTTATAAAAAAATTTGGGGCAAGAATATGAAGGACGAGGAAGAAGAATGGCGCAAGACCCAAGATGGCAGTGGGGACAATGAGACTGTTAAGTTTGAAACAAGGAAGTCATGTCGGAGTTACTCCGGAACAGTAAGCGGAAAGGACGTTGGCCTCAGTGTGTGTGCTGTGCCGCCCAGCTCCTAAGGTGTCCTGATTTCGGAACGGAAGAAGGAGTAATAAGACGGAAGACCTCAGTGACTTAGAGGATGAACAAGAGGAGGAAACAACGTTGATATTCGAACTGAGGGAAAACATACAAGTTTGAGTACTTTAAATATAAAAGGAATTGCAACCGAAATATAGAATATAAATATAAGTGCTGCGTTCTGCTCCCGGAAAAGGTCCTGCATTCTTGGGTGAATAATCCATGGCTGGTGTGCTGACTGATAGTGGGAAAGTGATGACAAAGGAATAGTTGTTATGACGAAGGTGTGGTAAGGTGTTTGGGATATCGGCGGAAGAGTCGGAGTGATACGGAGAAGTCTCGGAGTCGGACGTAGGAGGAGTAGAGTCGGAGACAAGGGAAAGTACTGGAACGGAGTACGGACTACCGGAAACAACTCCGTCAGAGTTGGACCAGAGTAACGTGTGACGGAATGTAACAGTACCTCCCTGTCAAGGCCGAGACCCTCAAGGCCACGTGATGGTCCGTGCGAGGTTGGCGTGGTATAAAGACCGTCGGAGACTGGTGATGACTCTTCACTTCGGTTAACTTCCCCAAAACCACATCCTCTACAACAACCAACATGAACAACAACAACATTAACGCTGGCTCTTCCCAACAAGCAAAGTTGGAAGAGGCCCGGGCTCGGATCCAGAGCAAGCGGGAGGTGGAGAAGTGTGCGCGGGAGGCAGAGGAGAAGGAGTTGATGGAGTTGGAGGCAGCGGCAGCTGCAGAGCAGCAGGCGCGGGATGAGGAGAACTGGAGAGCAGAGGAGGAGAGGAGGAGAGTTGAAGCAGAGCAGAGGAGTAGAGCGGAGCAGCAGCGGAAGCTGCTGGAGATGCAGCAGGCTCGGAAGGAAGAGGAGCAAAAGAGGAGAGAAGTGGAGATAATCCACTTGGATGACGACAAAGTAGAAGAAGAACCGGAGAACAACGGAACGGAGCCGGGGCCCAGCGTCCCAAAAGGAAGGAAACTAGGTGGCGAAGTAAGTGGGTTCCGAAAATAAAAGAAAATGTAACGCTAATGCAATCATAGGAAGTAGCTCCGACCATGGAGGAAAACCGCCCGCCCTGCACCCTGTGCATGGCGGCAGGTACAATGTGCCACGGGAAGACGCGGGGGCCCGGGTGCTATAGGTGCTCCCAGCTGAAGAAGGGCTGTAGCATAGTCGGAGGGAAAAGAAGGACGGTGGCGGTGGAACTGCCAGCGGAGAGGGTCGGAGGAAAAGGGAAAGGAAAAGGGAAGGCAAAAGAGGTTGTGGAGACAGAGACGGAAGGAACGGAGAGGATGGCGGATGCGTTGGAGATGATAGGAGGGTGGTTGAAGAAGTTGGCGGAAACTCAGGTGGAGATCAAGTTGGCGATGGAGGTGCGGATGCAGAGGGAGTTCGAGAAGGAGAGATGGTGATGTAACTGCACAGAGGTTGTTGAGAAAAGGTGTATTTTCAAGATTATAAAATCTCTACTCAAAACAATAACTCAATCAATACTTTATACAATCTTAATAATGCAAGTTGGGTTTTCTAGAAAGTATAACCTTTCCAAGACTTTGAAATTCACTTCAACTAATACACACAACAACAACAATAATTTGGATCAATTGAAGGATGATCAAACTTTTAAGTGGTTTTGCAATTTATGGCTTGCACCAACAATCAGTCAAAGAATTCCTAAGACTTTACTGATTGATTTACAATTTGTGTACACAAAAGTCCAAGACTTTGTTACAACTTCAACACAATTGCATACACAAGAAGACTCAAACTTCTGCTATGACTTTAACACAATTGCATACACAAGAAGCCCTCTTGCTCCTGCTATGACTTTAACACAACAACAACTTTTACAACAATTCAACAATTATTGCAACAAGTCAAACAACTCTGAGAAACTGATTTATTTTCAAGTCCACTACTCAAAGACAAGTGTTCTTGCTCAATGTCTAAGACAGTGAGCTGTACTAGGTTGCAAATGAGGGGGGGAAAGAAAGAATCCAATTTTCTGACTATTTACAAACCCTGGGAGGTATTTTATACATTTGAGATATTTAAAAATAGATAATGTCCAAAAATAGATATACTGGTTCCTGGTACCCTTACTTTGGTTCTGGCACCATGTGCACTCATTGTTCCTGGAAACATAGGGGTTGTTCTATTTTTAGCCCCCATGTTCCTAATTTTAGGTAGTTTCCACCCCTCTTGATGGTAACTGTGCCTATTGTGCCTGGAAACAATCTTTATGATTGTTCAGCACTCCCCCTATCCTTAATCATCATGATTCCCACACAATCACATGGTTCCACTATCTTGGTTATTCTGCTTCCACTGTTGCTAGGGCACCAACTTCCCCTGAATATTTATTAATAATATTCTGTTGCTCCAAAATCACACCCCCTTGACATTGCTAACCCAATATTGTTTATTTAACTTTTCCTGTGCCAAGTCTATAAGGATATTCATGGATTTATTGGTTTTAATCCAGACATGCAATTTGTAGTGTAACAAATGATAGTCTATTGACCACACTTATTAACTATATGCATTTAAGTCACACAGTAATAGGTCTAATCAGCAGTTGTAGGGTAGACAACTCTGATTCCCTTGGTTATTATCAGTTGTATTAACCAGTTATTGGTGCATTAATTAATATTTATGCTGAAATAATAGATAAAAATTGCAAAAACCATGCTTATGCAGATTTAAATCATATCACCTCCCTCAAACTGAAATACTGGCTGTCCGCAGTCACTGACAATTTGCCTCTCTCTCTTTAATTTTTGTCATCTCTGGTGCTTTAGGACAACAACAACAATGTTATGTCTTTTTGCTCCTTGTAATATTTTTCAAACTCCTCAGAATGGCCCTCATTGCCAATCTAGAATTTATTTCCAAGGGGCAGGACACTAACCATGTGTTTCCTGACTAGATTACGCCCACACGACGCCTATCTCTCTTTTAGGTTATTTTTAGCTCACGTTAGCTCACACCGACTAACGCTCGCTATTCTTAGCACCCTCTGCTATTTTTAGCACACTCCGAAGCATTTCGCAAATTTGAGCTCCCCTGCTCAAACATGTGTTCCCCTCCATATTCGTCCTGAGAAAATCAAGAAAGTCAAGCCTGCGGTATGTCCCGTCTCTTTATTTCTTTATCTGATTTTCTAACATATTTTTATTCCCCTTTATTAGGGCAAACGCCCCCACTTGTCCACGGAAACTGTCGATTCAGATGACGACAACATCGTCATCTTCCTCAATGCACCTTTACACGGCACTTCAAACGTTCCGTCTGTCGTTCCCAAGGTCACCATCTTGACCCGGAACTCCGTTTCCAAAGAGAACGTACGTCCGTCCCTTAATTAATTTATCTTTATCTCACACTAAAACATGTGAAATACGTCGTCTAGGATCCGACCGAAAATATTTCGGTTGCCCCCATGGACGTCGATCCCGGTGAGTTTCGCACTCGCATTCTTTTATTTCAATAATATTAAAACATCATTAGATGTTTCGTCTACTACGGTACGCATCCCTTACGCACTCGTTCCGGGCATGTCAATCACCTCACCTCTGTTTTACAAGGCCCTTTCTGTCCTTTCGAAACAGCAACCGGTTCCTGGAACCGAAACCTCGGTTCCTACTACTTCCGATGCTAAAACGCCGCCGTTACTAGCACCACTTTCGGTATGACATTTCATTTTATCATTTCAAATACTCGGCACTAATCCGTCTTATTTTTAGCCACTTCTTCGGGCTTACTCAACGAGACCGAGCAAGACCTTATGCAACGTGCACGCAACATCGTCACCGATTCGGTTATCACAGAAATCATTCGCGAAGACCCTCAGGGCCATACGGAACTCCAACATTACGTCCGTCACCACGTTGTTGCCTTTTTGTCAACGCGTTCGCGTGTCTCTTTTAGTTACTGACAATTTAATGTCAATTTATAACTCTTCAATTGCTAACTCTTAAGAGACTCTTCTCTAAATCTCTTTGTTACAATCTTTTATTAAGATACTTGAATAGTATCTTGTATATCCCCCTTTACTCTTTATTCAAAACGAATAAACAAACTCTTTGTTGTATTTCGAAAATTTTAAGTCACATCACGTCGTGACTTTCCTTTTTAGAAATTGTGTAACGCTGCGTAACGTTTTTCCGTTTTTGGAAAATAACGCTGTGTTTGGAATATCACGCATCACACACGCATCACGCGCTTACATCATCAAATTTCCGCACTTCATCAACTTCTTTCTAGCTCTTAAACTCACTGCAAAACCCTTTTGTCAGTAGTTGTTAAAGGCCAACTTTTACTTAAGGATCTTCAGCTACTTTTACTTTAGCTTTTATCCTTTCAATTGTTTATAATAAACCTTGTAACTCTTAAGCTACAATGACTTTTAGCTCTTGCCCCTTGCAATTGCCTATAATAAATCTTGCAACTCTTAAGCTACAAAATTAAAATTGTGACTTTTCAAAATAAATAGCCCTGTCTCTCTATTCTTCTCCCCCAAACTGAAATTCAAAACTCCAGTTTTGTGTGAAAGAGACTTTTATATGGACCAATTAAATTGAGTCATCAAGTTCATCCTCTTCAAACTCTACACTGTCTGACCTTAATCTGACTTCTTCAAAGCCAAAGTCTTTATCAGGTACTTCATTATCATCTTCAGATGCTATCAATCTTTCCAACCCAGATTTTGACACATCAATGAGATCTAAGATATTCTTTGGAAGTTCTATCCCTGATCTTGCAAAATAAGGTATTACCCTAAATGCTCCTACTTTCTGTTGAAACACTGATCCATCCATTTCTGCAATTACATATGAACCCTTTAGTGATCTTGAAACCACAATCATAGGTCCATTGTATCTTGGCTTCATCTTCTTGTCCAAAGATGATTCTATTTCTGTATTTCTCACCAGTACCAAAGATCCTGGTTTAAAATCCATATCTTTAATAGTA
>MU130323.1:0-17759 GCA_015039465.1 Phlegmacium glaucopus | reverse complement strand
GTTACATATAATGGCAATCAGTCATCGACGCCACTCACGTTTGCCTTTATGGTTATACAAGGTAGCGCGTCTTCCTCTCAAGCACATACCAACGTCGGTGCAATTGTCGGCGGTTCATTGGCTGCAACAATTGCTCTCCTCCTCCTTGTTTTCCTGTTCATTCGATTTAGGAGACAGAGGCGGAAGACAACCAAGCCCAAAATATTGCTTCCTTCCCTTTCAAAAAGTGCCTTCATTGAAACAGACCAAGCTAGCGCAATATCTACCCAAGGATTCCTCGAGTCACCGCCCCCATTCATCGGTCATGTACCACATGACTTAGCGCCGCCGCCGCACTATAACGATATAAAGTCTCAACCATTTTACAACTCGGGAAACGCAAATTATGATGAGCTTGACGACAAGGCATCTTACTGTGGTGACCATCAGACCTGTGGTCAGGTTAAAGCAATTGAAGCTTAGGCATCTAGATCAAATCTACGAGACAGTTACATATGATGGCCAGTGTTAGTGTTCTCCAGGACCATATTATCGATGATCGTGCTATTGTTTTGCATACATAGTTCTCCAAGCAAGAAATCCAAATTCTGTACCATATTTCAATACAACCGTTTCAGAAATTCTTGTGCACGATCAATTCCAACGAACAAAAGAACCTTTTAAACTCATGGTATATCGCAAGATCGCAAGATATGAAGCAAAGGGCACTTCAGCTACCCGATGAAGGCTAAAAGCATTGACCACAATGCCGCAAATATTGAACTCAAAGGCTAACGATGGCCTTCGAGTCCTAAGGAATTTCATGGGTTTACCATACTTTATACACGCTTTCAAGCAGCACGCAGAGCTTGGTACAAGTGCGTTAAAATGCGCGCTCAGACGAAAACCAATCGGATAACTTGAATGCGACACGTTTCACGAAATCCGGATGTTATTTCAATTTTCTTGAAGGGGTTGGTTGAGTGCATGGGTTGACAACGTCGCCCCTGCGACGTTTCAGGATGCTCGTCAACAAATGCATAGACAGCCACCCAATTTTTACCTGTGAGATTCTGGCGTTGTGTAGTTGGAATCCGCAGATGTGCGAAAGTCACGGGTACATCTTTTTCAATTCTGGGCGCCTTTTACTCCCGTAGTCAGACTATATTACGTGTCTTTTTTTACAGTCATGTGAACGACACTTATAATATAGTTCTGATCAGATTTGACGCGCGCCCCAACTGCGAGCACGTTACTACGCTGGAACGCGTTGAAACGATTCTTGTCAAGAGCTCCCACTGTCAACAGGCCACTGTTCGTTGTCCTTTTAACCTCTATCTACCAACCAGTGTTAGTTCAAGTTTTCTACTGGCTTCCAACTTCTGACTTACTAGCCTCCACCATAGCAAGCACGACTGAAGTTGATTTGTCGATTGACGAGGTATGACCCTAGAATAGATAAATCCCCAGCCCTCAGGTGACCAGGCTCCCATCCAGGTTCTTCCAGACGAAATCCTTGCAGCGGTTTTCTTGATCAACACTTTCAAATTGGTCGAACAAGAGAGCGAGAAGCACCTTTACGATTCTCATCGGACGATCTTAGCGACCGCTCAGGTTTGTCAACGATGGCGCGCAGTTGCATTGAGCCATTCCGTTCTTTGGGGCCGCATTATCGATTATGAACGACATTTACCGTTGTGGATAGAAACGCTGTTGGCACGTTCGGGTTCTTCGCTGATTGATGTGGGTGGGGAGTCGGCTTTTGATCCTATTCGACTTCAAAATCCCCGGGGCAAACCCATGTTTCAATCTATCTTCCGACGAATCACCAGTTTGAAAACACTTAGTTTGCACATCCGCTGACGAAGCTCCCTATCTGCGGCGCTTGCATCTCCAGCGATGTCTCATATATTTCTCTTCCAGTGTTCTATCTAACCTGACTGAATTATCGGTTCGGGACCCCCTAGCACCGACCGTCTTGTCTGCATCGACGAACACCCATCGGTTGAAAGTAGCCCCCAGCGTCGCAGGGTGGCCCCGAACTTTAAAGAACATACCTACATTATGATTCCTTACGCTCAACAGCGCCATCTCTCATTTCACTAAGCAGGGGCCTCTTCCTGTCGTGGATCTCCCTCATCTTGCTTTGTTGACGATCAGTGCCAGGGTTTATCAGGGGATGTCTTTGATTGATCACCTCAAGATACCCCCTTCATGTGGAATCAGATTCAGGTTAATGCGCAGTAGATCTACTGAAGGATTTGATGGCCCTAGTCTGTTATCATTCCTTTCACAATAACTGACACATTGGCCGCAAGATCATTCTGATCGTTATCTGCAAGCAAAGATTCTCAGTGGCAACAGGATCCATTTTGGAAATTCCAAGCGTGTTGGTCGTATTTTGGATATGACTGAGTCTGATGAAGTAAAAGCACATAGTCAGTCTTCAAAGGATCCCATGCTTTCGCCCGTCCTCACATTCGATTCCTCTGAGAATTCATTCGCATTCTTCAATCAATTACTGGAGTTGTATAAATCTACATTTTCGACAACGACTGCTCTCGATTTGTGGCTAGATCAAGAATTCGCCAGTGCGGCTGCGACTAGTACATCATCCCCCTCCATTCACACCTTCCATTCCTTCACCAACGTCAAAAACCTTGAATCTGCTGGAGCAATCTCCTCTATATCTTCTACCACTTTTCTAAAACTTTTCCCAACCTGACTATCCCCTATTCCCTGCACTGCAGTCATTAGGCTTGACAGGGACAGACATAAGTGGTGCCGACAGTCTCCGGTGTGCTTGTTGCATTCCTCCTCTGGCGAGCCGAAGCTCGAGTACCTCTCCTAGAAATCAAAAGGTTCGGAGGAAATATATCCAAGGAGGACGCTGAGGAACTATCAAGACTTGGAAATCTACCACTCATAGACTTGTTGGATCCAATTTGGCACTACAATACTAGTAGGATTGAATCGGATAGTGAGGAAGAGGCCTAACCTCGGAGAAGGTAGTTTCCATGGACAGTAATTAGCCAGGTTGAAGGATGATTTGAAACGGAGAGGGGCTGATCCAGAAACCTGGCGTATGTATAACTCGTTCTGGTGTATTTATTTGGGCATCGTATCATTAATCGAACACCGCATGCCGGCCAGAGCGTAAAGCAATCGCAAGAGCAGTGCAGTTGTTCCACTGATTCTTAACAAACTTTCATCAACTTCTCGTCTTTCTTTGGACATGACAACGGTTTAAATCAAGAGTCATCTGATAATACTCGAGGCGATGGGGTTACATACTCGGGGAAGATACCTTTATAAATGACAACTACTCTGTGACTCTGGTTCTAGCTGCTCTTATCACATACATAGACGCCATCCCTTCCTTGCCTTTCGTGAGGGAATGGCCGCCCCAACTCGAGCAATTATCGTCGATAGCGATGACAGTAGAATCAAGTACACCCGATCGTGGATTTCATGCGATAGTTTTGCATCAACCCTGTTCTCAACTCTACATAAAACAAGCAACGGGAGCTTGCAATTTGATTTCACTGGTGAGCGGATGGCCATTGTCATTCACATGAGAATTCCTTGCCTCAAACTTGAAATGGCCTTTAATCAGGAACACAAGTAGCGCTTTATGGCGTCGCAAGGACCATTCAGCCCACTTGGACTTGTTCCGTCGATGGAAGAGAGATAGCCCTATCGCCATCCACATTACCGGATAATAGTTTTTGTCAAAAACAGAATTTGGACGATAAGCCGCATACCCTGACGCTCAATATCACCACTGCCAGTTACTCCAATATCACCGCTGCCAGCTACTCTTCGTACCCTTTCGGGTTTGATTATATCTTCGGGTTTGATTATATCTCATATACACCATCGACGAGTCCTCCGCTGAATACCAGCTTTATCCGCGTCAGTAATGTGGATCCCGATATCAGTTACAGCTCTGGATGGATGCCCCTTGATGTCTACAATACGACGAGCACACCAGGTTCATCGATGTCGTTCAATTTCACAGGTAGGATCATTAACCCATCCGTCTCTGCTTGGTCTCCCTTAATCTGACCGATCACTGGTAGGCCAATCACTCTCGTGGTATGGTTCTATACCCAACGAAACTCTCACCAACGTCACGCTCTCCTCCGATGTTAACTTTGCCGTCGATGGCAATGTCTTGACTTCTCATTCCCTGACACCAGAGTCTGTTCCATTGTATCAACTTGATACAGGTCCTCTTTCCTTTGGTCCTCATTCTATTCAAGTTACATATAATGGCAATCAGTCATCGACGCCACTCACGTTTGCCTTTATGGTTATACAAGGTAGCGCGTCTTCCTCTCAAGCACATACCAACGTTATTGGTGCAATTGTCGGCGGTTCAGTGGCTGCAATAATTTCTCTCCTCCTCCTTGTTTTCCTGTTCATTCGATTTAGGAGACAGAGGCGGAAGACGACCAAGCCCAAAATGTTTCTTCCTTCCCTTTCAAAAACTGTCCTCATTGAAACAGACCAAGCTAGCGCAATATCTACCCAAGGATTCCTCGAGTCACTGCCCCCATCCATCGGTCATGGACCACATGACTTAGCGCCGCCGCCGCACTATAACGATATAAAGTCTCAACCATTTTACAACTTGGGAAACGCAAATTATGATGAGCTTGACGACAAGTCATCGTACTGTGGTGGCTATCAAACCTGTGGTCAGGTTAAAGCAATTGAAGCTCAGGCATCCAGATCGGATGTACGTGATAGTTACATATGATGGCCAGTGTTAGTGTTGTCCAGGACCATGACTTGTATCATCGATGATTGCGCTATTGTTTTCAAGTTGTAGTTCTCCAGTTTCAAATCATGTACCATAGTTGAATACAGTTGTTTCAGAAATTCTTGTGCACGGTCAATTCCGGTGACAAAAAAACCTTTTGAACTCATGGTAGAACACAAAGACTAGTAACGACGGCCTTCGAGTCTTAGGGGATTTCATAGGTTCGCCATACTTTAGACAAACTTTCAAGCAGCGCGCGCCGCGCAGGGCTTGGTACCAGTGCTCTCTGGCCTCGTGACAATGCGCGCTCAGATGTCAAAACTTACTACTTAGATGCACATTCCCCGAAGACGTGATTTCAATTTCCTTGAAGGGGTTGATTGAGTGAAACTCAATGCATACGTCGCCCCTGTGACGTTTCAGGATGCTCATAAACAGTCATCCAATTGTTTATTCTGGCGTTGCGTTCCGCAGATGTCTTGGATCGTGCGAAAGTCACGGGTATCTGGGCGCCTTTTATGTAAAGTATGCTTGCAGCGGACTTTGGAGTATGACCTCCGAACTCCGCCATTCACCGCAGCCAGCCGTGGCGCTGTGAGCTACTGTGAGTGCGTACCTCCAGTAAATACAGGAGAATTCAGGATGTATTCAGTGGGCTTCCGTTGTTCATTGGGGCTGTGGGCATTGAGACGACACTCTGGCAATCACCGAACAGATGTTGCCGCAATCACTGTCATATGATATTACTGATGCTTATACGTTTCGGTTGCACCTCTCCTTGCTGGTTCCGGCCTCATGGTTATTTACGCATTACAACTGTATTGGATTCATGTTGCCAGGAAATCATTGCGCAGCAATTGGCAAGTATGAATTAGCCAGTAGACCCTTCAACAGAGTGCTCGGCAGCAAGTATGACGCGTCTGACAACTGGGTCGATGCATAAAATGACAAGTCCCGATTTTGATTCAGAAAGATCAATTGCCTCTGCCTTAAATCCCCACCTTGATACGATACACATGCTGCCGGTACTCATTGTAAGCTTTGCAGCAAGATGCGACTGAACCAGCCTTCTAAATGTTTTTTTTTGTAGGTTGGCGCTGGTCCTGCCGGCCTTGTCCTTGCTCTGTCACTGCGAAAGAATGGTGTACCAGTTCGTATAATCGATAAGGAACCACTTCCTCGGCTGGGTGAACGCGGCGCTGGAGTCTCTGTATGTACACATATCGTTTTTCTCGCAGACATATTAGCCTCACATTTCTTTACAGCCGCGCTCGCTTGAGCTTCACCATATACTTGGAACCATTTCCGATGTCATTAGCACTGGAAAACCACTCCCTCATTTCAGGGCGCACAATCCTGTCGATAACCAGCCGCCCAAGATAACCGAAATGATGCCATTCGTTGAGCCAACGGTTCATACTCCTTACGTGCGTAACTTTTTTCCTATCTTTCGGGCCTTCTGATGCTAAGACACCAATGAACAGTCTAACCATGTCATGTTAGGGCAACACCACCATGAACGCATTTTTCGATCATATCTAGAGAAGTTGGGTACAATGGTGGAATTTGGATCCGAACTGAGAGGATTTGAGCAATTTGAAGATCATGTCACCGTCAAGATCGTTCGTCGCCTTCATGGAGAAGAATCAGTGGAAGAAACACAGGTTCCTTGGCTGATTGGCACGGACGGAGCGCACAGCATTGTCCGTAAGACTCTTAACTTGTCTTTCCTAGGAGAAACACGCTCCGGTGATGAAATGGTCGTTGGTGATATCAAAATCAAGGAGGGACTTAGCCGTGAGGTCCGTGAAATTGTTATTTTAAACTATCTTTCATTCAGGCTAATTATACCTTTTTGTGCAGTTCTGGGCCAAGTGGGCCTTGTCGTCAAACACGTACGTAAGGTTCTCCGTCGTATATTCCACTTATATTTATCTATCTGTGAATAGGGCCATGTTACGTCCCTCGGGCCAGGATGAAGATGTCTTTAATTTCGTTTTAGCCGGTCCCGACGTCGATAATGACAAGGCGGCAACCAGTCGCGAAGAACTCATTAAAGCTTTCCACGCGATTTCGGGAAGAACAGACATAGTCTTTGGAGACCTCATTTGCATTGCGAAATACAGGTTAGAGTGACCTTGTGTTATTTATTTACTCGAGCTGACGATCTTTGTCCATAAGACCGAACATCCGTATGGTTCAAACGCTACGAGTCGGAAGAGTGTTTATTGGGGGAGGTCAGTTTTTTCAGTCTGGTTCTGTTTCTGGACTGATCATCTCCTATGGCTCTTGTAGATGCCGCCCATTGCCATACTCCAGCAGGAGGCCAGGTATGAGGGATTCTTCGCGTAGGGATTTATTTACTAATAGTCAATTCAACTCTAAACAGGGAATGAATTCCAGTATGCAGGATTCTGTGAGGCTCCTTTGCGACTTCTGTCATCAACTTATCTAACATCTTCCCAGTTCAATTTAGGATGGAAATTATCGCTTGTATACAAAGGTTTTGCATCGGCCGCCCTTCTCGACACGTACCAAGAAGAACGTATACCAATTATTGCTGAAATGCTTAACAAGACGACAGAGCTTTTCAACCAGGTGGTGAAATCGGGACTCGATTTCGTGAGACGAGACAATATGAACCAACTAGGAGTCAGCGTCCGCGCAAGCTCCATCATTTTCGACGAAAATGTACGCGACCCAGCTCTCAAGGTCTCTGGGTACAACAAAGACAGCGAAACTGCCGCGTATCCCGGTGACAGAGCCCCCGACGCGCCGTTATTAGTTGACGTGACCGTCGACCATAAATTCGACAGACTCTTCAACATTTTCTCACCATCTCATCACTCCGTTCTTGTCTTCGCCCAGAAATACGAGGAATACGCAGCACTGTCAAGCGTTATCGACCGACTGCCTGGGAAGACTGTCCGTAGCGTTCTTATTCTTCCACAAGGATCAGAGCTAAACGAAAGTGGTGATGCAATTTACGATGAAGTCGTCATCGACTCTGGAGGCCATGCTTATACAGGCTACAGTCTACAAGGCGACCAGTCTTGCATTATCGTTGTGAGGCCAGACGGTGTCATTGGGACGCGTGTCCAGGAAGTTGCTGGGGTCGAGCGTTATTTTCAAAGCATTTTTTTGATGTCGTAAAACGACCCCATGGCTCCCGAGCAATAATCTCTCTAGATTCTTAATTTCTAATACCCACGACCTTCTGGTAGATGTACCAAATATCTCGACTTATTGTTTTCTCTAGTTGGCAGGAATGTATATACCTTTTCGTCATTGTCCTCGTAAATCAAACTCTAAGGTGATCCATGTTCCACTGGCTCGTACCTTCTGTTATACAGTCGGGCACTTAAGAGAAACGGGCACCTTTCCCACCCCAGTAAAGTAAACACGACACCGAGTTTGTAATGTCTGCATGGAGCTTCGCTCCCTAGACCTAAATTGACACCAAAAACAAAAACAAAAAAAAGAGGTGATCCATAATATCTACATTAAACGGGCAGTCGAAGGCCTCAACTAAAGATTCTGTCGGTGGTTAATACCCCCCCTCATAGGACCCACACAGAATAATATATTTACTAATACTCGTGTTTACAAGCCACTGCATCATTGATGATGGCATTATCACGCCTACTCCATTGACTTTTACAATAATGGCAGCCTATTCCATTCCTAAATATACACACAAGCGCCTATCATATCAAAAAATTCATCGAAAGCGTACTACATGAAAGGGTAAGTCCACATTTAAAAAAAAAAAATCAAACGGTTGATCAATCAACGATATCAATCGGCTTTAGCTTGAACATAAGTATGGAACTGCCTGCCGCGATGAACCGGAACAAAATATTCTCTAAAGCTAATGTTTTCAATTCTATAAAAAAAAAAAAAATCTAAGAAAGATATTATATGGATCGAGGGAAGTTTGTGAACACATACGATGCATTATCTGGAACAAGATCTAGTTTCCGGAAGACGGTACCCAAGATAAGATAAAGTTCACACCAAGCGAGACTGCAGGGGAAAGTGATTTAACTTGAGAATACTGAGGGTGGGATAAGATGGTTTCTGGATAACGTACTTAATACCCAAGCAGCTCCTAGGACCCTTGGAGAAAGATACGAGATATTTTTCAAGCTCGCTAGAATCTTCCTGAAGCCATCTTGAGGGATCGAAAGCTGTAGGGTCTGGAAATATCTCTGGATTTCTATGCAGAATTGTCGCCCCCATCGAAACGACCGTCTGTCAGATTAATTATTAGGTCGACGACTTTCTGAATAGTAACATGTTTTTCTCACCCCAGCAGGAATCATGACTCCACTAATTTCAGAGTCTACAGGACCAACGACGCGGGGTAACGGCGTTACCACACCATGGGCCATCCTAAGTGATTCTTTGACGACCGCCGTCTGCGAATGATCAGTTACTGAGATTGATAGATATATTGGAAGAAGCTCACGAGGTATGATACTTTTTCCAAGGTTTCATAGCACGCTGGGACGTCTTTATCTGGCCAAGCCAGTTTCAATGCAGCGGTAAGTGTATCATACACATGCTTGTTGCTCAAGATGTGATAGGCTGCTACAGTGCATGTGTTTCCGACGGTGTCGCTACCGGCGAAGCGCATGTAGAGGCCCTCGTCGAGGAGCCACTCGCGGGTGATAGGAGGGAGCCGGGGATTATCAGGCTGAGGAGTCAAAAAGTGGTGGTATATGGTTTCGTGATCGACATTTTGCAAAGACGTAGGATCCTTAAGAATTTCATCGATCTGTGCGCCCATTTGTTTACGTTGATCGAGAATTCCCTTGGTACTAGGCCGCAAGACGGAAGCGAAACTTTCAGGAACGCCAAGTAACAAAGTCTTAACCAGCGGGAAATGTTTAAACACCCAGATCATAGGCAGGGTATGATCCATAGCGATGAGAACTTCATTTTGAAAGTCTTTGGAATCGAGAGCGTTTGAGGACTTTGCAAAACAATATGATGTGATTACCTCCAAGCTTGTAGCTCGAAAAGCCATGTCCAGATTGGCCGGTTTCTTTGCATGCTGATATTCCAAGAGCCGGGAAATCAGTAGGTCAATCTAAAAGTTCCAAGCTGGAATTAAGACACTGTCGCGAATAACCGAATGCGGGTTGACTTACTTTTCCCTGGACAGTCCTCTCTAATTTTAAAATAGCTCGTCTCGAGAAGAAGGGTCCAATCAGGTTTCTCCTTTGCATGGCTTCGTGGTGATCGTGCATGGCGAAAACAGATAGATCTGTAGAGAAGCAAGCATACAGTTCTGGTTGCTTCTGGTGCCTAGTCCCCATGCCGTAAATATCGTTGTATGCACGGGGGTCGCTGAAATGAAGCTAGTAACTCAAGTCTCAGTTTGATCCGACGACAAAAGGCAACAAAAGCTCTTACCTCATTAGGTCCAATCCTAACAATCGTTCCTGAAAGCATTTGAAAATATAAGAAACTTAACACTGAGGGGAAAGGGAACATGCTCACCGTAAGCACTGTGGAGGTATCCGAGATGCTCGGCCCACCCGCCATCCATAACGATGTCATAATAAGTCTTGTACCACAGGGTCGAAGCAGCAAGTAAGGGACCAGGATACCTTGAAAGGGGGTGGAGATAGAGACGCTTAACAACTTTGGCGACAGTTCCTAACACTAGGGAGATCGCTAGGCAGACAGCCGCATTCATAGCAAGACTAGTGAAATGCTCCATGATTGGTTTGATGGGCAGACAGATGCTATCTAAACTGTGGGCGGTCCTTTTGTACCCATTTGAAGATGACTTTATCCAAGAGACTTTCCAGTAATAGGCATGAAGAAGCACGATTGCGTTCAAACCTGATATAGGAAATAAATGCAGGGGATTCAGGGTTAAAAAATGCAGGCGCTGAGAATCGAGTAGTTCCCATTCCAAGATACATGCAATTGATTCATCCAGGATTCAGTTACTTGACTGAAAATTATCGAGATATGGTTAGGAAGGAAACACGCTTACGAGAGGATCTCTTCTTTACCAACTCACCGGAACGATTCAGGATGTCTCTCAATCCCAGAGAAGAGGATGAGAGTTTGACCTCCATGTAGTACCTTTTGGATATCCCCTTTGCGCCGGGTGCATCGTTACTGACCTTGTGGGCCAGATAATAAGGATGTCCTCGCAATTTCCTAGATGTTTCAATTGGCAACTGAACTCAAGGGCAAGTGGTACCATACGATGCGACCGGAATCTTGAAGCCGACATCTTGCAAACTTAATATTGTACTTGCTGTTTCCGTCATAGTTAGAAGCTTAAACGACGTGTCATGGAATCCTGCTTTAAAATGAACCGATGGAAATGAAGAGGTCTCTATCAGCAATTCTATAGCACAGACTTACTTTCATGATCATGTTCAAATGCGTTTCGACGCAATTGTAGACATAGTGTTTGGGTAGCAACAACACAGATTTGAATTCCAGGCTCTGCATTCTCGATCGCTCACTAGGATGAGATGCTACAATGAAAAATCCGTTTGAGCAAAGGTCTTGCGTGGTCTCGCATAGAGAAGACTGATGGAGCAATGCTTCGAGAAAAATTGTTGACAGTACATTTTGGCAAGGAAAGTTCTTGCTGCCAGGATATGTGTCGGTCCGGGTATAGCTTTTCGTGGTTATGACATGCATTGTCATGCAAGCACAATAAGAGGTTAGAAAAATGTGGCGCCGTCATCCACTGGTAACTCGTTTGTCAACTGCGATAATGTAGGCCTATCCCGTTTGGTACGCGATTAGCTGAAACAACTACGTTAACAAAACAATCCTTTTTGAAAGATAACTACTAATTAAATTTGACCAAACGATTTGAAATAAGGGAGACATACCGCCGTGTGGCATCTTGATCCGCAACTCTAACAGATAATCTGATGTCTCTTCTGTTGAGGACAATACTTTATGGGCATAATCACTTTCAAGGCGGACAGTCCTCTTTAATGCCGTGATAAATCAGCAGCAGCTATTATGCAACCAAAATAGACAACCGAAATGTTGGCAGTAGCCTGATGCAGAGAGGACACTGGAAGGGCTTAAAAAGTGATACAATTTCACATGCTGCTCGAGGCCAGGGTATATTCGTATTCGCAAACTTGATGGTTCCAGATAGAATGCCGTAAATCGGGCCTTGCGGTGAAAATCATGAGGACAGAACCCTAAAACTGCTTTGAGAGAATGAGGAAGTTTATATCGTATCTTATCAGTAGACGTACGGTGGTATCGAGCGATATTGTCATATTGAGTTATCCCAAATACGTTTCCTTGTGGATTTCCAGCCGTGTCTCTGCTGATTATTCAAGTACTGAGCAAAAACTCACAAAGCGCTCGCTGTGACATCGCGCACTTACATCCGACTGTAATACTTATAGCCTAGTCCCACATAAGCAACTTGGTCGAGGACCCCGAAAATCGGTGAAGGTGTACAACAAAAAGAGCATCGACACGTGATTGCAGTCTGGTTACCGATTTCAATTGGCGTTCACGTTGGATAACCATTTAAACGGATTCATGAACGCCTAGCACTAAGAGGAAATGAAAGAGATGGAGGGACCCAAGATTTGAAATGGAAGCAATGGAGGGTAAGCGCTACTCTTTAAATTGACAAAAAAGAAAAAAAAAAAAGAAAAAAAAAAGAGCTAATCTAGTAACAACTTTATCTTTCTCTGTGATCTGTCGAAACAAGAATCTCAGGCCTTCTGACGGCCTTCATCGAAAGCCTGGCCATTTGGATTTTTTCTTTTGCAAGAGCTTTCCAAGACAATACTTATGTCCAGCAATTTTTCGTTCGCCCATCATAATCTACCTTGTGACAAAAATCGCGATGGCGTTATCGGGGGATCCTCTTGGCAGGAGCTAGCTATCTAAGCGCCATCCGTCCATGGCAAGATGTCTCTGCTGCATTGCTACCTTGATTGCGGTGTTGGAAGTGTTGGAACCGACGCAACGGTTCCGAGGTCAAAAGAGGAGCCGAGGACAATACGGTCCAAGGCCCTCCGGAGCTTCATAGAGTCCACATGGCGCACTTGGCGCAGATCGTTCTCGAGTTTATTAACTGTCAGTATATCACTTCCCAAAATCTTTCCTATCCCTTTGCAGATACCAAAATTCCGTAGTTGTATTTCACTGCAGAAACTTGTAGTACATAAAGAACGTCGTATCGCAAATACAATGATCATTCTTGTTCATTCTCTCGTTTCTACAGGTTATGGGCCCCGCCCGTTGCAACTAAGAAAAAAATTTATCTTGTCCAAAAAACTGTCTACATCGTCGCGAAATATCTTATCTGCTTCACAATGTCAAATTCATCCTCGTTATCCGATTTCTTGAACTCTACTGTACCTAAGCTCGGCGACGAAGGTGAGAACTGGGGTATCTTCCTTGTCCGCTTCAAGGACGCCGTCCAAGCGAAGGGCTTCTGGGGTCACTTCGATGGATCTCGCGTTATTCCTGTATTGTCTGCCGAACCAACCGCTGTCGAGACAGCCGCCCTAGAAAAATGGGAGAAAGACGAATTCTCTGCGAAGACGTTACTCACACAACGCTTACCCGACTCGACCGTTATGGAGATATGCTCCAAGGAAACGACTCGAGAGAGATGGGAGATGGTGGTGAGAGAGTATACGCAGAAAGGGGCGTGCATGCAGACGGAGATGCGAGCGAAATTCCTGACGACAAGGTGTTCAGAGAGGGGGAATGTGAAGGATTTTTTGAGAAGCCTGAGGTTGCAGAAAGAGGAGTTAGCGTCAGTAGGGGTGAAGATCAGTGACGAGGACTATGCATCGACCATCATCTCTTCGCTCCCAGACGCGTTATCCAATTTCGCCTCAGCACAGATGGCGTGGACGCAGCAGCATACGTCGAAGCCGTTAGACGCCGGTACCTTGATGACCATGTTGACGCAGGAAGCTGAGCGCCAAAGTATGAGATCGTCGAGAAGGAGGCAGGGATCTGGAAAAGTCAAGGAGGAAGGGAAGGATGAAGCGTTAGTAGTGAATGTGGAGGAACCAAGGAGGAAGCGAGGACGAGACAAGCGGCAGATTGAATGCTGGAATTGTGGGGAGATGGGGCACTTCAGCTCGGAATGCAAAGAACCCAGGAAGCCCAGACGAAACGCCCATAGACACGCAGATGAGAAAGCCGACCAGAAATGCCAAGGGCCGTCAGGGATTGCGAACGTAGTGGAAATGAATTCCGAGGACGAGGAGGGTGCGTGGGCGGTTGAAAAGATGATAGAATGTGAAGGTGTGGAAGAAAACGCTAGTGGTGAATGCGTTCGTGATTGGTTAGATGATGCGATAGAGGAGATGATGCTAGAGGAGTTGAGTGGCGGAAGAAATGATGCTGAGTGGTTTGAAGAGATTGTGGATGAGCTAGAGGAAGACGAAAAGGAGAAGGACTCAGCTGAAGAGTTTGGGGACACGGCTGGAGTAGCGTTCGTCGCAGTAGAACCGGCCCAGGCCAACACCAACGTCGAGCTCTATGATTCTGGATGCACAAACCACATATCCCCTTGCCGAGGTCGATTTGAAAACTTCAGAACCACCAAACCGATGCATTTTCGCGCTGCAAACAAACAGAGCTTCAGCACGACAGGCAAAGGCGAACTCGTCATTGACATACCAAACGGCAACGAGACGTCCCAACTTCGACTTACCGAAGTTTTGTACTCACCAGAAGTGTGCTACACCTTGGTGTCGATAGGACGACTTGATGAAGCTGGGTTCTTTGCAACATTTGGTGGCGGGAAGTGCGTTCTTACAGAACCAGATAACGAGAAGATAGGGGAGGTGTTGAGAACGCAGACGAGAGTCTATCGAGTGGAGCATGAGGATGGACTGGCGAGTGTAGCGGAAGAGAAACTCACCCTGGAGCAATTCCACCGTCGTATGGGCCACATATCGTCTGAAACTGCACGAAAACTGGTCAAAGACGGGATGGTTACGGGCGTACGGCTTGAGTACACACCGCACGGACGCCAATTTTTCTGTGCTTCGTGTGTTTATGCCAAAGCAACACGCAAAACGGTTCCAAAAATGAGAGAGGGACAGAGAGCAGCAAATTTTGGGGAAGAAGTTCACTCAGATCTGTGGGGGAAGGCGCCAGTGGAGTCGCGAGGAGGAAAGAAATATTACATCACCTTTATCGACGACAAAACTCGCCTAACCCATCTCTACCTTCTTTGAACCAAAGATGAGGCACCAAGGGTGTATAGGCAGTATGAGGCATGGGTGGAGGTGCACATGGGTGCGAAGATAAAAGAGTTGAATACGGATAGGGGAGGCGAATACCAGGGCGAGGATTTCGTCGAGTACCTCAAGTCGCGAGGAACTCTTCAAAAGCTTAACGTTCATGATACCCCGCAGCATGCAGGTGTTGCTGAACGACGAAACCGAACCATTGGCGAGCGGATTCGAGCACTCTTGCATGCAAGCGGCCTTCCAAAGTTCCTGTGGGGAGAGGCCGCGCGTCACATTGTGTGGTTACTCAATAGAACGACTACGAGGGCTGTGGAGGGAATGACGCCATTCGAAGCTGCTTTTGGGAAGAAACCGAACTTGAGGGGGTTGCGTGAATGGGGCGAGAAGGTGTATGTGCGCATAGAGGGTGGAACAAAATTGGGAGGAAGGGTTAAGGAGGGACGCTGGTTGGGAGTTGATGAAGAGTCGAAAGGCGTACGGATTTACTGGCCTGACAGCAAAACAGTAACGGTCGAGCGAAACGTCACCTATGACAATTCATCAGCTAGTCGTTTTGAGGAGGAGCATGAAGGGATTGGCCTCAACAAAACGAACGCTGACTTACCTGTTGAACCCACTACAAGCATGCCGCTCAATGTATTGGCCCCAGACGACAATCCTATCGGCTCTCACGATGACCCCTTGGATTCTGATGCAAACGACGTCGAGACTACGAATAGACGAATTCGTAAACCGGCTCAAAAAGTAGTCGACCTGTTGGAAGGGCGAGGGGTTTGGTCAGAAAATCCCAAGAAATCCGCTCTCGCACCTGGAATCCAGCAGCCGACAGACGATTGGGCCGCGAACATAGCTGATTGCATAGACGAATATGCTCTCATCGCAGAGTTAAAAGAAGTGGAAGCGTTAGAACCTCGCAACCTTGCGGAAGCGAAGTTGAGACCCGATTGGCTGCATTGGGAGAAGGCGATTGAGGAGGAGTTAGCGATGCTACAAGAGGTCGGAACATGGGAGTTAGTGGACGCACCGAGGGATGTGAACATTGTAGGGTCGAAGTGGGTGTTCAGGGCGAAGAAAGATGCTGCAGGAAACATAGTCCGCTACAAAGCTCGACTTGTTGCACAAGGTTTTTCGCAAGTGCCTGGAATCGACTATTTTGACACGTTCGCACCAGTAGCTCGCCTTGCGTCCATCCGAACTGTGCTCGCGTTCGCTGCTGCCAAAGACTACGAAACCGGTCAAATCGACATCAAAGGCGCTTACTTGAATGGCGAACTTACAGAAGACGAAATCATATTCATGAAGCAGGCCCCTGGGTATTGAGCAACGAGTAAAGATGGGAAAGTACAGGTGTGCAGGTTGAGGAAGCCATTGTATGGGTTAAAGCAGTCGGGAAGAAGGTGGTACCAGAAGTTGGTGGAGATAATGTCGAAGCTGGGGTTCGAGAGAAGCGAGGTGGACCAGGCGGTGTTCTATCGAAGAAGGGAGGAATGGAACGTTCTCATCATCGTGTTGGTACACGTTGACGACTGTTCTATTATTGGACAAAAGAAGCAGCTGATCGAGAAGTTCAAGATCGAAATCGCGAAGCATGTTGAAATTACCGATTTAGGTGAACTTCATTGGATCTTGGGGATTGAGGTCTGTCGTATCCGAGAAGACCGAAAGATATTATTATCGCAAAGGTCCTACATCGATTCTATCCTACGACGCTATGGCTTTGAAGACCTCAAACCATTGTCCACGCCTATGGACCCCAACATTCGACTCTCTTCAGCTCAATCCCCCTTGACGACAGAAGAATTCGCGGCTATGCGAAATGTCCCCTATCACGAAGCGATCGGATCACTTATGTACGCATCGTTGGGAACACGACCTGACATCACTTTCGCAGTCCAAACCGTTTCGAGGTTTACCACTAAACCGGGTCTAGTCCATTGGGAAGCCGTGAAAAGAGTTTTCCGTTATTTGAAGGGCACAAGAGAGCTGTGGCTGGAGTATGGGGGACAGCAGAAGGAGTTGCAAGGCTATGCAGATGCGGATGGGAGCATGGCAGAGGACAGAAAAGCAATATCAGGGTACGCTTTCATGATCAATGGAGGCGCCGTTTCTTGGAGCGCTAAACGTCAGGAAATTATTTCACTGTCGACGACCGAGAGCGAATATGTTGCCACTACTTACGCTGCAAAAGAGGCCCTCTGGTTACGTTCCCTCATATCCCAATTATTCGGCATCAAACTAAACACGACGACCCTGTTTTCGGATAACCAATCCGCGATTGCATTAACGAAAGATCATCAGTATCACGCACGCACGAAGCACATCGACGTTCGCTTCCATTTCATTCGCTGGATCGTCGAAGAAGGTCTATTGCGTCTAATTTATTGTCCTACAGAAGACATGGTAGCAGACGTGTTTACAAAAGCCTTACCGTCTACGAAAGTCAAGCACTTCGCGAACGAATTGGGCCTTGTATCGTATTGAGGAGGAGTGTTGGAAGTGTTGGAACCGACGCAACGGTTCCGAGGTCAAAAGAGGAGCCGAGGACAATACGGTCCAAGGCCCTCCGGAGCTTCATAGAGTCCACATGGCGCACTTGGCGCAGATCGTTCTCGAGTTTATTAACTGTCAGTATATCACTTCCCAAAATCTTTCCTATCCCTTTGCAGATACCAAAATTCCGTAGTTGTATTTCACTGCAGAAACTTGTAGTACATAAAGAACGTCGTATCGCAAATACAATGATCATTCTTGTTCATTCTCTCGTTTCTACA
>MU130320.1:111914-133295 GCA_015039465.1 Phlegmacium glaucopus | reverse complement strand
GCTCTGCCAACAACCCTCACAGCAGTAACATCAAAGTTTCAAGGGTTCAATATGGAAACGTACAAGCTCCATGCATATCCTGACTATGCAGCATCGATTCGAGCGCATGGCGTTACTGAGAACACAAGCTCCAAAAATGTACGTGATGGGTCGTTTATCTGAGATATAAATTTATCTAAGATGTGTACAGGGAGAAGGCGAACACAAAAGGTCTAAACAATTCTATCCTCGGGTCTGCAAGGGAGACCATGTTCGCGGAATTGCACGACATGTTTATAGGGAACGGACACTGTTCCAAGCAAAACAGGCATTGAAAAAAATAAAATTAAGACCTAACGAGAAGACAAATACACTCAATATCCCCCTCGAAGAAGAAGAGGTCCTCAGTCCCACACCACCTGAGCACCATCACCATATCTCGAAAGATGTTTGTCACAAGGTCGATGTGTTGAAATGGTTGGCTGATAATCGGATTGATCCTGCTCTCAAGGTAGGCAGATCATTGCTTCATGATTCAGGAAACTCAGACAATATCCTAGAATTTTCTACCTCTTCTTAAAGATCATCTATTGAGCCGTTTAGTCGAGGGAGAGGAGGGTGATGGCCCATTTACAAATAATGATCGCTTATCAGTCAAACTGATCAACAACTGAATGTACCGACACAAAGTTTTACGGGTAAATTACACCACATATGATGCTCGACGTGCCCAAGACTCTCTCAACCCACGCACTCATGGTGATGTCATGGTCCTATCCCGTGATGATGCACACCCTTATTGGTATGCACGAATAGTTGGTATTTTTCATGCAATGGTCATGCACACCGGTCCAAAATCAACATCTCGAGAGTTGAAAAAGATGGATTTCTTATTTGTTTGGTGGTTTAGCCTTGATAAGAATGAGATCGGAGGATGGAAAACCAGGAAACTTCACCTGATCAGCTTTGTGCCAGATGCTGGGGCGTTTGGTTTCGTTGATCCTGCTGACATCATTCGTGCTGTTCACTTTATCCCTCGCTTTTTGGAAGGTCGCACGAAGGAACTTTTGGGCCCTTCCTTTGCTCGGTCAGTTCTTGAGAATGATGAAGATTGGGTTCAGTATTATGTTAACATGTAAGCCAATGATCATTTCATTTCTTTTTCCCACTGAATTCCCAGATGCAGGTTTGTTGATCGTGACATGATCATGCGTTTCCGTGGAGGTGGTGTCGGACACTTATCCACGCGAGCTGCGACAGACATTTTCAAGAATGACCGAGATAGCCTGGATAAAAAGTCACAGCAATCACGAAAAGAACCGAACATGGAAGAAGATGGTGAGGATGAGATGGATACAGCGGATTCGGGTGGAGAGAGCGAGAGAGAGGAGGTTGATGAAGAAGGCCAGGTGTCTGAGTCGGAGCTGTTTGACTATGGTTATCAGCTGGAAAGTGAATCAGAGGAGGAGGAAGAGGAAGAGGAAGAGAGAGAGGCCGGTGAAGAGGATGATACAACCATAGACGAGTTGGGGACACTTGGCTACGCAGATTATTAGCTCCATAAATATGCATGTATCCTTGGGCAGAAATTTTAGCTGACTTGTACCTGAATCAACAGGATTTCAACTGGTTTATAAGTCTACAACTGTAATTCCCTATGTCTTACATACAGCTGCCGGAACAGCCGCCCAAATTCATGGTTTTGGCAGGATGCTATGAGTTTACATGTCCAATGAAATTGTTGCCGCTCCATTACATTGGGTCTACTAGTTGTGTAATAGCTTGTATATTCATGAAATTTTTGGCCATTAATTACATTTGGTCTACTAGTCTTCTAATAGTTTGTATATGTCATGAAAGTTTTGGCCATTGATTAGATTCCGTCTACTAGTCTTCTAATACTTTGTATATGTCATGAAAGTTTGGTGACTCAACTACATTTGGACTACTTTTCTTGTAATAGCTTGTATGTGCCCTAAATTTATTGCCACCTATTTGCATTCTGTTGGCGTGTCATTTATTCTATTACATCTTACTATAATTATCTTATGTCTTTGTAGACTGGTCACTTTCTCGGCGCTGTGCTTACATTCCCTTGTATGTATGCACCAGAATTTCGGGTCCATTATACGGTCTACATTGGCTTATATGTAACGTGATCTTTTGCTGATGAGTGAACACCAATTTTAGTAGTCATGTAAGCGTCAAAAATTTTGTCATTTAGTCAGGTACATGACTTTTGCTTGACTTTTGCCCATCTTTCATGTGACTATTACATGACTTACGTGACTTCTCGTTTTTACTGAGGATAACTAGAGGCAATGATTTGATATTGGCCAGTCAAATAAGATAGGTTGACTGACCTAAGTATGCAACTGCTAAGATTGAAGGAAGGATCACAACACGGATATTGCAACCCCACACCATCCAGCAACGGTATATCTTTAAGATTTGGATCAGTAAAATAAATGATAGGCATAGCAGTGTATACATACTAGGATGGATTGAGCGATGAAATCAGAGCAACCAAATACTGTGCCTTCAAGAAGAGCGAGTTGGAGTAATGTTGTCACTGGCAGATTCCCGATACTAATCTGCACAACTGAAAGCGTAAACAAAGATGGTTATCGTTACTGATAGAATTGTTACTAACCATATAGTATGTGAAACGTGCTATATCAACCACGACGGTAACAGCAGATAGAATGTAGAGAGCACAGAGTGCGTAGAAAAGGATATTATTCCTCTTGTCGGTGCTTCTTTTCAGTAAATATATAGAAAATATGCCGGAATAAAGTCCTGGGACAGATTAATATTATACTTCTTTAGCAAGGGCCATGCAAGTTGTACAAAAAATGTCTTACCGTAGAAGAAGCCTTCGAGAAATAATCCAATGGGAACAAAGTCTGCAATACTTAGCCTCATGACTTCGTGTCTGTTGTAATGACCTATTTCATCTCTGACCATTGCTTTATATAAGAGTCTAGCATCTATATCAAATAAAGTTACTATGGTAAAGCTTGAAGTTCGTGATGATCTCAACAAACTGTTGCTGTCATAATCAGAATCAGATTTCCAGTCAGGTGGGAATGTGTTAGTTTGAGGCTATGGAACCTGCTACCTTGGGCAACTGAGGTTTCTTAAGGTAAGCCTGGCCTCACTACTGGTAGCTTCCATTGAAATATATCACCAAAAAGATGATCATAGTGATTATCTATCGATCAAACTTATGATGTATTCATCAACTTACCTCTATTCAATGTATTCAAACGCGGACAAACCTATGGTAGGTCGCTTTTCTGATGGTTAACACACCGATCAACGCTCCCATCTTGTTTCCCTCCACTCTAACATCTGTTGAAAGCGTTTTATGACTCGGTATATCGTAAGGGAGTGTAAAAAGAAGAGAGAGAAGATGCTGAAGATAATGAAGTGAGTATTTGAAGACGCGCAGTAAGTTATTGTATGCGTGTTAATCTTGACCTTTTGTGTTGAATGTTTCTGCATATATGTACTGCACCATCGTCTTGTAGGTGTGCGTTGAAGGGGTTGGTCTAACCGTTGTCAGCATCGAGATCGGCGGTCGGTAGGTCCTCGGAACTCGGACTTTGCACTAATTTTATTTCAAACTCAGCCGAAGAACCCTAAGTCTGCATTCCACCAAACCTCTCGAAAGTTGAAACTAACAGGCGTCAGCTACAGAGCGCCAGGAATCCAGTTAGAAAGCTTCCTGTCGATTGTAGGAACACAAACTACACCCATCCGCCCTCAATTGCATCTCCCTGGATCAGCTTAAAAATAAAAGTCATGGCGTTACAAGGGATATGCAGCAGATAAGTTAATAGTATCGTAAGTCTTATATCTGTTCGACACTTGATCTGACACAATTCGGATCTGCCATGCTGAACGCAATGGCCTACAAAACCACTGAATAGAGAGCGGCGCACCGATTTCATGTAACTGTGGACTCGTAAATGCACCCCTCATGTCAGAGGCTTACGGCATTGTACGCTCGAAATCTTTTTTATAATATTAATACTTTGATTTATCACGCATATGTTGATTCTCTCATTTCTGTCTTTCATGGTAGCTACTACTATTGCTGTCTTAATAGATCGTCAAGTTACATCGTCTTCAGCACCTTCTTTCCACTGGCGTCTTTGGTATGTCCTCGCGTCGCCTGTCCAAATTCGATCTGTACCAATGCCATTCCAGACAGAGGCTCAAGTGATTATTATTACTCATTAACTATCATGATGCCATTGACAGACACATACATGCCGATGATGGAAACTTCATCTCATTCTTTTGTTTATTTTCTCATTTTGGTTTCAAGAAGGTTTGGTTCGTGGACTTGATGCCGCACTTGATGAACCTTTGGATTCGACGAAAGAGGTCCAATCCAATTGTTGACGTAGCAGGCAAAGATGAAATGCAATGTAAGGTGAAATCCCATTCGTTATGCATGTTTTCGACCACGACCACAGTTTATGCATATATGACATATCTACATACAAGTCTAGTGCATCCTGCCTCTGGACTCTATGTGATCATCTATCTACTATCTCGATATCATCGCTTTGTTGAATGCCAATATCATCGTCTCTATTTGAGGCAGAAAATGGTTACGGAACCTGTTACCTTGGGTAACCGGGTTTTTTAAAGGTGAACCTGTCACTGCTAGTAGCTTCCATGATCCATCATTGAAATCTGTCACCAAAAAAGATGATCATAGTGATTATCAATATCATATCGATCAAATTGTTGATGATTTTCCTGTGACGAAAAGATAACAGTACTGACAAGGGCACCAAAATTTTAAAAAATACCCGGGGTCTTTAGGCTCTCGTGGACCCTCCTCCCCCCTTCAAAACACCCAAAGGCGGATATGTCAGGCCACAAATGGCGAAAAACATTGGTAATTTTTCCTCACGCATTAATCTTCATGAATTGAATACTTTAAATTTAAGCGACGACGACGTCCCGCACTTGGAGACCATGTATTCCCTTCAGCTTCCACAAACAAGGTTCTTGAAGCTGAAGAAGAAACAGCGTTACTGACCTATCCTGGGTCTCTGTTAGTTGCGGATACACCTTTGAGCAGGCGAAGATTTCGCTCAAGAATGTCTGCTAACACAGGGACTGAGCAGTTCTGAAATGACTGGGTTAGTGTATTACGACATGGCATGAGTGGGTACAGCGGATGACCCGCAACGATGGAAGGGATACGCGCTATAGACTTTGAAAAGGCTCAATTATTAATAACTTGACCACGGAAAGGCGTACATAGAACACTCACATCAGGGAGATGCATATCGATGAATGACCATTCGACCGCCCAACGACGCGTCTGGCCTTGAACAAACTCTGTAAATGCCTAGTTCACAATCTACTTAAAATGTAAAAAAGAGTGAGAGTGGCGATAAGTTTGACAGTAACACGTACAAAGCGTTTACGCAAGTTTTCTACAATGGTGGTCACAGATGACATCTTCCCTAACATCGAGGTATACCACCCTGTAAGAATGGGTGAATTGGTAGGGGTTGGACAGGGTAAATATAAGCGACGAGACATACTTGCATCTAGTTTGAAAACGTTCACTTTCCTCAACCATTTGACCGACGAATCCTTCTTCCCCACCATCGGTGAATATCATCTCAATATCAGCTCCTGTACATACCTAGATTGAACGCTTTACTATTGACTATCAGACCACAAAGGTAAAAAGTTGCTTACCGCATTAGGCGCAAGGTCCTTTTCACTCGCTGACTGGGCTACCTCTTCAGCACTAGTGTAAAAAGGTGGATTGCACATCGTAAACTCAAAGCTATATAAAAAAAAGAAAAAAAAGATGAGTTATTGAAGGTACGAAATATGATATCTTTACGAACTTTGATTTAGGATTGCTTTCCAAGGTAAAAAAGATACTCCCTTCTCGAGTGGCTTTCTCAAGGCGGATTCGGGACTGCATGCCATTCGTTTTCACATTTTCATTAGCACAATCGTATGATATATCGTCAAGTTCTATTTTATCTCTCAATTAATGCAGCACTGAAGGGAATAAAATCATACCAGTAGCGACAAACTCCCATTCCGGCTCCAATTTACATCCAAGGAAAGGATATATAGCAGTTGACCCCGTTCCTCTGTGAAAATATGTCATCAGTTCCTTACAGAGAGGATTTTATTTGACCGAGATAACATACATGTCAATACCCCGTACGCGCCAACGAGGATTCCCGAACACGTAATCGTGTGCGTGAACAATATCTTGGATCCAAAGGATGTAGTTCAGCCTGTGATCCATACGGTGAGACCTGACCATCTCGAGAAAAGAAAATCCAGGCTTACTGATTCGGGACCTAAACCCGACTTTTTAGAATCACTTTGGAGACATATAAGGGCCTGGTTGGACTGACCGGTGGACATAATCTGTTTTCAGGAATACGAAGCGTAATACCGAAATGACAGAACATGATAGCTTCCGTCAACCGTCTATCCTAAGTAAAGTCCACCGAATTGAGAAAAACGTTCGTATCCAACGATGTAGTAGCACATACCTCTGGGCTGCTTCATTTCGAAAATCTATCGTTCTCTGATGTCGAGATGAAGCATCGAGAGCAGAAGTAAGAAGTGAAGGTTTTATGTGTACATATGTATGTTCCATACAATTCCTTCAGTCAGCCGCTAGAGTTGAGAAATCTGGTGCATTGGAATAAGGATTGCGAGAATGCATAAGAAGAGAGATCAGTTATTATGTAAGTAATGTACATAAAAATAAAATGTGTTTACGAAACACGATCAATGTTAGATCATGACAGGCAAGCTCATCAGCAGCTGCCTCAAAAGCAGCTAAAAAAGCCAAAGCAACAGAAAAAACTGAACGAAAGGACACTAAAATCGCCCTCAAATCCAAATCAACTTCAAAAGGGTCCTCTACTACTGGTCGGAAGAAGTCTGGCAAGAAAAAGGGGAACGATTCGGATACAGATGACGACTCTTGAAGGTATCTTGGAAAAGGTAAGGATGTATCGACTTTATAAATCTCAGAGGGATAATAATGCGGTTGTGGTCAGTAGATGCGGAAAGAATAGGAAGAAGCTCATACGGTGACTGAAGAACTCGTGGAAGGACCTCCTAGTCGACGAGCGAACGCTACTTTGAAGGCTTGTCCCAATGGAGGTCATCTATGGTGCATCGGAGGCGAATTCTTTAGCGATGATGGGCGTGCGGTATAGTTTCTGAAACATTTCATTCCTACACAACCCACTAAAACTTTTTTTCTTTTGAATCACAGTATTTCTACAACGATGTATTTAGGTATACACCAGAGAAGGACGAATAGCGTAAATTCGTTTCTCCAACTTGTCCAGGCCCGAGATCCGCACATGCAGTAGCTGTTTCGCTAGCTGGAGGCGGAAAGATCTTCCTTTTCGGTACGTACGTAGTGCTTTTTCGACATATCGGCTGATCGTTGACTTCAAACCATAGGTGGAGAATTTTCGTCTCTGCATCAAAACACCTTTCACCATTATCGTAATTTCTGGTGCTTCGATATCACTACTCACTCTTGGGACCGTATGGATACAAAGATAAGACCTAGTGCTCGATCTGGACATCGGTTAGTGCGTTAAATCACTTCCCATCTCTGGTTTACCACGTTTATATACATATAATGATAGAATGGCATTTTGGAAACACTACCGGGTACTATTTGGAGGATTCTACAATCCTGGAGTGACAACTACGCGTCAACGGTGTGACTTCAAATGAAGTTGCCTGACACCTAACCGTTAGCTCGCTATCTAAATGACTTGTGGTTATTCGACACACAAGAGTACAAATGGAATCAAGTCGAATTTAGAGAAATGGATGCTAAACCATCGTGAGTTTTTTACCTCGGTTCCAGGTAAACGTCGCCTTCTCAGTAGAGAGAACAACAGACCACGCAGTGGTTTCTCCTTTCTGCCTTGCGCCGACGGCGTCATCTTACACGGTCTCCCCCCCAACCCCCCAAAGCCCGACTGAAATCCTAAACTAAGGACAGGTGGATATTGTGAGGAATACGCAAAAGGGAAACGTCCAGTTGGCGTAATGCTCGATGATACATGGTTACTGAAGTAATGCACTTCTTTCCACATCTTCCCCTTCCTTCGTTAGGCTAAAAACGTCTCCCCAAGAATCACATTACCCTCTGTAGATCCAAGTCCTGGCTCGAAACCAGTTAGTGCACCCCAAAAACTACATCGAAAGCGCCTAACAAGCAACCTCAAACTCAACCAACGATCAAATGGGAACGACGTAAACGCGCATCCGATGCATACGCACCTTCTCTTTGTAGTGGCTGTACGATGACTCTATGGGCGGGGAAAGAAATGGGCATCCTTTCTGGAGGTGTTACAGATGAAGATACTAACGAAGAGACATTGGAAAGTGTTTTCTGGAATGATTTGTAAATTGCTTTATTTCTTTTTTTCTTTTATACAAGATTTTTGGAGGCTGATCTGTTTCTCTCTCTCCTTTTTTATATAGGTACGGATATCAATTCACTGGGAAGGGGAAATGGAGCAGTATGACATTGAAAAAACCAAAAGCGAAGGGTGTGCCAAGTCTAAAGGCGTAAAGAAAAAAAAGAAGGATAAAGATGCGAAGTGGAAGGAGCGGAATAGCGGTGGAGAGGACGACGACGAAGCGGAAGACGAGGTATGTATCCTTTTTTTTAATGGCATAGTTCAAATTGTCGAAACCCGAAAATCACAGGACAGGTTCCGCCACCCGCTGCTGCCCCAGAGACCCCTAAGACAGCGACACTCGACGGACCTGATCCTACTGATCCATTGCTCACAACTCCTCTGCCAAGATATAACGCCATGTTAGCAGTTCTTCGAAACACACTCTACATGTAAGGGAGTCCTCTCCTGTCATCTGAAAAATCCGGGAGTTAAACATTTTCTTACTTCATAGATATGGAGGAATCTATGAACGTGGATCACGCGAATATACTTTGGACGATTTTTACGCACTTCAATTGGATAAAATGGACAAGTATATTAGTTTGAAGGAGAGTGATGTTGTTATCCCTGATGGTGATGTAGAAAGTAGTAGCGACGATGATGAGGACGATGATAGCGATGACGATGGCGACGATGACGATGACTATAGAGAAATAGATGGAGAGAATTTTGATGTTGAGGCTGACGAGGCTGACGAGGAGGAATGTGGAGAACGCGGCCGAGAGTGCGGAGGAGGAGGATCAATCAACAACAAAAATCGACCTTATTGACGAGGAGCCCAAACTATCTCAGGTAAAAGTCATTCTCTCCCCATCCAACGCACACTCTCTTTAAGTTGTTTTTGACTATTTCTCCGCTTCAGGATGAACTTCGCTCTCAAGCAACAGCTTTCATGGGTGTATCAAAAGATACCACACGTTCGCCGGAAGATATCCAAAGTACTCCGTTACCTGGAGAAACGTTAGCCATGTTCTACGCTCGTTCACGTTAGTTCTTCTCTGCCTCTTATAATATTCTTCTGACCGCGCTTCCCAGGTGAATACTGGACTCAAAAAGCTCATGGCAACAGCGATAATAAAGGGAAGCAACTACGTAGAGATGGATTTACACTTGCTGAAGAACGATATAGTCCGTTGTTTTTAGCTTATTATTTTTTTTCGTTGCGATTATTTTTAATGCTGCCTTTTAAGGCTGCGTATACACCGATTTTAGCAGAGGTTGAGAAGATTTTGGAAGAGGCAGGGTTGGATGAAGAGGAGATGAGACGAGGTGCTGCGGGAGGAGGTTTACCACTGTCTGCTGGAGGAGTTGTTGGGTTTAGTCGTAATAGGCGCTAGAACCGCTACTAGGCTACGACTTTAGTGCAAAGCTATACACGAGTTCCGTGCGTGCGTCGATGCGTATCTGGTTGATTTGAAAAGTGTCAATGAAAAAATGGAAAAAAAGTGGGTTAGTTTGATTGACCCATCCCCTCCCTGATTGGGCAAGGGAACGTCTTATATGCTATGTCATGATGATTAACACCATCTCGACCCCATCAATATTCGGACTGATCTTTCCCAACGCTCTAACATATTTTGAAGGCCTTTTATGACTGGGTAAATTATCAAAGGAATGAAATAGAAGATGCTGAATACGATAAATACGGTGAATATGAAATATACAAAGCTCGATGGCTATCCTGCTAGGTGCAAAAATGGATAATCAAGAGGGGAGAAATCAGAAATAGACGGCGGTATAAGGTGAAATACGGTGCCGAGCGCTCGTTATGGAAGTTTTCGACCAAGGCCAGTTTATGTACATGTGCAATATCTACAAGTCTAGTCCATGCTGCCTTGAATGCTGCCGCCGGGCTCTATGCGATCATCTATCTACCATCTCGATATCGTCACCTTGTCGAACGCCAATGTTATCGTCTTCATTGACAATACCGGCATCATGATCTTCCGTCTCCGATATTGAATTTAGATTGTTGGCCGCAAAGCGCAAACTCCCAATGGTAGATTCTCTCATGGATTCTTGATCGTGGAAGGACAATCCCATGGAGACCCGCACCAGGATGATTGTAGGTGTTATACCCTAGACAGACCCATGTTATCAGTAAAACAAGAAGTAGCATTGACAGGGATTGATGTTGTAATCACATTGAACATTTGGTGGATAAAAACGATGATCTTAAAAGTTCTACTGCCGGCGTCCGTCGATACAAAAATGGAAGCCAGGAGCCGAACCAATTGGATTGAAAACAATATCATGCCAGATTCAATTATTATGAATATGACAGCCCGAATTTTGCTCCCGCCAGTAGCGCCCAAACTTTGGTCGTCTGAGGTAGACCCGATCTCACGGTACACCCCGGAGGTAGACTTGATTTCATGGTACACCCTGAAGATCTTGAACACAATTAAGAACGTCACCAGAGCATTCAGAGTCATGGAAATGGCGAGAGCTGCCAGAGTCACCCTATACGACCAGTCAGGTTGTACAACTTGGCCTGATAAAATGAACTGGAAGCCGCTAGATAGTAGCCAGATAACTAGAGGAAATGATTTGAAACTTGCCAGTCAAATAAGATAGGTTGACTGACCTAAGTATACAACTGCTAAGATTGAAGGAAGGATCACAACACGGATATTGCAACCCCACACAATCCAGCAACGGTATATCTTTAAGATTTGCATCAGTAAAATACATGATAGGCATAGCAGTGTATACATACTAGGATGGATTGAGCGATGAAATCACACCAACCAAATACTGCGCCTTGAAGAAGATCGAGTTGGAATGTTGCTGTCAGATTCCTGAAAATCTGCACAACTGAAAGTGTAAAAAAATATGGTTATCGTTACTGATAGAATTGTTACTAACATGATACGTGAAACGTGCTATATCAACCACGACGGTAACAGCAGATAGAACGTAGAGAGCACAGAGAGCGTAGAAAAGGATTTTGTTCCTCTTGTCGGTGCTTCTTTTCAATATTCCTTCTAAATATATGGCAAATATGCCGAAATAAAGTCCTGGGACAAATTAATATTATACTTCTTTAGCAAGGGCCGTGCAAGTTGTACAAAAATGTCTCACCGTAGAGGAAGCATTCGAGAACTATTCCAATGCGATCAAAGTCTGTAGTACTTAGCCTCATGACTTCGTGTCTGGTGTAATGACCTATTTCATCTCTGACCATTGGTTTATATAAGAGTCTAGCATCTATATCAAATAAAGTCACTATGGTAAAGCTTGAAGTTCGTGATGATCTCAACAAACTGTTGCTGTTGGTCAGGTAGGAATGTGTTACCACTAACTAATTCGAAGCTATGCAACCTGTTACCTTGGGTATTAACCGAGTTTTTTTGAAAGGTAAGCCTGGCCTCACTACTGGTGGCTTCCATCATTGAAATATATCACCAAAAAGATGATTATAGTGATTATCTATCGATGAAACTTATATTCATCAACTTACCTCTATTCAATGGATTCGAACGCGGACAAACCTATGGTGGATCGCTTTTCTGATGGTTAACACACCGATCAACGCTACCATCTCCACCTCATCAATACTCGGCGGATGAACAATCATGAACAGATTTTGGAGACGATGAGATGAGGTTGTTTTTGATTGTTGCTCTGAGTTGGACTGATCTTTCCCTACACCGTCTTGCTAGGTGTAAAAATGTGCAGCGGTAGGTCTACGATTAAACACAGTAAGCTATTGTATTCGTGTTAATGTGGATTTAACTTGACCTTTTGTGTTCAATGTTTCTGCATATATGTGGTGCACCATTGTCTTGTAGGTGTGCGTTGAAGGGGATGAGTAAGAATGGTCAAACTGTGATTCAACAATGAGATTCCGAGTCAATCAAACCAACGTGGTACACAGATTTCGCCCTTGGCCACCAAGGGAACGTCTTATATCAAAAGGTGACCGGTTGACCTTGAATAACAAGCATTAATGGGGTAGTGGTAACCTGGGTCGTTGCCATCTGTTGCCAGTGATACAAACTGTCTCGACCCGCCGGGGGTTCGATTCCCTCTTAATGCATTCCTTGCCGGTACCAAACCTCGGTCATTTTTGTTACATCTTTGTTTCAAGAGTTATATTTTATAATTACGAACAAAAGCCTTTTAAAAACGCACTGTTAAAAAAAGCTCTAAGATATACTTTACTTTACTTACAAAAAAAGGAACGAAAAGATTCTCCAACGAAACAAAAAAAAAGTTCACACATATTACAAACATAAATGCCAACAAACGCCACCCCCCCAACGCTCAGCGCTCAATGTCCATGACTAAAATGGAACTGGAATCCACCTGGTCCTCTACCTCCTCCACCCTGTTGTGTTTGGAAGAACTGCGCAAACGGATGTTCACCAGCCGCGAATGGGAACCCGCCCTGTCCAGCCATAGGATCCATTGGGTCTTCTCCGTTATCGAAGCGTTGTTTTAGTTCAGGGTTAGACAGGACTTCGTAGGCTTCGTTGAGGAGGGCCATTTTGGCTTCTGAACCTCCTTTGTCGGGGTGTGCGATTTTAGCTGCTTTGCGGCTAGTTGGGGTAAGTGGTTGGTTAATGGGGATGTTGAGGGTCAAAAGAAGAGAAAGAACGTACAAAGCTTTTTTGATCGTTTTCGGGTCTGCGTCTCTAGAAACGCCTATAATCTTGTAGTAGTCTTTCTGTTTACTCTGTTTCAACAGCTTCTTTGCCTTTTGTACCCGTTGCAAAATCTAAAATAAATATAAAAAAAAAATGCAAGGTCAATATATGCGTTCCTTTTTTAAGTAAAAAGAGAATTAACCTCTCGATCTGAACGTCCACTTATCTCAAACGCTTTTTCCAAAGCTCTAACAGCATCTTCCCATTCCTCTTTCCCAAGCAAAGCTTCACCACGTCCTATCAATCCGTCTACATCTTCTTTACAACCTTCGAGAGTCAACAACTCCTCGCACCATCGTTCCATTTGAGCTTTATATTCTGTAGATTGGGAGGTATCGGATAGACGGGTGTATGATTTACATAGTGCTCGGACTAGAATTTGACGTTGTGGTGATACTTTTGATGCTAGTGGGAGAGGTATTCGTGGTTCTTTGGGTTTCTTTGAATTAGAAGGTGGTGTTGTTGTCGATGACGATGACGTCGAAGAAGATGATGTTGTTGAAGCTTGTGGGTGTGGTATAGTAGCTTGAATAAGGTGGACAGGAACGAGTGGAACGATATCTTTCTCATTCCCAATATTCTCCAACATAGCTTCTTCCCATCTCCTCCACAAATCTCCATTATTCTTTCCTGGACCAGGGATCATAAGTAACTTGATGACTCCACGCCAATCTTCTTTGCTTAGGAGTTCTTCTAGTTTCGTAAATCCTTTATCGAGAGATTTGACCATTCTGTGAAGACTGAGACAGATTTTGGAATCTGGATCGTAGTGTAGGCATTGTTTGAGAGTGTTCATGGATGCTGGTGATGCTTGGAGTAGGAAATAGGATAGTCGGAAGATGTGAGTTAGTAGTTGAGTTGATGGCGGTAATAGGTGAGATAGACGGCTAATAAAAATTTCATCAGTTATGGTTATGGAGAAACCATAGATGAAAAACTACTCACGTCAAATCGCCAACGCTACTCTCCACATCTCCAGCCGCCAAAGCACATTCAGCACGCCAAGTCCTAATCTCAACCGAATGACTCGCCACTCTCAACGCCTCACTCGCCGTCTCAATACACGCATTCCACAACTGCGCTTTCCTCTCCTTATCCGATTTTTCCTTCAACCTCTCACCTTCCTTAATCTCAACGTCAAGTTCCTCAGCTTCTTTATCCATCTTTTTTCCTTTGGCTTTGATATAAGAAGATAAGGATGTTCTAGCAGAACTGAAATGACCATCTCGTGTGTATATACGTGCTTTCATGAGATGAGCGTTATCGAATGTGTTTGAAGTGAGTGAAAGGACTTTGTCAAAGTCGTCTTGAGCTGAGTTGTGTCGTTGAAGGGATAGGTAGGCTGTGGCACGTTTGTAATAGAGGAGATAGTCGGATGGGGATTGGTCTATAATAAATAATAATAAGTCAGTTGGGAAGAGCGTAGCGTAGAATTTGAACTTTTGTTACCTATAGCTTCAGAGTAAACTTTTGCAGCTTCACTGAATTGACCTGTCGATAACAAGATATTGGCTCTATTGATGAGGGGTACCAAGCCAGGTGGATAAAGCTCCGAGTCTGCAGCATGAACAAAGGTGGTGCCGCCATTGTAAGCGAAAAGAATAAGGATAGAAGAAAGAGAAAGCAGTCGCATGGGACCGACAGGAAGGTTTATTGGAACTTGGGAGTTGGAGTAGTATGATTTGAACAATGACCCAAATGGGTTCACAACTGCCCCGAACACGTCGCTTGATCTCACGGTCACGACCCTTCAACGAATATCACTGGGACTCGGAAGGAGTTGGCAGCAGCAGCATTAATGGGGTAGTGGTAACCTGGGTCGTTGCCATTGGGTAGATTTGAATACTCGACCCGCCGGGGGTTCGATTCCCTCTTAATGCATATGATGAATGAGGGAAAGATTTTGCTTCTGCTTCCACGTATCGAAACTTGAACAAATGAATTTTTTATTTTTGCTTAGCATAATAGGGTTACTTGTTCAGTTCCAGACCCCAAATCGATGAGGATGATAGCTCGAGACTTAGATCTTGTTAAGAAGAACTTGATCACAAGGCCCCCTAGCCTTATCGGATACCCAATTGAATAATAATTCTTCAACAGCTGACCCCACTCCCCAAGCTTTCTCGTGAAACGGCAAACTTTTAGAATTACTCGGGCCGATTCTCACAGAAAGAGACATAGGTTACAAGGCTGTTGCACAGAAATGGACAAAACGGGTAGAAGTAGGTATTGTGACGAACATGCGCATGCCGCCACTCGGCGATGTGTCGGAGTGTCAAAAATCTTCCTTCGTCGACTTGGGAACGGACATGTCTATATTTCCTCCTGAAATACTGGATCTCTTCCTCAATGAACTCGGATCGGCCCCCACAAATCCACAATCACGAGCAGCCTTATTGGCCTGTATCCTAGTAAACAGACAATTCTATAATCAAGCGAGCTCATATATCTTTTCATCCCTCACAATCTACACTAAAAAACGTCTCGACGGTTTACGTGATATTTTAAACGCCAATCCCGATATATCTCGACATATACGCTCGTTTACAGTGAAAGTAAAGGATCAAATCGATCAAACGTCCTCCGAATCTCTATCTGCTGTCTTCAGACAGTTATGCCACCTACAGGAATTCGGATGGATTGGTCCACCTCGTTAATAGCGGCTCCTTTGTCCGTCAGTAGTCTTTTCAGCGTTCGTCCTTGTCTTACTGTCAATACCCTTCATTTCGAGTGTATAATGGACTTGTCGTTATCCCTCTTCGCTTCATGCTGCCATCTAGAATCACTCACTCTCATCCGAGTTTTATTCGTGAATATTCGACCGGAGACACTATCAGGTTCACTCTTTCCATCGTTGAGGAGGCTGAGAATTTTGGGCCCATGGTCAGATGACGACGACAAGACGTTCGGAATAATTATGACCCATGCGGCTCCGACATTGACTACCCTCATTCTGTCTGGTACTAATGGTAAGTTTTTTGTAATTCGCCCGGTACTTTATTTATCTCTCTCTCTCTCTACATAGCCAGGTTCTTCATGAATTTCAATTCAACCATCATCTTCCCAGCCTTAGAATCCATCCAGGCAACATGCAAGATGTATCAATATGACAACAACCCCGTCTTAACCTTCTTATCCCGGTGCCTCAAACATCATTCCACACCGATGCTCGCCCAAATCCAAATTGAAGTTTTCTGCGATTATGGAGATAACATCGACGAAATCTTATCAAGTCATCCAAGATATCGAGCTCTCAAAGATACCCTCTTCAGCCCTACTGGAACTTATTGGAAGTTCAGACGTTTATCAATAAGGTTCTTCCAGCTGTGTCGTCTGGAAGTCAGCCTGAAATAAAGATTACGACTGGTACGATATATACCCGCCTAGAAGTTCATTTCGTCTTTTAGATTTACGGGGTTTGTTTTTGGTATTTGAATTTATATTTTGTGAGAGGCCGTTATCACATCGTTATATTATCAGTTTGACAGTGTGTAGATGGAAATCCTATACGGACCTTAAATATTAGTTATTCCTCCCAACAAAATTCACCCTTTCTCCCCGGTTGAGTAATGATTCTGCGACATCAACAGCCGATCCAGCGAGCCCTCATTAATCATTTCTAACCTCAATATCCCCTTGGCCATTGCATTTTAATATTTTCAACGCACTCCTCAAAGCGTTCTTGTGAAAACTGCAAACCTCACAGGATTAATCAGGCCGCGATTACCACAGAAAGAGAATATAGGCTATGCAAAAGGCACAGAAATGGACCAAAACGGGTGGAGGGAAGGTGGGATGAAAAGTTAGGGACAATTATTGATCAAAGATTAAAGGCGACGCGACGCACACGCAGTTGTTGTACAAGTCAGCGCAGTCAAGTCAACGAGGTCACGTCAAGGTCGGTTGACTATAAGTCTGAAAAGTCAAGGCTCAGAATGAGAGTCAGGCCATCAATTGATTGCCTTACTAACATTACCATAGATTTCTCACAGACCTTGCCCTATCATGTCAGGTCAGCGACCTGTCGTTCGAGTCAGGAAAGACAACGCTGCGGCGGCTGCGCACACTGGCACGTGCATGCTGGCCCATGATTTGTCGGAATAGCTGGTGATTAAGCTACCTAGAACCGAGTTCTTGCTTCGTCAACTCGGAAAGAACAACATGTCTGTCCAAATATTTCCTCCTGAAATATTGGATCTCTTCCTCAATGAACTCAGATCCGCCGCCGAGGATCCGCAATCGCGAGCAGCTTTGTCGGCTTGTGCCCTAGTAAACAGGCAATTCTATAATCAAGCGAGTCCATATATCTTTTCATCCCTCACGATCTCCACTCGAAAACGTCTCGACGGTTTGCTTGATACTTTAAACGCCAATCCCGATATAGCTCGACATATACGCTCATTTACAGTAAAGGACCAAATCAATCAAACCTCCTCCAAATCTCTATCTGCTGTCTTTAGACAGCTATGTCGCCTACAGGAATTCGGATGGATTGCTCCGCCTACCTTCCTCCGTTATCAAATTATGCTCACAGCGATGACTTTGTCCGTCAATAATCTTTTCAGTGATTGTCCTTATCTTACTGCGCTCCATTTCGAGCGTATGATGGACTTCCCACTATCCGTCTTCTCTTCATGCTGCCATCTAGAATCTCTCACTCTCATCAGGGTTGTATTCGCGAAAATACGACCAGAGACACTGTCAGGTTCACTTTTTCCATTCTTGAGGAGGTTGAGAATTTCGAACCCATGGTCAGATGACGACTCTGAGGCGTTTGGAATAATTATGACCCATGCGGCTCCGACATTGACTACCCTCATTCTCTCTGATAATCATGGTGGTAAGTATTGTATTTTCGCCTGGTTTCTATATTTTATTGATCTCTCTACATAGATAGGTTCTTCCTGAATTTCAAATCAACCATCGTCTTCCCAGTCTTAGAATCTATCCAGACAACATGCGGGGTGTATCGGTTGAATAAAAACCATGCCCTAAGGTTCTTATCCCAGTTCCTCGTACATTCCACACCGATGCTCGCCCAGATCCAAATTGAGATTTCCTGCCTTCCCGGATACAATCCCCACGATATGCAACGACCTTTACCCACAGTGTTTTTACCCATCGACGAAACCTTATCAAGTCCAAGATATCGAGCTCTCAAGACCCTTGATCTTGTCTTTGTAGAGAGATACTACCCTCTTCAGCTCTGCTCGGACTCATCGGAGGTTCGGACGTTTCTCAATGAGATTCTTCCAGCTACGTCGTCTCGCAGTCAGACTGAAATAAAGATTGTTACGGCTGCTCATCCCCTACAGCCAAATGATTACGTACAAGTTCATTTCGTCTTTTAGATTATGGTTTTTTTGGTATTCAAATTTATATTGTGAGAGGCGAGACTCCGGGGCTTCAGTTAAACCTACATCAGTAGACTTTCCTGCTATAGAGTGTTGTATAAACAACTCCCATAGTATGCGCTGGAGGAATTACTAAAAACATATTGAATGACAATATAACTGCGGGTTGAGTTTAAACCTGTCATCCAACATGCCGTAGAGTGATCTTCTACATCATCCGAGACATCCCCACGAGGTCGTTCCACTTTCTTTCTTTTTTGTTTTTTACCTTGTTGAGTCGATCGTTTCCTCTTCGCTTTCCATTGTTCGGTAGGGTTGATCTTTCCTTCAGCAGTAGCGGTCTGTCTCATAGCGGTTGGGCATTGTCATATAGGTATTGTTTTCGAACCTATGGGCGTGACACTTTCAGCAAGGCGAATCAAGCCTGTCCCACTTGCGGCTGATGGGATACTCTGGGGCTGACTTGAATATTGTGCGAATTCTGGATGCAGGATTAGGCAGTTGTTGTTCCCAAGGAGCGGGAGGAGAATGCGACTGAGCATGCATCCATTTCCTTGGAACTGCCGGTGGTACCGGTTATTTCAGAATGGATAGGGGGTTCCAGTGACTCTGGTCCAGATGAAGGCATCATCCGTGATGCCCAGGTCATACTCCTAGAGTAAAAATGGAATTTAGTGAGTGAGTGTATCTCAGAAAGAGGTGAGAAAGAAAAGATGGTTTATTATGGGTTTGGATAAATTTACCTTGATGTACGCTTCGATTGCCAGCACTAGGTTTTGTCGGTGCACTAAATCATCTCGGACTTGATTGATACGTAAGAACGTCACCAGTCGGGGCTCCCTACGAAAACGTGAAAGGATGTTCTGCGCAATTGTCGAACAATCCTGATCTAGTATAGAGCCAGGCTCAGAACTGTAGAAATATATCCATTAACTAATTATAGTCCTGCCTGAATTAAAATTTGAATGAAGCAACACTTACAGGCTACGCTGTGGTGCTAAATATTTCAGGAGCATCACAGCAAGTTCTATATTCTTCAATTTATCCCTGTAATGGCTCCTGGATCGGGCTCGGTCAGTGAAAAAATCTCGCGTCATTTTTCTATACCCATCGAACTCTCCGTAAATGTTAGGAGTTAAAATATTTCGAAGTTCATCTAGCTGACGCTGGACGACAGGGTCAGGCTGTTTACAAATATTCGACGCTAAATGATAGGGGTCTCCATGGAATGAATCAGAAGTGAAAATAGTGAGCATGCACTGAAGCGTGGGGTCTAATGGCGATAAAAGTGAAAGTTTCTTGAGTAGGAAGTTGTCAAAGTGCGCCATATAACATCTACAGAGGCATCCCTCGGTGCGGGACATCGGGCACTGCAAACAAAATGCAATTAGCATTACCAAGGTTTGGTAAATATAAACAGTTTCCTAACCTGTTGTTGTGTGAGGAGGGATTCTCCCTACCTCGAATTATTACTATTTTCATAATTTCAAATTCATTATATCACATACGGAATTTCGCACCGCGTTACATTTTAACTTAGAAGAACATGAAACTAGAACCCGGATCTAAGTCACGATCAACTGCTACACTCTTACTTTTAGCTACGGCTTATTTACAGAAGCTCACCGGTCCCTAGCAGACCCACTACGTTACCCGAAAAGTAAACATTGTCTTCAGCATGAACCCGAGCTTCCAAAAGGACTTCCGGAGCTTCCTTTATTAACGATTGAAGAGCCAATGACTCAGAACTAAAGCTGACTTCTATGTACCGCTATGCGTCTTTACTGGCCATTATGACAGGCTTGAGCAGAACTAAGGACTAACTGCGCTCATGAACTGAAAGATGCTCAAAGAGCTCTAGGCTATAACTTATAAAGGTCGACAGATATCGAGGCCCTATGTTTAATTACTCAAGACGGAACTTTAAACGGGTTAATGAGTATAAACGACTACAGACGTACGAGGTATTGAGCATAAGAAGTAGACCACGTATTGCCTACCAGGTTTATTATTCGAGAGAAACCGACTCTGGTACAACTCAAGGATCAACTCGTTAAAGTAGTTCTTTAGCCTACTCGCTTCTACCAAAAGGCAGTTTAAACCCGCGCCTACCTAACATAGCTCTGCCGTAAAACTTTTTACTTAGGTACCGAAACCACTTGATAAAGCCCAGCTATCATACACCTGCTTATAGTTACCCTTAAATTAGCTAACCCTAAGGTTCAGGTTATCAACTATCGCTACACGCTCCTACAGAAACTGCTATGTCTGGGACTTTCCCACTTTGCTCTAGACACTAATTGACGCTACGAATTAAACTGCGACCGCTTTAAACCTATACACTATACGCTTCCTACAAGGACTAGTCTACACTACGCTAGCATCTAGCTACACCTAGTTGCACCGACCCGCACCATTGCTGACACCCAAAAACTCTACTACCTACGACTACACGACTGAACTGTTGTTTTATACCTTAATCGGGGAGCGCCACCCGAGGTCAACACTCCTTATCAAAGGCCCACACACGCTCATACCCCCCTCAACTGAGGCAGTTGAAATCACAAGGCTAAACAACTAAACAAATAATAAAATCATGAACCAATACCTTAAAGAATCAAAAGTACAACAAAAAATCACGGAGTCAACAAGACAACAATACAATAAACAAGAAAAAAAAAATATGATGTTATATTGATGTCGAAAAATATGGAAATCAAACATCATGACACAAAACTTTTACCTATATACCCTTAGATTCTAGGCTCTTATTTTTGCCTCTCCATTGTTTAAACATACATTCTTACCTGACACATTAAAGCCTCATTAAAGGTTTTCCCCTTACTTAAACTTTAACTATTTTATCCTTTGCATGCTTAAACC
>MU130320.1:83240-111779 GCA_015039465.1 Phlegmacium glaucopus | reverse complement strand
CCTAGCCCAATACGCTCGAATAGTCAACCATCCAGAGGTCCCAGCACCTATCCAACGTCGCTAAATGAAAGCCTATGTTTATTTTCGGTTGCTACTAGCTTGAAGACTCAACAAGCAAGCAATATCGAGTCGACAATTACCTCGTCGCCATGCCACACATCGTCAATCCCCTCTCTGCCAACAACGCAGCAGAAATCATCAAGCAAACTCGCTACCGGTTCATTTCCGGAGATCACACAGACCCAACAGGCCATCGACGGCCTTATCGAATCGAAGATCGTTTCGTCGCCGCAAGACACCGAAATATCAAATAAACGATCTATTAGTACAGAAGTAGTACTCGACGCATCACCGTTATCTACCAATCCCGAAGTTACACCCTCGAAAGAAGCATCATACGAATTGTCAAGCAAAGTATCGACTAGGCCTAGGCTTGTACGCCATCACGAAAAGATGGGCACGCTGAAGGGCACATATAGCAACAGTAATGCCAGTACCACAGTTCGAAATAGTCTCGAAACATCCCCACTTGCAAACCATCGTCATCAGTCAGCCCAGACATCTGCCATCCATCCGAAATCACACGAAACCGTCGCATACCGTACGAAACACATCGAGATTGTACCGAATTCCTGGATCACATGCTGTTTCCAGTATCATCGAGCCCGTGTCAGGTAGTTCATCGAGCCCAGCAAAGGCCCATTTGGAATATTCGATAATATTCCTATCCGTTAGTACCACCGAGTCCCAGCAAGTCTACCCAGCCAATGTACAAATTCCCTATGTATTCGAAATTGCATGAATTCGTCACCCTGCGCATGCGACATATTCAATTTGCACTGGATTACATCATTCTTAACCCGATCGAGCGCGCGTCTAATCGTTCGACAAGCCTATTTCGAAAATTGTAAAATATGTATCCGAGGACTGACGAAAATCCTCAAGAATGTGCAAAACATAGGTTTTATTTCAATTTCATCACACTCCCTCGAAATCCGGTACCCGCAAATACGCTATACGACATACGAAATAAATCAGAATTACCGGATATTACATCGTTATCAAAGCATCGAACGTGCGTCAAATCGTTGAGCAACGGATCTCAATTGTACCAAAAGCTGGCAAAAATCACCAAGAATATTCGATAACGCAGCCAGAAGCTCGAAATCCGTCACCTATGCTGCCGAAATCACACGTTCAAGCCATATCAAGTTGTATAATCACCATCGAGTGCGCGCTTAACGACCGAATGAATCTCGCAAACACTGTAAATATCGGATTCGACGATTATCTCCCCATTATCTGCTATTTCGAACATCGCGAATATCTTTTAAGAGGTCTGACGAAAATCCTCAAGAATGTACAAAATCTAGCTAACACTCGAAGTTCGGCATCCATAAATCCACCATATGACATACGAAATCGATCCAAATTATTGGATATTACATCCCCGTCATCATCGAGCCCACGCTAAATCACCAGCCCTATTTCAAATCATGTAAATATTCATTCATTCATACGAAATCGACACACAATGCACGAAACACACCCGATTTGCACCGATTTGCACCCCTGTCACATCCATCGAGCGCGCGTCTAACCGTTCGACAAGCCTATTTCAACAATTGTACAATATGTATTCGAAATCACATGAAAATCCCAAGGAATGTACAAATTCAAGCCAAACCAGAGGCTTTATTCTAATCACACCACTCCCCTTGCTCGAAATTCAACACTCGTATATTCGAATCAAAATACTATGCAACGAACAAAACAAATCCAAATTCATGTATATCACATCGTTATCAACTCGATCGAATGCACGTCTAACGTTTCAACGACAAATTTATCATTCCCACCATCTATCCACCCTTTTCGAACATTGTAAACACGAAGTCTGACGAAAATCCTCAAGAAGCAACCCCAGTTTCAATTGTATCACCACGAAGATTGACCTTTTCCATTCGAACGACGAACCGATGAAGATTTCGAACAAATTATTAACACAACCCTGCCATTTGACCACATTTTCGAACCTTGTAAATAGTATATTCGAACATTCATCAATTTTATCATTCACAAAGAAAGTTTTATTCAATTCTTTTCTCCTATTACAATTTGTTTTCCCAACGAGAGACAAGTTGACTGGGAAGTCAACATTTTAAAGTCCCCGGGAGATGTGAGGAGGGATTCTCCCTACCTCGAATTATTACTATTTTCATAATTTCAAATTCATTATATCACATACGGAATTTCGCACCGCGTTACATTTTCCAAATTCGTACGTTTCCTATTTTATCAATTTCAAATTCATTCCCCTTTTGGAAATTACTCCGAAATTACACAGTCCATTCTTACATACAAATTTGTTACCTCTCCGTTTTTATTCTCGGATCTTAGATTCCCATATATCCATTTTCAAAACACAGTACTACAAACTAAAGGTATAAAAAGCTGTAGTTATATTGTAGTATAAAAAAATACAAGAACAACAAATAACATAACAACAGAACAACTGAGGCACTCAAAAACAACATGAAAACTAAGAAATTCCATAACCAAGTACTAAAATAATAAACAAATCAACAAATCGGAACACTAAAGTTGACGGAGTCAACTCCCCCTATACTCGCACACACACGGAAACTATTCCTCACAGTTGTAGCCAGCGGATGAAACCAGGTAAACTTCTCGCCATGAAAGCCCATGATTTGCTGATGCTGAAGTATTCTGATGCGAAAAAAAGATGTTGATCAAATCTAAAGGAGCTTAACTGGTGAAGAAGCCTCTTGGTTGGATATGCCTTCGTACATTGCGTCATCAAGTTTTCGTAAGCGATGTCAAGGTGCCTTTGCTGATTAACTAGTGATGTAGGTCAGTTGCAGTGTTTGGATGGAATTAGGAATTTGTAGTCCACGTACTCTTGAATTTGTCACCCATTTCAAGAATCGGTTTCACATGCTGGATACAAATTTCGGCTATTCGAGCATGGGCTTTCGAGGCGTCAATGAAAAAATCACCCGAACGTGATCTGTCAAATAAAAAGTCCCCGAGTGACGCATGAAATATCTGAAGGTGATCCTTCGAGTTTCTATTCAGCGATGGCGACGGGACAAAGATGACAGAATGAAGGTCCGCCAATATAAGCTGTAATTCTCCAGGCTGATAGCCCAAAAAATTTTCAATCATACAAGGGGTATACATTCCCAACCAGGAGTCGTCGAGACCACTCCGAAAGAGAAGACGGAAAGCGAAGACCTCGAGCACTGCTTCAATGTTTTCGGCAGACAAAAATATCAGCCGATAGAGAGCGTCCAGCTCAGCAAATGGAACTTGCTTTCCCGATGTTTTCAGTCCAAATATGATATCCAATCTGTCAGTTGGACGATGGCGAGGTGATTCAACAAATTTTATCGCAGTTGATGCATATATGAACTGCCCCGAAGATTTTCGCACTAAATTTTCTACTTCTGAGGCTGAAGGCCATGACGGGGTAAGGTGCAATGCAAGTACATGCTTCGCCTTTATTTCCTCAAACTTTGATATGAGAAATAGGCGGATATCCTGACCAGGGTTGTAGTGGTCGTCCAACACGAGTCGACGTGTGATCGAATCCATCCTTTCTTGATTGAAAAAACTGCGGATATCTTGCTCCGGTCGACTGGCTACGAGAAATATAAGGGGAACAGAAGAATGTTGAAGAGAAGATGAAATAGTTGACAAGATGGAACGGTGAGAATTTTGAGCGTTGTTGCATTCATCTAAGCCGTCTATTATGATGAGTCTGGGATAATATTTTGATTCCTTGCTCGAATGATTATGCTTGGATGGTAATGCAGATAGAGGTTCAAGTATCAAAGCTTTGAATTGAGCCTCAATAGAGCGGTCGAAGATCAGAGGATCTCTCTCGATGGCCGAAGATATATGATCGACAATCTCCGGGATTGAGATCGCGAGTTGGTACGCAAGGGTTGGGATTAGAAGAGTGGCATCGTTACGACCAGAGGCTGTTCTCGAGAAAAAGAAACTGGCGGCGAGAAGACCAGCCTTGTGACATAACTCTGCAATAGTTTGAGCGATGGCTGATTTTCCTGCCCCAGCTGGTCCGTACAACCACAAGAAAAAGTCATCTTTGTCGATCAATTTTATCCAGTCCATGATCTCTTTGATAATGATTTCTCGGGTTCCCGGATGACATTTCGGAGGGTCATATCTTTCGGAGGAGTTATGAAACGCTCCTGGAGCAACTTTGTTGTACAGACGTTTGATTCCTACACAGGCACGGATGATGAAGCAAGATCTGCTGGTTCATTTCCATGCACGGAGATCCGCTGCGAAGACGTACCTTTACTACCAACATTTTGTACTACCGTAAAGTTTCCGCCTCTAATCAATGTGTTTTTTCCCGAAAACATTGCCATCCCACCACGAAAGTTGAATGATCTATGTTTGACAATTTAAATCTTCGGTTGCACGCAGGCAAGACTCAAAAGATGAGGACCTGAAAGCTTTGACCTGAGAGTCGCGGAGATAAACAGGGCTAGGAAATCCTTGAGTGGGGTCACATTACTGTCACAATGTAATTGTTGCTATTGGCCACGCAGTGTACGGCACAATCAAATCAATCACAATCACGTGAAGGACAAGTGTTGTGACCTGGGCGCCTAATTAGTAATTATTTCTTATCTTCGTCCATCATGTCCAATCCAGCACCAAAATCACTCTCCCGTCTGAACGAATTTTCCTTCAAAAAAGTATTACATGAGGACCCCTTCACTCACTCTATCATACTTCTCGGCACCTTCCCGAGTCCTACAGATTCCCTCGACAAAATTCAGGCAATCGTGCGAATGGAAAAAACTGCACTCGACTCTGCAAATCCTGGCCGATTCTTCTCTGAAAATGGATATGTACAGCGAATTGAACTGGAAGAAAGTACGGATATTGTATGACTTTTTTTTTATTTTACGGTGGATCTTGTTCCTTATTGATACTCTCGCCGATGATTTTTTTGTAGTACACATGGCTCTTTGGATGGTTTGGCGATACTCGCGAACGGGACGTTAAAATTAATATAATCTGTCCTGCGACAGATGTACATGTACGAAAGGTAGATTCATTTCCAACTGTATACCTTCTTCGAGAACTTGATTGCCGATCTCTGGACTAGTACATGACACAGGAGCAAGTCATTGTCCATGAAACGCCTGAACTTTATGAAAAAATTGTGAAACCATATATCGCAGCATTTCCTGCATCTAGAACACAATGGTGAGTATTACATTTCAAAACTTATTCTCTTATTCGGAGATGCTGAACCCACGATCCAGGGTTGAAAATATCCTAACAGGCTTATCGGAACAATCTAAAATTTTACACTCTTCACCTTCATTTATGATATTGCCTGACATGAAATGGGATCTGAAAACAATCTCTTCGCTCTATCTCGTATCTATCGTGCAGGACCGTACGATTCGCAGCATGCGCGATCTGCGCAAACGACATGTTGGACTTCTGAAAGACATCAGACGGGAAGCTGTGCGTATCGTCAGTGAAAAATGGGGCCTTGGAAAAGGTTCTCTAAGGATGTATGTGCATTATCAACCCAGCTATTGTAAGTCCGGAAACTATGTCGAAGTTGCTCATATACCTTCATAACCCACAGATCACTTCCATATTCACATCGTCAACGCTAACTATCAAGCTGGGATGTTGGGTATGACCGTGGGCCAAGCTCATCTTCTCGACGATATCATTTCATTGGTAAGTCTATTGCTCAGTTGTTAAATAACGCCTGAATTTAGGCTGGATAATAACGACCACCTACCTATCATCAGCTAGAGCTAGATCCAGACGATGGTCCAGGAATTTATGAACGACTGACGTTCACGTACGGGTTGGGCGATCAGCATGGCTTATTTGAGAGTATGAAAGACAGTTATAGCTTGACTTGACAAAAAGAATCATGGGATGATCGCTTGTCGAAAAGTTGACCTTAGATCAAGGATGCTGAAATCTGACTCGGCACAACTTGTTCGCCACTTGTTGACCCTAGTTGAGGATCCATTAGCCTGCACCAATTCGGTGTCAGTAATTTAAGTTGTTCCTACTGTATGATTTCGAACTACCATTCCTCAGAAAGTTGACTTGTCGACCAGAAAACGCCTAAAATTTAGAACAAATGCGAAAAGGTTGCGATTTTGGCCGAAGGTATGTTGTCAGAGAATGACAATTGAAGTAGGCTAGAAGGCTGCAGCTGGCTCGCAAATGTACAAAACGAGTGGATGGAAGTAAGACGGGAACAATTGTTGGTTCAAAGATTAACGCGACGCGACGGACACGTGCATGCCGCCTCACGGCGACCTGTCGGAGTGTCAAAAACAACGTCTCCCTTGGAAAGAACGACTGGGACATGTCTGTCCAAATATTTCCTGCTGAAATATTGGATCTCTTCCTCGATGAACTCGCATTGGCCACTGAGGATCCCCAATCACGAGCAGCGTTGTTGGCTTGTACCCGAGTAAACAGACAATTCTATTATCAAGCGAGCCCATATATCTGTTCATCCCTCATGATCTCCACTCAAAAACGTCTCGATGCTTTGCTTGATATTTTAAACGCCAATCCCGATATATCTCGACATATACGCTCGTTTACAGTGAAGTATCAACCCTCCTCCGAATCTCCCTCCATCTTCCGAATGTCTATCCGCTGTCTTCAGACAGTTATGTCGCCTACAGGAATTTGGATTGATTGGTCCGCGTACCTTCATCCGTTCCGAAAATCATCCGAAAAATGATTACCTTGTCCGTCAATAGTATTCTCAGTGTTTGTCTTACTACGCTCCATTTTGAGAGTTTGGTGGACTTGCCGCTATCCCTCTTCTCTTCATTCCGCCATATAGAGTCACTCACTCTCATCAAAGTTTTTTTTTGCGAAAACACGACCAGAGACACTGCCAGGTTCACTCCTTCCATCGTTGAGGAGGCTGAGAATATCGCTCCCACTGTCAAATGACGAGGAGGCCGAAATAATCATGACCCACGCGGCTCCGACGCTGACTACCCTCATTCTGTGTGATCCACCCAACTATGGTGGTAAGTTTTGTAATTCTCCCAGTTCCTGTACTTGATTCATCTCTCTACGTAGTTAGGTTCTCCCTCAAATTCAAATCAACCATCGTCTTCCCAGTCCTAGAATCCATCCAGGTGTCATTCAATATGTATCGATATAATCCCAACCCTGTCCCAATGTTCTTATCCCAGTTCCTCGAACACTGCACACCGATGCTCACCCGAATCCAAATTCAAATTATATCCGATGACAGACATACTCTCCCCCGGATACAACAACCCTTAACCGAAGGGTTTTTACCCATCGACAAAATCTTATCAAGTCCGAGACATCGAGCTCTCAAGACCCTTGATGTTGTTTTTGTAGACATATACTCTCCTCTGCTCTCCTCATTGGAAGTTCAGGCGATGCTCAATGAGATTTTTCCGGCTGCGTTATTTCGCAGTCAGATCGAAATAAAGATTACAACTGATTCTCTCCGACCGCTATATACTCGCATAGAAGTTCATTTCGTCTTTTAGATTTATGGGTTTTGTTTTTGTATTCAATCCTGTTTTGAGAGGCGAGAGCGCTGGGCTTCAGTTAAACCTACATCAGCGAACCTTCCTGCTGTAGATAAATACCAACAAACATACTAATATACGTATACACATACATGATTGATTTACGCTATTGGCTAGATATCCAATACTAATTATGATGCGATATGACGTGATCAGAACAAAGTACTATTTCAACACGCCCTGACGCTGCATGCACGCACGCACTGCTGTCGAGAAAAGTGACCATCCTCAACACACAGGGTTAATCCTTTAGTCTATCTCGGAGTGCTACTTGGATTCTCTACCTGTTGGTCCCGATTAGAAGCTACAACAGCAAAATCGGAACTATCCAACGCTCTGGCTGCAATATAGCGTTCCAGTTCTACAGTAGCTTGTCCTCAAGCTTGCTCGTTGGCCTCGTTGCATGGCGTAACAGTGGACTACCGAATGCCAACCTTTTGACGTCTGATCATCCCTCCGGAAGGTGTTATATCACACATTCTTCTTTTAATAGTTCTTTGATGATAAGAGGAGAGCGCCGAGATGTTAATTCATCTCGACTCTCTCCTCTTGTCCTGCTTCTTTATCGAATGAACGGGCAACTGGATTATTTATTATTGTCATTTGTTATCTAATCATCTGCCAAGTGCCTTGTGTTTTTCGTAGACTTCACCGTGGGAAGAGCACGGCACTCTCTCTTGACTATCATCATCATGTCGAGCGAAAGACCATCTAAGAACAATCGCATAACCAAAGCTTTTCAATATGTTAAAGGAAAGTTCTCTTCTCCGCTTCCTTCCTTTGTCACCCACATCATTGCCGATCAACTTGGATCCAAGCTCTGATATCCGTATGCCAGTAACAATAGCTGCTGAAACAAGGTGTTCCTGTTATCCAACATTTCCTATTGGTCGTTCTAAGGGTTAATCTGTGAACTCTTTGAGCCAGGGTTTTCCTTCCAAAAGTTGGTCTAAATCTATCCTGTTACCCAAAACCGAGCTGTCAGCACTTGACAGCCACCTGCCCCGCACAATACGCTCAGGAAGCAAGATTACTGTTGGGCTTAATTCGCATATACACTTCCACATGCTTCCAAGATTCCACGATGTCACCGTAGGTTCAAGGCAATCTACTTCCTACTAATTTGCATTTCTCGCAGGTCCTTTTTCATATCCAAATTCCAGGACAGAGGAACAGCAGGAACTGAGAGATGTTATATTGGGAGCACCTGATCACATGTAGATTCCTACCCCGAAATTTACTCACACTACCAGAAGGTTCGGGACCGAGTTGCCCCAGGAGGGTTAAAAACGCAATCTATGTTTTTACATGGGGTTAGTAGTACCAGCCCTCTCGCAATCCTACACTTGGGTATCGGACCTATCGACTTCTGGCTTAGCTATCAACCAAGTTCTGCTCATCATGCCCAACGTTATCGAGGGATGCGGTGACCCACGTACGGCTGAACCTGCTCTCCTTGAATACAGTAGCGCCACTTTCAATGATCTCAGAGGTACGTAGTAGTCTTCGGGGCCATTCCCGTTCCTATTGATGCAGACCAATTGATGAAAAACTGCAGGGCCTGGCGAGGCATTCCGCTCATTAAAGGAGTTGAAAGGCGACGACGCCATTCCTACTTGTATTAGGGAAGTATTCGATCATCACAACATGTCAGAAAAGTGGGTTGGTTTAAATTGTCTTTAGGTCAGCAGGCGTACTTACGAAGCATTAGGTTTGGGGTCACTTTACTCCATCGTCATTTCGACATAGATGAATCGGAACGACTCGTAGCTGTCAACGACACCTCGACTCCATGGGGATGCGAAGCCTACAATAACCACGCACTGGGCAAAGTTTTACCACAAGCTTTTATATTCGCCTCTCCCGATAAAATCGTACCGTTTGAATACACATTCTTTACCCGTAATTTACTCGACAACGTTACTCTTTTCGAGTCCGCAACCAAGGCTTTTCTGACCGAACTGGGACTTTGTCTTTTTTCATTGCAGTTGGATAAAGTACTCGGACTTCGTGTGCACCCGGGATCCCAGAAGAAACTGAAGCTCGAGTTTACAGTTAATCGTGCCAATATCAATATTGACATGGACAAGGAGGCGAGTTTTTCACATAATCCAATACAGCACAAACCCCTGATCCTTTCTGACAGGACCCAGATCATATTCCGACCTCATGGTATTTTAGTGGCCCGAAGACGAAACCTTGCACTAACCATTGCATGAGTTATTGCGAGAAGACTTCGAGTGGTCACATTCCCAGTCATGTTTAATGTGTAGGATCGGAATATTTTCCCGACGTATATTCATTTGCTCTGTATTGCTAGCGTTTCATCACCTTCCATGCCTTTTTTTTTTACGATAGTTACCTATCTGAAATATCATCCTATTCATTTGTCTAGAGTTGGCGCTGACCTACATCAGTCACGAGCCTAATCTTATCTATCACCTGCCAGGTACTATCTGAAATTCACACTGTACAGCCGTTTTTGAGCCGTTTGCATAATTTTGTGAAACCAAAACGTGCTGTAAATACTCGTGTGTCCATCTCAATGTCCCTCAATCTGACCTTACACTTCACAAGGCTAACCCGTCAATTGCTCGGTACAATGCCTGTCTTTGGACAACAAAAGCCAGTTCGATCTGCTCACGAGGACGCTGCTTACGAGGACACCTTCCATTCTCCTCCTCCTCCTCCTCCTCCTCCTCCTCCTCCGCCTCCTGCGCCTGAGACCCCTGAGACCCCTGCGACCCCTGCGCCTACTGCGACCCCTGCGCCTCCTGCGCCTCCTTCGCCTCCTGAGACTCCTGCGACCCCTGCGACCCCTGCGACTCCTGGGCCTCCTGGGCCTCCTTCGCCTACTGCGACTCCTGGGCCTCCTGGGCCTCCTTCGCCTACTGCGACTCCTGCGCTCACCCTCGCGTCATCCATTCGGTCCTCCGCAGGACTGAGAACTCCATCAATGAGTCACGGTCTTCCAGGACCATCTCCTTACACCGATTATGTTCCCTTGTTAAAACCTTCACATCACGTATTCGTGCCTATTCGCCCTCACCTATTGCTGCAGACAGCAGCGGTTACTTGGGATTTGATGGAAAATCCCTCCAGTGTTACTCGGAACAATCATTTACTTAAATTACTTTCCAGTCGATTACTCTCTGAACAGGCTACCACTCCACCTCTGCCGCTCCTTTACATCACATCGATACACCTTCCGTGGATCATCAAAGTCCGCGCATCCAATGGTATTTATGTGACCCTCGGAGACGTTTTCGACTCCACCTATCGTTCATTGCGCAAAAACATCAGTGCAAGTGAATTCAACTCACTTCCTCACCAGGAGGATCAAAAAAGGGCTACTCGTGCTTATAAGGAGCGCTACAGGCGACTCCGAAGCACCTCTTCTCGCGATGAGGAGAAGCAAGGTGGAATGAAGCGGATCGATTTCCTCATGGGCCATACCAACTTCCATGGTATCTCCAAGGCTGGTCGTCGTCCGGATGAATGGCGGCTCAATGTTTCTTGATCACCACTCCTTCACTCGACAGTCACATTTAACACCGACGCCCGTTGCCAACCCTTTCGACTCTCGAGAGTCGAGGCTTATTACATGCTTCGCTCCGGATTTTCTGTCCCCAGCATGCTCGTTCCATTTATGGATACTGGGTAATTATCACCGACTTCATTTCGTTCTAGCGTTTCTTGGTTCCTATCAGGTATATACCAGGATTAGTTCCTATTCCTCCGAGATTGCGACCACAGACTCCCAAGGTTAGCTAGTAACTTTTATCACCTTTATAGTAATACGTTGTGCGTTACTTCCTCTTTGCACCCTCCAACAGCAAGGTGTGCGACATCATTTTTGACCGTATATATCACATACTATGTATTCCAGTACGTCTACAAATAATTAGTATGAATGGCCTATGACCAGCAGTACAGAATCCATGTATGACTGACGGATCAGAGAAATGTTGATCCTTTATTTGCACCTATAGACATTTGGGTGCTTATAGCGTGATGGCAATGACAAGCTCATACCAGCTATAAAGAATGACGATTCCATATTTTGTGTTCTTTGCTCGTAGCTTACATAGTACAACTCAAAACCAAGCTCATAATCTCATTGCCTCGGGCGACGACCGCACCTCTTGGCCTTTTAACCTCGTCCCCGACTCCCCGTTATGAAAGACGGTGCATAAATGACCTTGTATTTATGATTATTGTCGCTTTTGGAGGCTCTGCAGAGGCAATAGTGTCATTCTCGTTATACGACCTTTGGCTATTATAATAATAAAAAATGAGGTTTTTGAGAAAATGACGCGGACGCCTTGTCATCAATTTCTGAGTCGCATCTTCAAAAAAGACCCAGGCTTGCCCCAGTAGGCTTTTCTTTCTATTTCCTTATAATCTTACGCGCTGGCAACCATTCAGATGCTTCAATATATTCTAAAAATTAACAGAATTTAACACGGCGATAACTGCAACTGAAGTGTCTTCGGTCGATACACATTTTTTTAGTTCTGACTAAATCCGTATTTCACCTTGACGCTGGCTCGCCAAAATAGGGGCTGGTTGGGGCTGCAGGCTCCTATGGCGCCAGCCCCGGTCATTTACGACGCAAAGCACTTATTTATTTATTTTTTGGTTCAAAAAATCGATAACGCTGTGATACACACTGAAGTAAAGTCCATAATTGTACAAGTATACATGTTAGTTAACTCTCTCTTTCGCAAAGTCACAGAAATCAAAGGTCAGCATCGTCCGCTGTAGCGGAGCAGTTGAAGTACACCTGTGGAAGTAATAAAATGCGTCAGGTTACAACTCGAATCACTGAGCATGAATACAGAAATATACTTACTCCCATATAATATACAAAGCTCATCGTTACCGTCGTATCATTCTCCGATTCCTCGTTCTTAGTACCATTCACGAATACAAAAACTGCATTGGTTTCAATAGGAACTTTATGTGGGTACGTTGGCTTCAGGGATGTGTAGTCCCAGATGTTATCGGTGGTGGTTTCTCCAACGCAATAGGTTACTGTGTCTGCTAGATCTTGTTTGATACTCGCTATTATCCCCAAGTAAAAGTTATAATAATGAGTCTCGGAGAAATAAGGAATTAAGCCTCACCATCTACGTCGCTAGGAAACGTGCCCAACGCGCTTACAGACATATTGAGTTAGTAATAAATAAGCAGGGAATTTGAAACATACTCCGCTATCTTAACCTTAACAAAGCTTTTTATTTGGGCGTCTGTCGGACTCGAGGCGTTAAAGAAAGCCGTGCAAGCTAAGACACGCTTTTTGTTGGGGTCAATGTCAGTGGGGGAAGAAGAGGTTCCATTATAACTATAGCCAAAGGTGTCAGAGAACCTCTTTTTGGCGATAGCATTGAGGATCTTCTGAAGATCCTCTGTTGTTGGCGAGGAAGAAACTGTAACCTCAGTTTGTTTCTGGATCAGGTTGGTGAGGGTTAACAATAGCAATAGAGACTTAAGATAACAATAATGGATGACTAACAAGATCTGAAAGTTGCGTATTGCCATTCGTACACAAATCATCCACTAGATCATCGAGAACGACCTTTGCTGGCGATTCTACCTCATAATAGACCTAAAATAATAATGTGTGAAACCAATGGTAGAACGGCATGAAAAATAGGACACTCACGCCGACGTAAAAGAGGAAAGTGAAATTAACCACATCGCCCTGGTCAGTCGTCTTCGAATAATCACAACATAACAATTCGGCCTTGACTTTAATGGCATTCTCCTCGGAATTGTGAGAGAAATATGTCCGTTCAAGGCTTGAGGTGGACCATGTGCTGGAAAGAATATCGGCGAAGATATCGGTAACCTCATTAAGTAAATCGGTGCTGGCCTGGTCTATTTCAAGAATTTGCTCTGAGTATTCAATCCTCATAACTCAAGAAGGACTTACCGTTGGCCCAAACGGGAAGCTTGAGGTCGCTAATTGTTTTTTCTTCAAAATTTGCAACCATTCAGTGTAACGGTGCTTACCTGAAAATCTTCCCTTGGAGCAACTCTTTAAGCGATTCCGCAGTTTTGTCCTGAATAAAACAGAGCGTTTCTATTCCAGATATCAACGCCCCCTTTGTACCTAACCCGTCTGGGACGCTGGATTTATTGCCATTGTAACTGAAGCTGAAATCTTTGTCAAACTTCTGGTTGCCATAGATAGTGAGAATCTTCGTAAGATCATCCACATTCGGAGTCGACGAAAGATTAACCCTCTAAAACGCGGTGCGAAACTGAACGGATAAAGAAAGGGAAAGAAAGAGCACGTACATTATCCTTACTGAGTAAGCCATTTGCGTCACCACAAAGGGTGGTGAATAGTGCTTTCTTCGCGGTCTGCACTGGAGGTACAATGTCATAATAAATCTGCAATAAAATCAGCGTAAGGAAAGCGTCAATGGAAAAGAACAACAGTAGATACCAACCCCGAGATAATATAAGAATGTTAAAGAGGCCACAATATCATCCTCTGTCAAGCTTCCATTCACGTAGACGAACACGGCATTGGTTTTGACAGAGTTTTCGTTGTGGTCGGCCGAATCGTACACCTTATAGAATGGTTGAACCGACCAGCTGTCTCCAGTTACCATTTGGAATAGAGATTTGCCCAAGGTGGTGAGATCAGCCTGTGCAGTTGCTGTTGACGTAAATTAGTGTGTATGAGTACTGGCCGCTATAATGGAGAAATACACACAAACCTCTCACCCAGCCGGACAGATTCTCACTCCTGCGGTGGGATAATAAGGTAAACTTGAGTGAAATACAAAGACATACGCATCTCACCCTAAGATGACAGTTTGAACGTAACCGTCTATTTGATCGATACTGGTGATACTGCATAGTTGTTCCGTAGCGTTCACAGTGGCTCCACTCGCTAAGTCGGAAGGCGTAGTGTCGGTGCCATCGTAGCCATAGCCATAGCTGTTGCAGAAACTTTCCCTGGCGAGTTTCTTCAGAATTTCTTTCAAATTGTCGGTAGTCGGAGGATCTGAGAGAGTGAATACGTTGTTCTAAAAGTGGTTAGAACGACGATAGGTTTCTGAGAGGAATGTTGATACTTGCCACTAGGCTGTTTGCATTGTCGCATAATTCCTTGAACAGATCGGCTTGAACCTGCTCGAGGGTTTTCGTGGTGGCTGCGGGTCCTGGCATCGAGAACTATTGTGAGGAGAGAACAAAGATAGATGTTTTTGAGCTTTCAAATAAAATCTACTGCTGATACGCGAAAAATTCTTGATCTTAAGTAGCTTTCTGGACTGCCGGTCAATCACTTTGAGCTCCTCTACTAGAGGACGAAATTTCCGAACGGTCATTTGATGCGCGAAGTTCCTATGGACAGAGATAATCACGAATTCCTCTGCAATGCTTCTATCATGGGCGGACATTGCTGGTAAATGGCAGCAAGGCTAATACAGGCTAATACAGTACTTGGAATAAGAAGATCAGAATCACCGTTTGACACCGCAGTCTGTCAGGCCCGGGCGCTATAGATCCCTAAGATCTGTAGGCCCATTGCCGTTTCCCTTCAGCACGGTGAGTTCTGTCAGATCAAGTGTCGAACAGGTAGTATTAGGGGAGCTCACTTATCCGTATATCCCTTATAATGCATGACTTTTATTTTAACGCTAATCCAAGGACGTGCAGTTGTGGGTGTATGGGGTCGTTCGTGCTCCTCTAACTGGACTCCTAGCGCTCTGCGAGATCGTGAAGATGGTAGACTGAGTTTGAAACTTCGAGATCCAAGATTCAGAAGCTGACTAACTAAATCTCTCACGAATAGATACCTACCCGTTCGATTTTGGGCGCTCAGCCTGTAAAGACTGAGTGCTGAGTTCTGGTTCAACCTCTTTATTCCCCTTCTTTCAAAATCATATGTAGTCAGGTACCCCATGCTGGCACTGGCATTCTCATCATGATGCTATGTATACCGATTATCATAGAGAACATCAGACAATGCCGTGCTCAGCCTTAAGCAAAAGTTGCTCATGATCATCATTTGGAAAGGAGTCAATCTTTTCAATGACAGGTACGTATTCTGTTGGAATTATGGTGCAACATGAGGCGGTAACGAGGTGATTAAAATCAAATATTTCAATATATTCTAGTGATAGTGAGCTCCGAGTTGATTTATTTTTATGACTTGGTGGCGGGCCGAATGGCTAAATCCCTCTAAATCCCCACGAATAGATACCATTTGGGCGCTCAGCCTTAGCGCTCAGCGCTCAGCCTGTAAAGATTGAGTACTGAGTTCTCAATGAGCCTCTTTATTCCCCTTCTTTCCAAATCCTATGTAGTCAGGTACCCCATGCCACTGGCACGGCATTCTCATCATGGATGCTATGTATACTGATTATCATGGAGAACATCAGATAACGCCATGCTCAGCCTTAAGCAAAAGTTCCTCATGATCATTATTTCGGAAGAAGTAAATCTTTTCAATGACAGGTATGTGTTCTGTTGGAATTATGGTGCAAGATGAGGCAATAACGAGGTGATTAAAATCAAATATTTCAATATATTCTAGTGATAGTGAGCTCCGACTCCCGGGTTAGGTTTATTTTTATGACTTATTGGCGGCCCCTACCCCAGGTTCGACGTTGCAGGTAGATCTGGTCTTTAAATGTTATCAACGCTTACTGGGACTATAATTCGGTGCCTTGGATCTTGCACAAATTGGATATATTTGATGATGGAAGGAAAGAGTTATATTTAAAAAAGAAATCAAGTATGGACAAAGGTCATCCATCTTGGATGAACTTATGTTACACGAGGACGAAAAAATCGACCGATCAGTTTGTATTTAACAGCTGAATGACTGAACTCTGCCCCTATTTTCCATCCGCAGTTCTTTGTGTCAGTGCTGCATAGAATTGTCTCTCTTGGCAGGCAACGATTCTATGCGGGCGTATATTTAGTTCAAACTTGCGGCTTGGGGAATTTAATTATAATCAATAATGAATAGAAAAGATGTTGACTTGGCGAGCTATTGCGAACAAAGCGGCTCGTTATCAAATACTGGGCATGGAGCCGAAGAGCCCTCATATAATGGTAAAGAACCATAGCGCCTATCACTTAAGGATTCCCCTATTTCAGTAAGATAGAAAACGAAGAGAGAAAGAAAGAAGAGGACTACTCGCCCTCCTCCAAAAGAAACATAACCTAACTCGCAAAGCGCCACATAAATTTTTTTCCCCAGTCGTCTTGTACACTTTCAATGTTTCCTTGTGTGAACTTCCACAAGAACCTGGATCCAAAATAAGATTACGCCAATCATCACACAGTGAGAAAGACAAGAAAAGACTCACGATTCACCGCCACCGAAATATCCTTTCCCACCTTTCTTCCTCATACTCCACCAGCAATCCAAGCTCCAAATATTCCCTCTTCTTCCTCTTCACCTGCCGCGCCAGCGTCTTTTATGATCAATAAAGCGCCTCTTGTACCCAATCCTACCCCTTTATTTTGACTAGGATCTAGAGCTCGGGAAGGCGATAAAGCTTCCTCGCATCGCATGTATAGAGCATTCAACAATATTCCATGTTGGTCGAGTAAATACTTACCCAGACATCTACTTGTATATGTCCTTGCATCTGCGATTCGAGTATTCTCCGCCCGTTATCCACGTGTTTCCCATTTCCTCTACCATTCGCTCGGCCTTGTACTATCTCCCTCTCCAGTCTCGTTCGAAACATCCCAACCATATGAATTTCCTCTGAATCCAGGAGCTCCACTTGGTGGGACATAAACGTGAATCCTAATTGATGAAGCCGTGTGTTTGATAATACCACCTGAGAACGGAGGAGTGGATGGTCTAGGTAACGTATGGGATACATGTAGCTGTGGATGCTGTGTTAGATGACGATGGGTAGGAGGGGACAGTGGGTTTCGTCTACAGATTGCTGAGGCGGTTGATGCTGCTGTTGGTGGTGAGGTTTTCGATGGAGGATTCAAGGAGGAGGAAGAGGAGGGTGAGGCATCAACGCTGACACCAAATGTTGATGTCAGAGCCGATGTTGCTCCGTGTCCATCTTGTTACTGGTGATGCCCACTGCCACTGCTTATTTTCAAGAGATTGGACATCCACCTCGCTGAGAAGGTGGACGATGTTGACCTTGACATAAGTCGGAACACTTCTGGTGGATGCTTCATTAGACGGATTAGCCAGGATGATTAGTGGTGCAAGTGTAGCTGGAGACAGCAAAGAAGGAGATCGGTCATGAGAAGAGTCGGATAACTGTGGGTTGTAAGAGTGTTTTGTCGTTGTCACTATAGGTATTGATATTAACCAAGTCTCCTAAAGAAAATTATTCAAGGTCAAGGTCGTGCAATGTTCGTGACGGGGTAACACTTTTCGAGCTCCTGTTACGGTGGGCATGGATGCCTCATCTTTTAAGCTTGTGGAGTAATCGAATTCTTTCCATCTCTGTTGGTCTCTTGCGCCCGCAGTTGTTGATGCCAACCTGATGCACAAGACGGTTCCAAAGCTGTGTTGTTTCGTTAGATTTATGCCACTTGACAGCGTGAAACAGTGAGCGATGTCGTCTCCACATGCAACTTCTTCGTAATGAGGTACGCGCACTTTTAATTCTCCTGATTATTAATCATCTCGTACAAGACTTCCTTTCCCTGGGGACCATCATCCTACTATTGGTGCTAGCAAATGCAAGTCCGGACAACTCCAGTTTTATTTTCACCAGCTGGCTCTAGTGCTATGATGAACACGAACTATTATAGTCAAGAGCTCTGAGTTACCCAGTCCCACTACACCCGCTTGCTGCCAGCGCCCATGGTCCCTTGGGCATCTCTGCGAGCACTATTTCTGGTCTAGTCGATCTCACTTGCACCCCGATCATTGTAATTATTGTGACAACCATCATTTAGCGGGTACCTCACCCCCTCTATGTATATTCGCTAGTAGGCATCTCTTCCGATCAAGTCAGAGTAATCGCAGCACATCATTTCACCTATTGTAATAATTCCCAGCCCCAGTCATCTTGACAGTAACGCCGGCCTCCAAGCCCCTGGAAATGGAGTCCAGTAGGTGTTGCGGATTGTGAAGTGGGTCGTTAACGAGAGCGATGACGCTCTGAGAACTACCCACACTCCCTTCGACCCTCATTCCCTCCCATTTAAATAAGTACGTTCGTTTGAAATGGTTGGTCTTTAATTACTGTCAGTTGCCATGGGCCTTATTTCGGCATCTTCATTCTTCCAGTGGTTATCATCTGGGCCTGCCTACAAGGACGGATCTACAATTGATTAATTTGTCGGCATGACATGAAATTTACAGCATCGGCACCAGTAGTAAAATGTAGTATAAAAGCAAGCCGTTCTCTTTCTGAAAACCCTTCGTGTTAACCCAAGGCTATTAATTCGAGAAAATCTCACAAGCACAACGCACTGATGTTTACCCGAACCGCCTTCATCACCCTTACACTTTCTCTTCTCAGTCTTCTTCAACGTGTAGACTCGAGTGTGGTTCAGATTGATGCCAGAGCTCGTAAGAATTTGTTGTTCATTTGCGCATCTCATTTCGTTTTTTAAGTCCCGAGTCATCTCTCAGCACAAGCAACAAACCCATGCGTTGGTGTGATTAATTGTCCGCTCATACCATCCACCTGTCCCCTCGGTTCCCACAGTATGCATCCTTCATTACGTATCTAACAACTCAATTCTATTTTCTAATGATATTACTTCTCAATAGTTGGAACCGCACCGGGATCGTGTTGTCCCTCCTGTATCAAGTGTTCTCTCGTGTTCTGTCCAGACATCGCCTGCGCTTCTGATTCCAAGGGTATGCTATTCATTCAACACATCTAGCAATTCCCGTTTCTAACAGTATTACTTCTCGACAGCTGCATTAGCACCCAATGCATGTTGTCCATCCTGCATACCCGTGCGTAGTTTCAAGACATAGCCTCCTCGATGCTCTTTCCTGACTTCAAATTTCGACGCTCCAGATAACAGCTTGATATGAGAGCCGCAGCCTGACACGCCCTGTCATCATTGGTCTATTGTACTTGTATGACAGTGGTTAAATAACAATAAAGATAGTAGTCTTTGAGACAATTGCCTCCATACGGTGCTCCACTCAACGGGGCTTTTTTACCTACAAAGAGTCGCAAGTGAAATTGGAAATGGACAGGAAGAAGCTTCGTACTCGTCGTCTTCATATCCTGGTCGTTGGTTGAGGCATGATATCCCGAACGTAATGAAAGCATTCACTTACACTCCTCAAAGCCCGCCGCCTCTCAAGCGGGTACTGCCATGCCGACACGATGCACTTATTCGAGAGCAAACCAAGGATGAGCAACAACCTCGCACATTTTAATCCTGTCCTGCGGCCGAAAGCGCAACATCTTCTCCAACAAATCTCCTAGCACCTGAATCTCGGCCTTGTCCAGCTTCGTTCCAGGCCGTTCCATCATCGGGCCATCATCCCCAGTCGCTGGTGGTACATCTTGATCACCGATGCTTGCCAGCTTCTTTTTGATTGACGTCTTCTCTGCAGGCAGCAGAACCTGTTGAAGCACCGTAGCCTTGGGTTTCCCGTCCTCGTCAAACCACAGGTGGCGATTCTCAAACGCGCCCCACCACGGCTCAGGCAGCTTACCAAATGTCGACACAATTTCCTTGAGGACTTCGTCATTCCCTCCCGGGAAGGCCTCGAAAAGGGGGAATCCTGCACGGATTTCAAAGATCATGCAGGCCAGCGCCCAAACATCGGACGGTGATCCGATCATTCCTTCGGAGCGGGCTTCCGGGGACAGATACTGGGGCACGCTCGCTGGCTCGTAGCCTGTTGGGCGATTGAATCTCGAGAAGGATTGCCCGAAGTCGATGAGGAGGATATCTTCTTGGAGAAGGGTGGAGTTGGTCAAGAGTGCGTTGTCAATAGGCGCAATGAGTCGTGGAGGTGCGTGAGGTCCTAGGGGCCTGTGGTCGCAAGTTACAATCTCCTCTGTCTCTGGCTGGCCGAAGTTGAGATAAACTTCACTATCTGACCAGTTTTGAACATTTTCAGCAACGCGGAAGAGGATGTTGGAGGTTGTAAGGTCTGTGTTGTTATGTTAGCTCCTAATCTCTCATCGAGCACAAAAATTGCCACGAACCTCCATGGACGAAGCCGAAAGTGTGCATGAACTCCACCGTGCAAACCACTTGCTTGGCTACTTTCTTGGCAAGGTCTTTCCGTAGACGTCTACTTCCTGCCACTCTTCCCGGGCAATCCAACATGGATTGAACGCTAGGCCCAGCGAGTTGATAGACTAAACAGAGGTGTGACCCGTTAGGTCCATTCTCTGTGAAATAGTCCTCGGGGGTCTGAATGTTTGAGCGAGCGACAGCACCTTTCGCCTGAATGTATTCCGAAAGTTTCAGGGGAACGGCCAGATCTGGAATCTCATCGACAGACTTAGACGATACTTCAGCGCGCATGACCTTGAGGGTCAGGAGTTTTCCAGGTCGATTGCGAGCAAGCCAGACAGTCGACGAACCTCCAAAGCCCAATTTGTGTACAACTCTGTAGTGACCTTGGGCAAAGACGTCGCCGATCACGACAGGGTGGAAGCCGCCAGGTCGGTAGTCTTCAACGTACTCAATGTCGTCCAATTGAGAAGGTTGAAAGCGTGGGGGAGACATTGAACTGAGAGAACTTGTGGAGCCCAGTCGCATCGTCAATAGAGGATACACTCTGCTGACTCGAAGGAGCCCGGACATGTACACAAGAATGCTGGTAGTAGCAAGTCAAGTTGTAGTCCGTTATTCAGAATAAAATCGGCTCGGCAGAATAGTGTTTCTAGACGTTGAAGTAGGGCCTCACATTAGCCTCGCCAGCCAGTCGTCACATGATCAGTGAAGAACGACGTTCACCGATATAACGCCTGGTACCTGTTACGGTTACCATACTGGAAGCCCTCCACTATCAAAAATTTCGGACTCCGAAACAATGCCGGTCCCTGAGCTGCCATTTCTCGTCGCATGTGACTCCCCTTTACCTCTAATATAGCGAAGAATAATATATGATTTATTCATTATATCCTAGCAATGGAAGAACATACTCAGGAAGAGTCAGAAATATCTGTTAACACAACAGCTATACAAGAAACACCACAAACACCAACCCAAAACCCATTAGAAGTTGGGTATAATGACATACATACACCCGCTTTTCAGCCTTGCTATCCCATCCCATTAATAGTACCAATGACTCTAGCATGCTCGCACAGAAGAAGAGCAAGCGCGAGCATGTAAGATTTAAAATTATCAATTCCAAATGTTTGTTGATCGCTTGATGCATAACTCATGTAAAGCCGTCCACCGGCAACCTTTCGGAGAATGAACATTTTGATAGTGGAGGGCTTCCAGTATCGCAACCGTAACAGGTGTAAGGCTAGGCCTCACATGTTGACGGGTAAGACAATGGTTGTGCATATCACGTGGCACTCACACCTAACGTTGTTCGTCAATCTTTTATCTTTCTCCTCATCTTCTCTATCCCGTACTATTACCCCTGAGTTTGCCCCTTCGACAGGCCTCTCCGCTTCTGGGGCCCTCACCTTTCCCAGTGCTACGTAAATCAATACAATTTTGATCCTCGACTGAGGATGGCTAGTAAATTTGCAGCCTGCAACGCGATGATCAAAAACTCCAGCGCAAAATTCCGCGTTCTGGAAGTCCGACAAGTTGACTGCGCGAAACTTACCCAAGACCTCAAAGAACGTCGCGCTGAATCGCAATCTTTCCTTCCCAAGCCAAATCCAGATAACTCCAGGATGAACCCACCGGTGTAGATAGTAGCAATCATAACAACTGGAAGCGGTTGTGTTAGATAAGGAAATTGCGGTAGAGAGCACGGCGATGGCAGGGGCAGAGTTGAAAGAAGAGAAATTTATCTGGTGCGAGAAAAAAAAGGAACTACTCAGGGAGGCTCTCATTTCTTATACAGATCGTTATTCCACCATAGAACTTTTTTTGATGTCAGGTTTCGAAACACAACGCAAGAAACGGGTCAAGAACATTGTGAACAGATATCCGATATGCAATAAAGATTTTGCCACTCGAGCCTTGAAGGTCTGTTTTCCTGATTCATTGAAGGTGTAAACTGATGCTTTGCATCATCAATACTAGCAGCATCTTACGAAGAGACTTTTGTTCAACTTGCTAATGCCAACTTCGAAATTGAATGACTGAAGGTCTAACTGGATGATGTACTTAGTTCCGAGGACATGGCCATATGGATAATGGAATACGACTTCATGCCTGGCAAGGTTTATCTTTCGTTCCTAGCCTCCCTATTTATTCCTTATTATTCTTGCGTATAGAATATCGAAGAAATGTGGGTTATCATTGAACATCTTGACGGTCTCACGGAACTCTCCGATGAGAGTCATGTAGAAAACAGAGAAACATGTCCATGAAGACCTGTGTCATTGCTCAACGCTTAACCATTGTCGCCGAAACAGACGTCAAGGACACCCAAGTTTGCGACTAACTTGAAGATCTTGATGAGTCATTACCCACCCCAGATTCTACCACAGCTCGACAACTCGTTAGGTTCAACCGCCAGGGATAAGCAACAAGGTTCTCGTCTGCAAGGCAAGTCGAGAAATCTGTTCATTCCTATTATAAACCCTTACGTTATTAATTGATGTAGGCATTTAAACTATGTCGTGTTGGATCATTAAACTTCTCGCATCCCGCCCTTTTCAAGGAACTCTCGGGTGATTCGCCTCCAATAACGTTGAAGTGACGATAGAGGAGCCAGCATTTTCCGAAGTTGTTGAGGATGTTAGTGATATTCCTGTCGACGTTTGTCAAGAACCACATCGCATCAGGATCCGTTGACGATGGGTTTCCTGTCACCGATCTTCTAACATCCGTCGCCGAGGATGTTGAGTTTTGGCCAAGAGGAGGATAATTTAAAGGTTGAACTGGTTGTCGAGCCTGTTCTCGGAATCCTATGAAGACAACGTACAAGCTGTATTGGGTAGCTGACGCATGGAGCATGCTACCTTGTATGATTCTCTCGGTTCAAGTTAGGCTTGATAGACATTCGAACGTCAATGTTACATCATGTATCTAATCTGTTTCACGCACGTCTCACAACCATGCGATCAAGCTACCTAGAGACATTTTCAGAGGGCGATTACATACCTGAGTCAGCCAATCCACCAAGACTTATCCGAGACTTATTCTTCCTTCATGCGTAAGAACATGTCCGTCCAGATATTTCCTGCTGAAATATTGGATCTCTTCCTCGATGAACTCGGATCCGCCACCGAGGATATGCAATCGCAAGCAGCTTTGTTAGCTTGTGCCCTAGTAAACAGACAATTCTATTATCAAGCGAGCTCATCTATCTTTTCATCCCTCACGATCTCCAATCCAAATCGACTCGACGGTTTGCTTGATATTTTAAACACCAATCCTGGGATAGCTCGACATATACGTTCGTTTACAGTAAAGCATCAACCCTCCTCCAAATGTCTATCTGCTGTCTTCAGACAGCTACGTCACCTGCAGGAATTTGGATGGATTGGTCGGCCTACCCTCCGTTCCCAAGTTATGCTCACAGCGATTACTTTGTCCATCAGTAGCCTTTGCAGTCATCTTCCTTATCTTACCGTGCTCCATTTCGAAGACATGACAAACTTCCCGCTATCCCTCTTCTCTTCATGCCGCCATCTGGAATCGCTCACTCTCCTCAGGATTGTGTTCGCGGAAATACAACAAGAGACGCTGTCAGGGTCACTCTTTCCATCGTTGAAGAGGCTGAGCCTTTCGGGCCCATGGTCAAAGGACGACGGGGGGACCGGAATAATTATGACCCATGCGGCTCCGACATTAACTACCCTCATTCTGTGTGATCCACCTCACGGCGATAATGGTAAACTTTGTAATTCTCCTGGTTCCCTATACTTGATTTATCTCTCTACATAGCTAGGTTCTTCCTCAATTTCAAATCAACCATCGTCTTCCCAGTCCTAGAATCCATCCAGGTGTCATTTACGATGCATCTGTATGGTGAAAATTCTCTTGGAAACTTCTTATCCCGGTTTCTCGAGCACTCCACACCCATGCTTGCCCAGATCCAAATTGAAATTCCCTCCGGTTACGGATATACTCTTCCCCGGATGCAACAACCCTTAGCCAAAGGACCCATCGATGAAATCTTATCAAGTCCAAGAGATCAAGATCTCAAGACCCTTGATCTCGTTTTTTTACACAGAAGTTCGGATGTTGCTGAATGAGACTTTTCCAGCTGCGTCGTCTCACAGTCAGACTGTAGAGATTATTACGCCTGGTTCTCCCCGACAGCCATATGTTTGGGTAGAAGTTCATTTTGTCTTTTAGATTTTTTTGTATTCAATTTATATTGTGAAAGGAAGATTGCGGGTTTTAACTGACCTTCCCTGCTACTGAGAGTGTTGTATAAATGCCTGCACTGGAGGAATTGCTATCAACATATTGAATGACAATTGAGCACAGGTCGCAAAGTGTCCTACATCATAGAAAACATACATGGAATCCACAGACATTGTGGAGTGCATCCTGCGACGAATTTTGACTGGTTTGAGTGGGCCATTGCCTTCAACCGCGGCGGATTCGAGTTCTATCAGATTAAGTGTCATCATGTGTCGAACAGATATCTTACAATACTATCAGGGGAGCTCACTTATCCATATATCCGTTATAATGCCATGACCTTTATTTTAAAGTTGATCCAGGGACATGCAGTTGTAGGCGAATGGGGGTCGTTCGTGCTCCAATCGACCGGAAGCTCTCTATCCGGATCCCCGGCGCTCTGTAGATGGTGCCTGTTATTTTCGAGAGATTTGGTGGAATGAAAGGTGGTGGGCAGAGGGCTTTTGGTTTGACGGAAGCCAAATGTCGGTACCTCAGCGCCAATTCAGCGCTCTGCCATAGTTTGAAATAAAATTGCCTTCGCAGTGCATAGTATTCAGAAGCCGACCGGCTAAACCCGCACGAATATATGTTGTTCTCATCAAAATCGAACGGGATTCTTTCTTCCTTCGTCGACTTGGAAAACGACATGTCTATCCAAATATTTCCTCCTGAAATATTTGATCTCTTCCTCAATGAACTCGCATCAGCCACCAGGGATCTACAATCGCGAGCAGCTCTGTTGGCTTGTACCCTGGTAAACAGACAATTCTATTATCAAGCAAGCTCATATATCTTTTCATCCCTCACGATCTACACTCCAAAACGTCTCCGCGGTTTACATACCATTTTAATCACCAATCCCAATATAGCTCGACATATACGCTCATTTACAGTAAGGCATCAAACCTCGCCTCTATCCATGGTCTTCAATCGGCTACGTCACCTACAGGAATTCAGATGGATTGGTTGGCCTACCCCCCTCATTTACCCCATTGTGCTCCAAGCAATTAGTTCGTCCGTCAGTAGTCTTTGCAGTGACCTTCCTTATCTTACTGTACTCCATTTCGAGAACATGACGGACTTCCCACTATCCCTCTTCTCTTCATGCTGCCATCTAGAATCGCTCGCTCTCATCGGGGTTGTGTTCGCCAAAATAGAACCAGAGACACTGTCAGGTTCACCTTTTCCATCATTGAGGAGGTTGAGAATTCGGGGCTCATTGTCAAATGACGATGAGGTGGTCGGAATAATCATGACCCATGCGGCTCCGACATTGGCTACCCTCATTCTGCGTGATCCACTTCACAATAATGGTAAGTTTTGTAATTCTCCCGGTTCGTATACTTGATTTATCTCTCTACATAGCTAGGTTCTTCCTAAATTTCAATTCAACCATTGTCTTCCCAGTCCTAGAATCCATCCAGTTGACATTCACAATATATCTGCGTGGTGGCAACCCTGTCCCAACCTTCCTATCCCAGTTCCTCGAACATTCCACACCGATGCTCGCCCAGATCCAAATTGAATGTATCTGCGGCTACGAACATACCCAGGTGTATGAACCCTTATTCAAAGGGTTTTTACCCATAGACGAAATCTTATCAAGTCCAAGATATCAAGCTCTCAAGATCCTTGATCTTATTTTTGTGGACGTATACTCTCCTCAGTTCTGCTCGGACTCATTGGAAGTTCGAACTTTGTGCAATGAGATTCTACCAGTTGCGTCATCTCATAGTCGAACTGAAATAAAAATTATGGCTTATTCTTCCCGACCGCTATATTCTCGCGTAGACGTTCATTTGGTTTTTTAGCTTTATGGGTTTTGTTCCTATATTCAATTTATATTGTGAGAACTCCGGGGCTTCAGTTAAACCTACCCCCTGCCGTAGAAGTGTTATATAAATACCAATTGCAACATACCTACCAACATAGTAAGTGCTAGAGGGATTATCACAAACATATTGAATGACAATATTGGTTGCCATGATAAGTGCTTGTATCAACTCGCCGGGGGTTCCATGCATAAACTCTGCGAGGAAAACCAATGTCCTTTTGCTTCAAGCATACTTGAAGAAATAAATTCCCAAATTGATAACTCGCGAGGTTGATACTTTAGGCTCTCAAGACTGGATCGAAATTCAAACTAACTTGCTTCTTTTCGTTCAGGCGAACTTGATCTAGGGCTGCCAACCGTCCCGTCCACGGGGACGGCCGTCTAAAATCAACCCAGTGACGGGTGACGGTCCGTGTACAGACGGCCGTACACGGTAAAACAAGGAGAAAATTCATTTTACTTGAAATATTCGCACAGTTAAAAATGTCTACAAAGCTACAGAATATGTAATCTGGAATAAAAATTCTATGAAACCCACAATTAAGCTGGTTGATGACCAAATTGTTGGGACTGAAGCCAAATATTTAATTTAATTTATATTTAATTTGTTTTTTAGCACTAATAATTGGTGTAAATAGGTCGGAGAATAGCTCCCCTGACTTCCCAGATTTATTTGAGAGGGAAATATTAACACGATTTTTGAATAAATTGACTTTTTTTGCATTTCTCGTTCAGTATACACCCGCTACCCGTGTACGGCCGTCCACGGCCGTCTTGAGACGGGTAAAGACGGTTCACGGACCGTTGAAACACGGCCATGAATATTCAAGTTTTGAATCTCGTCGGGTCGGCATCCGTCACCGTGAGACGGTACCCGTGAACCGTCCAGGACGGGGCCGGTTGGCAGCCCTAACTTGATCGCATGTCAAAGAGTGTAAATATTCTGTGACACTGTCCACATACTCATATGAACGATGGTGAGACTTTTGTGGCCATCAGATTTGTAACGTGTTTCTCAAATCACTTAGTTAGGTTTCATAATAGAATCCTGCCTATGCTGCAAATAAATATATCATGACCCCTATGTAGAATATGCAGGGTAACCGATACTAAGGAAAGAGGGAAACCTCAGTGATAATAAGCACTGATACATTCGAGAATATATACCTAAGGAAAGAGGGAACTAAAACATAGTAAGTAATAGTTAAGCTATAACGAATGAGTGACTTACACCTCAGTGATAATAAGCACTGAGGTGTCAAGTAAACGACAACGAAATTATATATGTGAGTATTATGTAATAATAGGTAAACTCGCAGTAGGTTCAACACTCCCTCCCTCGAGACGAATATGGAATCAACAGAGTCCAAGTAGTTCTCGAAATTTGACGAACTTGTTGTAAGCGAGTGACTTTGTAAATATGTCGGCTATCATATCCGATGTAGGGCAATATTTAAGTGCAATGTGGCCGGAAGAAACGGTTTGACGGATGAAATGAAAGTGTATGTCGATATGTTTGGTGCGACCGTGAAACGTAGAGTCTTTAGATAAGCGAATCGCGCCTTGATTATCACAAAAGAGAGTGGTAGGTAAACTAAAAGAAAATAAATTAGAAAATTCGGA
>MU130320.1:0-80275 GCA_015039465.1 Phlegmacium glaucopus | reverse complement strand
CGTCAGCAGCTTTAACTGGTTCAGGGTTTATTTCTTGATAATTCAAGAATTTCGACTTTTCGGGAGAGAAGTGGCTACTCGCTCCAGTATCGAGTATTTTTCCATTCGATTTAGAAGCGGTATGAGCCTCGTGTTGGAAATCGGAAGTGCATATAAGAGCAGTGGAATCCTCAGGAAGATCGTAGGCAAGCATTGCGTAGTTATCGGATTCGTCATCGGATTTTTCGTTAACTACGTTTGCCGATTTTCCTTTTGTAGGTTTCTTCTTCCTTTCCTTCCCCCAGTCTGGAGCTTCATGCTCCTTTCCTCCTCCTTTTTCCCAACAGTTCCTATCTGTATGTCCTTTCCTTCCACAGTTTTTGTTGGAACATCGTATATCTTCTTTTTGAGATTTTTCCTTCTTTTTAGGATTCCAACCTCGTGCTTTAGCGGTAGCGGCTATCATAGCCTCATTCGATTGGTTTATACTCTGTTCGAGAGCTACCGAGTTGGCTTCCTCGTTAAGATGCCAAATTAGGTTCGAGCTAGAGAGCTTCTTCCCTGATTCGTGTGCGGTTGCACCTAATGTTGTAATTAGAGACCGGAAACTTGGTGTTAGAGATAACGACGTTTGAATATAGGCAACAAAGGATTCGTCGGATATCGGGCAGTTCATTTCTGCTAGTCGTTCCTTGATCTTGGTCATCTTTGTCAGGTGCTCTCTCATGCTCTCGCCTTCGGTATAACGACTTGTTTGGAGTTGGGAGAGAAGGTTCGTTTCGTACATACTGCCTTTATCAGCGTGGATTGATGCGACCTTTTTCCATACAGCCGCGGCATCCTTTTCATTCTTCACTTGAATGAATGTGGAGTTGTCTATCGTTCTGTAGATTATTTCACGGACTGAGGCTTGTTTTTGGTCGTAATCATCCTGTGCGGCTTCGTACTTCTCAATTTCTTCTTCATTCATAGGTGTCAATGAACCTGGCATATAGTATGCCCCTACTCGTTCCACCAATTCCACCGGTTTTCGCGCTGTTCCCGTAACATGCCTCTTTAGGCCTTTCGAAGTCAGGTAATTCATTACCCGCTCAGCGTAGGTCGTCCAATTGGAGCCATTCGACTGTAGCTTCGGAATTGTGAGTCCTTGACTTGAGGCAGATGTTGAGTTCATGTCAGAGACGTCTTCGGGGCCCATAACCTGTAGAATATGCAGGGTAACCGATACTAAGGAAAGAGGGAAACCTCAGTGATAATAAGCACTGATACATTCGAGAATATATACCTAAGGAAAGAGGGAACTAAAACATAGTAAGTAATAGTTAAGCTATAACGAATGAGTGACTTACACCTCAGTGATAATAAGCACTGAGGTGTCAAGTAAACGACAACGAAATTATAAGTAAGTATTATGTAATAATAGGTAAACTCGCAGTAGGTTCAACACCCTAACATGCTGATATTCTGACCCAAAGTAGTTATCTGAGTCGGTAATCATCTAATCTGTTTCAGTGTTTCACGCACGTCTCACAACCGTGTGATCAAGCTACTGGTAACTAGACTTATGTCGTAGACTTTAAGCGGGCCTAAGCGGCCGAGAGCTTGCCGTAGCCTTTTAAGGGAATTTGTGATCGAGCTGATGTCACACATGGACCTAGGCGGCTTGCTCGGCTCCCCGGAGCTGACGGTGCCTCGCCGTGCTATGCCGCTTATGGTAACCAAGGGAGACGAGCCGGGCGCATTCCATGCCTCATCATGATAATGAAAAAAAATGGCCCCCTAGGCCCTTCCTTGCTATCGGCTCCTCACATATCAGCTCCAGCTCCCAACCATCGAAACTCGAGCCCCCCAAGGCTCAACCGTTCGACCCGTACCATGCATCCACTGCATCGTGTTCACACACGACATTACATTGTTCATCCCTCTCCAACCCTCGTCGCTGCTGCCAGCCAGCTTTGCTTAGGACTTACTCAACTCGCTATGCTACACTGGCCTTCTGCTGGGCCCCTCTCCTCTCTTATGACCCCTCGCTTTTCATCAGGAGGACTCAGAACCATCCATTGACGACTCGATTGAGACAGACAGTTCCAGTTAGTTTCGGTTTTACTGCCCAGGTGAAAAATCATCACTGCTCACAGATAAATAATAAATTGACGGTTATGATATTCTATTCAGCATGTTTCCGCTCTCTTTTTGCCTCATCGACGATGGCATAGACCCTGGCGCTGTTGCTCAGCTCGAATGGCTATGACGAGCGGCATCACACCCCTCCGATGTTCTGGGTAAGCATTTTCAAAAGCCTCCTCATCCCTATTATAACTGAAAGGAAACTAACAGTCAGCCAAACGTCGACATCAACTTTGGGCACTTGGCAAGAATATTCACCGCTCGATAAACTCAATCGTGATCATCTGCCGCTGCCCATACTTGACGCTTTCCCCGGTAGATCGGTGCCACTCTGGATCCCAGTCTTTGAGTGCGACATCATGGCAACGACTTGGATCTGTTTCCTCCCAGTCTCTGATGACTTGTCTCCACGCCGCTGCGCCCAATTTACGGCCGATTTCCGGGATTATGTGGGATGGTTTGGGAGGCTGGTTCAATGGAGGGTGGTGGTTGTTGGAATGGCTACTACCATTGTTGCCGATGTTGTATACCACGACCTCAGGTGGGATAACGGTTGAGAAAGGGGTTTGGATGGTTGGTGGTTGGATGTAAAATGGGTGTAGCAAGTGGATATATGGGTCAAAGGTTCTTCTGTTTTCATTTGCTGTTATTCCCTCTGCTGATCTCTCCCAGGTTGTCGGTGCCAGATACTGCGGTTGCCACTATGTGTATAGGAAGACATGACAGGCTGCACGACAAGTACTTGTAGTATGGTAACATACCGATTTTGTGGCACTCAGGCCGCTTGCGAAAATATTTTCTGGTCTTGGTTGGTCTATTTTTGATGCTAGGTGAGTATATCCTTGTTGAAGCTCATTCAACTGATTTTCGAGCCTCAGAGCAGCTTCGGCCTGTGCGGAAAACAGTCTATGTGACTCGGCGGCAGTAATGGACGCTACGGGATTGACATTTTCATCAATGTCTGGTAATCCCCCAGTGGACTCGGAGCCATGAGAAGGACACAGTGCGTTGCTGTGATCTTGCTCATATGTGTATAGTTCATCGAGTAGGTAACGTATCAACGTGTCGCGCTGGCCAATTTACTAACTAAAAGTCAAACTTTTCTCTGAAACTAGGACGTACATGTTCTCCCAAGGCCCACCCTCCCCACCAACGAATCCGGGCCAATGTCCAACGGTCTTCCACAGGTGCGAACATGAAGCGATATTGGGCCCCACCTCGACGGAAACAATGTGTGGTGAATTCATTTGCGCCATGTATACCCGCCCTCTCTGCCCTCTCAACAATCTTGCTCCTAGCAACATCGGATGAGATGCCTTGATCTGGATGTGTGGATGTTCCATTTGCCCCAATTGTCGGGAATAAGTAATCGTTGGCTCTGAGCAGACGGTGCAAAAGGTGTGTTTCATAGAAATCAAGCCACTTCAGCATGTGAACATACATATCGATGGCAGGTGTTTTTGGCTGGGCATAAATGTTGTAGGTGTGACCTGCAAATATTTGCATCCATGTCCATGAGCGCTCTCAGTTCAAGCTGGCTACTAGTCTAAATGGTAAGTACTTACCGTTTAACTGCTGTTCATTTTTTTTCACTCTATGCTGCCAATTCTTTCGATTGCGAAGATTAACTGTAAAAAAATTTCCTTGATGTCGGTTTCTTGAGTCAGCAAACTCGAGGTTCCCATACTGCAAGCTTATGGTCTCGCAATTGCTAGAAGTTCTGGTAAGTCAGTGTTGGAGCAAGTTGGAACCACTGATTGCTCATACTGTGTCCAGATTGTGAACCCAGTTGTTGAAAGGGCATTGAAGAATAATGACGACCCTGCCAACCCAACTTCTGATAAGCTTAACGGTATGCCACCGGCGTCCTCCTCCTTCACAGGGTTTTTCTCTGAATAAACATATAGGGCTTCCATATCTTGGATTCTAATAGCTCGTGAATGCTTCCTCTCCCCTTCACCATCTTTGTTTTTGCATGCGCTGAGCATGTCTTCAACCTCGCCTGAACGAGCTGGATTTCCAATCCACTCTTTTGTAACACCATCCTGCATCCAGCGCCCATGAAACCTATCTCCGTCCCTGGTTTTAAGGGTAAGTCTTTTAGCGATCATAAATGCCAGTAATATGACCTACATATTGTCATAGTAATGAAGAAATGCCGCATGGACTTGGGATGCTGTCGACACCCCAACATTCTCTGTGAAACATTTATGTGCAAGAAAAGTTGAGAGCGCAAATGGTGTGCACTTCGCTGGCGGGCCAGTGAATGCGTAAGGGAATTCGGGATCCATCGGTGTGTCACTGTCGGTATTTGCTGCGCTGTTACTCTCCCCTCTTGCCTCACTCAACTGATCATCTCGAGAATAGGCTGCTAAGAATTCCTTGCCACGACGGATATGTCCATCATAATTTATGGTGGTATTCTGGGCTTTCCCGTGGGTCTTCTTGCCGTTCACTGCCGTTTTCTTTACTGAAAAGTAACTTGGCGGTGGTTGTTTAGGTTTTCTGCCACCTGTTTTGGGAGGGATCTTTGAAGGGCTTGAAGCGCAAGCCATGAAGTGAGTGAGAGTGGTGGTTGTGTGAGTGAGAGCAATGGTTCGATCACTTCTGAAACACTCCTTGGACTATGCACCAATAGAATTTCAATTCAAATTCAAACTACTAATGTTACAATTTGTCAACTATTTTAGTCTCTGAGGTCAATGGTCAGCATATCCAAGGTTTGCTGGTGCCAGCCAATGGCCCAGCTACATTGGTATTCTCGCTATCTTCTTGTGGCTCTAATCTTGCAGCTCGTACGTAGTGGATGTTGATGTCCATGTCCAAGAGAACCTTGAAATAAAGCTTATAAAGAGTGTAACGACTGTAGGTGCCGTATTGTTTACCTCAATTTCAAATGCCAAGAAGTACAAGATACCCGTTATCTATATGTGGCCCACGGCCGTTAGCTTGAATTTAACAGTAAAGTGAAAAAAACTTCAAGAAAGTCACTCATAACACTCAGTAAAAACCAGAAGTCATGTAAGTCATGTAATAGTCACATGAAAGATGGGCAAAAGTCAAGCAAAAGTCACGTACCTGACTAAATGACAAAAATTTTGACGCTTATATGACTACTAAAATTGGTGTTCACTGTTCATCAAGATCAATCAAAAGTTGGTGCGAAACCATTAGTCATTGATGCATCAATCATTGCTATAATATGTAATTGCTATAATATGTAATGTCTCTAAGATACTAATAGTAAGTAATAGTAACTACAACTTAGCTCAATGGCAAGGTCGTGCCAATGCTGACTAGACTGGTTTTTAATTTGAGATCAGAATCTGACCGTCTTGAGACCCAAAATTCCAACTAGAGCCATTTTAAAAACATATGACCAGTCGACCTTGTGTTCATCAATTTCATAGTCGTGTGGTAGTCAAAATTTTTGCAATTTAGTTTAGTAAAGTCACTTGAAAGTCACAAACTATGACTTTACCTGACTTTACCATGACTTTACATGACTTTACCGTGACTTTACCTGACTTTTTGTTTTTACTGAGCATAACACATGAGATATCTTAAATTTCTGTTAAAGTCTCCTGACTTTAACGGGTATCAGAGATGAGAACAGACTCCCTGTGCACAATCATATTGATTGTCATAAATTCAGGGTTCTAACAAGGTTTGATGTAATTGTATGTGTTCATACTAAAAAAACTTTCACATGGAGCTGAAACACTAGCTTCTCGGTGCTCGCACATCGACGTAGGGGAAGGGGGGGAAGGCAAATAAATATCAATTACCATCTTACAAAGGCAGCATCAGGTAAAACTTTGAGGGGATAGAAAAGGAGATAGAAAAGGAGACAAGAGATAACATCTCAAGAGCCTCCAGGAAGCCTGAGAAAGGATCCCAAACAAGGTAGCTTCATAAATATTTTTTTCGGCATCAAGCCAGGGTTGTGAAAGGTTGCCGCTGAGATGGAGCCTTTCAAAAAATTAAGTACCTAGTATCGTATCAAAATTTGAACATATTCTTGAACTGGCTGCTACTGCTTGACTACTGTACTGGCTACTAGTTGTTGTAGCATGTCCTATCACCGAAATCTTTCCCATGCGAACCTCCCAAAGGCAATTGAGGGCTACCAGGACCCCAGGCCCGCCTATCGGGCATGCCCTGAGATCCGAAATCTGAAGTTTTAAAGACTTTAACAAGCGACGCTACCCTTGTTTAAAGTTAGCCGATTAAAGGTACTTATTCAAGACTTATTCCCAGCTTATTTTTTCTTGCTTCGTCGACTTGGAAAGAAGTTCGAAGAACGATATGTCCATCCAAATGTTTCCTCCTGAAATATTGGATCTCTTCCTCAATGAACTCGGATCCGCCGCCGATGATATGCAATCACGAGCAGCTTTGTTAGCTCGTACCCCTAGTAAACAGACAATTCTATTATCAAGCGAGCTCATTTATCTTTTCATCCCTCACGATCTCCACTCCAAATCGACTCGACAGTTTGCTTGACATTTTAAACACCAATTCCGATTTGGCTCGACATATATGTTCGTTTACAGTAAAGCATCAACCCTCCTCCGAATGTCTATCTGCTGTCTTCAGACAGCTACGTCACCTACAGGAATTCGGATGGATTGGTCCGCCTCAACTCAAGTTATGCTCACAGCGGTTCCTTTGTCCATCGGTAGTCTTTTCAGTAATCTTTCTTATCTAACTGTGCTCCATTTCGAGATGGTGACAAACTTCCCGCTATCCCTCTTCTCTTCATGCCGCCATCTAGAATCGCTCACATTCATCAGGGTTGTGTTCGCCAAAATACAACCAGAGAGACTCTCAGGTTCACTCTTTCCATTATTGAAGAGGCTGAGCATTTCGGGCCCATGGTCAAATGACGACGAGGCGGTTGGAATAATTATGACCCATGCGGCTCCAACATTAACTACCCTCATTCTGTGTGATCCATCTCACGGCGATAATGGTAAACTTTGTAATTCTCCCGGTTCGTATACTTGATTTATCTCTCTACATAGCTAGGTTCTTCCTCAATTTCAAATCAACTATCATCTTCCCAGTCCTAGAATCCATCCAGGTGTCATTCACGATGTATCTGTATGGTGAAAATTCTCTTGGAAATTTCTTATCCCGGTTTCTCGAGCACTACACCCATGCTTGCCCAGATCCAAATTGAAATTCTCTCCGGTTATGTATATAATCTTCCCCAGATACAACAACTCTTAGCCAAAGGAATTTTTTTACCCATCGATGAAATCTTATCAAGTCCAAGATATCAAGATCTCAAGACCCTTGATCTCGTTTTTTTACACAAATACTCTCGTGACTCATTGGAAGTTCGGATGTTGCTCAATGAGACTTTTCCAGCTGCGTCGTCTCGCAGTCAGACTGTAATGATTATTACGCCTGGTTCTCCCCAACCGTTACGTTCTAGCGTAGAAGTTCATTTCATCTTTTAGATTTATGTTTTTGTTTTGGCATTCAATTTATATTGTAAGAGGCGAGACTCTGGGTAATGACTATGGAAACTATGCACTAGGGGACTTGTGTACCGAAAACAAAAAACTCAAAATACTATGGCGACTGGTAGCTACCAGTATAATCCAGCTTGGCAAAGGGATGGCCATTTGGTGGCGACACTCTTGGGTCCATTGATGAGCACATCATCAGTTGTATGTGGGATAACCTTTACCAGGACGTATTGCGAACCAGAAAAGAAATAAGTCATTCCGTTCCCATTTGGAATTGGAAGCACGGCGTCTACAGTGTTGAAGCCTGCCTTGCGAAGCGACGGCCATCCTGCTGCAATGGTCTTTGGTCCATAGATGAGCTTATCGTCAGTTGTATAGGGTATAACCTTTATCAGGGCATACTTCGTTCCGGAAAAGAAGTAAATCTCGTTTTTGTAATGTGGGCTTAGAAAAGCAGCATCCACAGTGTCGAAGCCGGCCTGTCGAAGGGACGGCCATGCTGTGGCAATGCTCTTTGGTCCGTTGATGAGGCGGTCGTCAGTCGTACTAGGGACAACCTTCACAAGAGCGTATTGGGTTCCAGAGAAGAAGTAAGTTTCTCCACCGCCATTTGAGCTTGGAACGACAGCGTCAATTCTACTGAAACCGGCTTTCCGCAATGCAGGCCACTCGTTGATAATGGGTTTTGGTCCGATCATGATTGTATCGTCGACTTTTCCGGGAGTGAATCTGATTCTGACATATTGATTGAATGCGAAGAAATATGCTTGTGAGGGCTCATCTGGGACAGAGAAGACTGCTCTCTTCGGATGCACGTCACAATCGCCCAACAGGTCGTCGTCGACGGGTTCGCCATCCCCACGGCGACGCAGTTCATCGTGGATAGGGTTAGGAGGATAAGGCTCATTACGTCCAGCTGTTTTCAATCCCAAAATGATTTCCAGGCGTTCGGCAGGATGATGTTGGGCGGATGCAACAAATTTTACAACCATAGAAGCGTAGGTAAATTGTCCAGATGATTTCCGAACAAGTGAGGAGATAGTTTCCTCTGACGGCCATGATTTTCCAAGAGAAGCGCCAACGTGATGTTCGCATTTGATCTTGCAAAAATTGTCTCGCAAAAATTGTCGGATGTCGTCATCCGGATGATAGGAGGTATCTAGCTGTAATTGACGACACACTGCGGCAGTATTATGTTCATTGAATCCAGCTAGAAGGTGTACTTCTGATCGACTGGTGATCAAGAGCTTATGGGGCAGGTGATGTTGCATAGACTCCATGGCGGCTGAGAATACCTGTAAAATGCGGCACTGAGCATCTGCATCGCGACATTCGTCTAAGCCGTCAATGATAAAGAGTCGAGGAAAAGCATTAAATTGGGTAGGAACCGCATTTGAGCTGATCCAGAGAGGGTTGATAAGTAAATTCTCGACCTGTGGAAGAAGAGAAAGATCGAAAATGGCAGGATCGCTAAGAACTGCCATAGAAATGTGAGCCCGTGTCTCAGGCAAGTACTTGGAAAGTTGATAAGAAAGGGTAGGGACTAATCTCCTTTCATCATCCCGTCCAGTGGTACTTCCTCGAGCGAAGAAGAAAATCCCACTAAGTCGCCCTTGGTCAAAGAGCATCTGTGCAATAGTTTGCGCGATCGCTGATTTTCCGGAACTGGCTGCTCCATGTAACCACATGACAAGTTCTGGTGACTCCAGATCGTCTAACCAGTCGAGGATGTCCTGTATGACAGCTACTCGAGTATTGGGGTGACATTTTGGTGGATCGAAACGTTCCCCAGAGTCATGAAATGCCCCTGGGGAGACGTTCATGAACAAACGTTCAATACCTCGAAGCAATTCATCACCATTTATCCTCAAAAAATGAAAGTCTACTCACTCACCTCTATTGCCAGTGGTGTCAATGCCTCCTGCGAAATTAAAAGTGCCACCTGTGATAAGTGTTGTAAGGCTGGTTGCCATACAGCTGTACACACCACCATATATATGTGCCGGTAGCTGAAAGAGTAATCTTTCAGATATTCGACCTTTTGGTGTAACGGCGTGTTGCGGCACATGCGGCCTACCTTACAAGTGTATTGTTGAATTTTGCTGCCATGTTTCGCCTTAGTTGGGAGTTAGTACTAGGAAGTACTAAACTATGTTTGCATAGATAAAACTAAAAGGTACGGTTACAGTTCCGAGTTCTCAGTATTGAGAACTCGGTCTTTGGAGGCGTGTCAGGCATGGGTGTCATATCCATTAATAAGTACCTTGTAATAGCCCTAAATGATTGATCAAAAATGGCCACTAATTCCTTATGTTCTATAAATGTCATATTTGTAGATCATCCTTCCCTCCCCCACCTTTGTACTTCACCCTTTCTTTATACATCATCCCCACATTTGTACTTCACCCTCTCTTTTATACATCATCCTCCCCTTGCCAATTCGTACTTCACCCTCTTTTTATACATGATACATCATCCTTCCCTTCCCTAAACCCTAAACCTTAAAAGTACTTCAACAAATTATATGATACCTCCCTAACCTTCTAAACTAAATCCTAACATAGACCCTAACACAGACCCTAAATGAACCCTAACTGAACCCTAACCTAACCCTTATCACACAGAGAGGCCATAAAATGACCTCCAAAATGAACTAAAATACAAAAGGAGCCATAACTATTGCCCCAACTGAACCCTAACCTAACCCTTATCACACAAAAATAACCTCAGAAATGATCTGAAGTACAAATAATTAAGTTTTATAGAACAAATCAAAATTACCTAACCCTTATCACACAAAAATAACCTCAGAAATGATCTGAAGTACAAATAATTAAGTTTTATAGAACAAATCAAAATTTATAGAACCAGCATTTATTAATCAAGCATAGCAATTATTGTTGTATGATGTATAAATTATATAACACAAGGAATTAGTGGCCATTTTTGATCAATCATTTGAGGCAATTACAAGCTTTTTATTAATCAACATGCCAAACTGTGGTGGGCATGTGCGGAGTTTTTGTAATCGTAAGATAGCGTTGTCACGATTATGTGACGTTTATCTTCTTACCATGATGGACGCATATCTCTCCTGCAACTCGGATCCCGTATCTTTGCTCCTTCAATATCCCCGAACGAGAAGCAAGCGACCAACATTTGAATCCTGCTCTGACCATCCCGAAGATCGACATAGGTGTTGCTCAGTCACCACCTATGTCGATCTTCGGAAGTCTCGGGATGGCCTACGCAGCAGCAACACGGCTACTGCGTAAATATATCCTCAGGGGTGTGAGTGCTGAGGCTGACTTGGACCTCGTCACCTCGCATTGCTCTGTCCGAGTCCCGAGCAGTGTAGCAGCCCTGCACATCTTGTATTCCGCCTGTCAGAGTCGAACCGATTCTCCACCACTGGACGACATGGCCTCGTGATGAAATATTTGCCGTCGTAGGGAGTTCTTGATGAAGAATGGCCTAATATATCGCGAGAGAGGTACAGTTCACGATGTCAATCTACTATCCAATTTATTGACTGACACGACTGATATTCCATTCAGGTTCCCTTCTCGCTTCGCTGCTGTAAGGATCAAATGAAGCGATATTGAGCAGTGAATTAAGCCCCGAGCGAATCCTTCCAGGGATTCAGACAAAGGATAATGAAAACAAACAGCGAAATAGCCAAGAATTGAAGCTAAACGACAACTATAAGTCGGAACTGAGCTATTTTGGAGTACTGCTTAATGATACATCATGAGTTGACAAAAACATGGGAAAACGCAAGCGGTCTAGCGTCTTTAGTAGTAGAGATATTTCAAGTAAGTTGGCAGACATACCAATGAAGCCAGGCATGCGCCGTTTGTGCCGAACGTCGGACGTGACATCGGAGTCTAGTCCATTAAAACTCCGAAGCGATCACTCAAACTCAGCTGAAATTTACCTAAATTTACTGGTCCAAACGTCCAAGGGTCTGTCCACCATTTTTAGTTCACCAAATCTCTCGAAACTAACAGGCGTCATCTACAAGGCAATAGGAATTCAGTTAGAAAGCTTCGATGGACTCCAGACGTGCATGTCCCTGGATCAGCTTTAAAACAAAAGTCATTGCGAACAGCTTAAACGTTGTAAACCCTATCAAGAAACATTGACGATTTGTGGATCTTCTGTTTACAGTAATTGCAAAAACGATTCTTGACCTTTTTTCTCCCCTCCTGTAGCTTCATGCTTAGCTCATTTGCGGTTTACGTTCAACTCGACTCTCTACACCCCGTTCGAAGTTATCCGTCCCTCTTCGACTCCTACAAACGTGTCCTTCCCCGTCGGCACCGTTTCAATAACTTCACCACTTGAAGTGTGCGGCTCCACCTCCGAACATCAAGACAGTATAATTCCGTAGCCTCATTCGCAGAAAGGATATTTCTGTGTTCGTTTCGACCAAGATACCCCAGAAGCATCACATGGAATTAGTCAGAATGGAATTATTTCATTCCCATCCCCACAAAATACCCCTACCAAAGGCCGGCTTCTCAGCGCCTTCGCCAAATTCCTAACCCTAGCTTCCAAACCTGGCACACGCCATCAACCCATTAGAGTTGACACCTTCGCACCTCTTTTATCTCGGAAGACCAAGCACGGAGTAATATCGACGTTGAAATACCGACCTTCAACACCATCTGTGTCTCCTTCCGAGACTGACTCTACAGCGCCTACAGTCGAACAACCACACTTCATATCTGGCGGTAGCCAACCGTAGAATTTCGACCTCTGTTCTCTTGAGTTCATCATCCGCTTCTCTCCTACCTTCTACGAGCTTCTGCTTCCTGGCTTCAAGATCTCGAAGTCTCTCTTAGCCTCTATCCCTTCCTCAAAGCTATCATCACCCTCTGAATCGTACTCATCACCGAACGAACTGTTACCCCGGCGTGACAAGTTCATTTCTCGACCACCAAAACAAGGTTGATCGTGATGATGAGGACCTTGCTGATGATATCAAAGTTTGGTTGGCGATTACCCTCTGCAGCCCTTTCTCTCTAGGCGGGCTTCACAGGAGGTTCTTCGAAGCTGAGGGTGACGTGGGATGGGTACGCCGGCACTGAGGCTCATTAGGACCCATCGTAACACCCTGCTGTCCAGCGGCATTGATTACATTCGCAATCCAACTCGTGGTTGTACAGCCTTTGAAATTTGATGGTTTGCATGACCTGCTTGTAAGTAGCCTCGAGACCCATACGTGTTTCCGGAGTGTCTGGAGAATTTCTCAGATCGGCTGCCCGGTTCTCGTTCGCATCTGTAACCATTGACTGCAGGCCCTCATGTATGCTATGTAATTATCCATCAGATACTATATAGCATCAGTTTCAGTTAGCCTACACGTGGTCGGAATTTACAGTACAACCCGATTCTGTGAAGTGAACCATGCCTGCCCTGAAGCGTCCATTACGAACGAATTTTCAAATTCAAAACTTACTTTAAATTTGGAAAGAACTATATGCCTGTCCAAGTATTTCCTCCTGAAATATCGGATCTCTTCCTCAATGAACTTGCATTGGCCACCGAGGATCCGCAATCACGAGCAGCTTTGTTGGCTTGTACCCTAGTAAACAGACAATTCTATCATCAAGCGAGCTCATATATCTTTTCATCCCTCACGATCTCCACTCCAACACGTCTCGATTCTTTGCTTGATATTTTAAATGCCAATCCTGATATAGCTCGATATATACGCTCGTTTACAGCAAAGCATCGAGTCAATCAAACCTCCTCCGAATGTCTGTCTGCTGTCCTCAGACAACTATGTCGCCTACAGGAATTCGGATGGATTGGTCTACCTAACTTTGTCCGAGTCAGTTCCCAAGTTATGCTCACAGCGATTACTTTGTCTGTCAGTAGTCTTTGCAGTGATCATTATCTTACTGCGCTCCATTTCGAGAGTATGAGGAACTTCCCGCTATCCCTCTTCTCTTCATGCTGCCATCTAGAATCACTCTCTCTCATCGGAGTTTTATTCGCGAAAATACGACCAGAGACACTGTCAGGTTCACTCTTTCCATCATTGAGGAGGCTGAGCATTTCAGGCCCATCGTCAGGTGATGAGGCGGCCGGAATAATCTTGACCCATGCGGCTACGACGTTGACTACCCTCATTCTGCGTAGTTTACCCTACAGTAATGGTAAGTTTGTAATTCGCCCAGTTCCTATACTTGATTTATATATCTCTACATAGTTGCGTTCTTCCTGGATTTCAAATCAACCGTTGTCCTCGCAGTCCTAGAATCCATCCAGATGGATTGCAAGATAGATAATACCCTTGACATGACCTTCTTATCCCGGTTCCTCGGATATTCCACACCGATGCTCGCCCAGATTCAAATTCAAATTGTATCCGATTACAGATATACTCTCCCCTCGATACAATAACCCTTAGCCGAAGGGTTTTTACCCATCGACAAGATCTTATCAAGTCCAAGATATCGAACTCTTGAGACCCTTGATCTTGTTTTTGTAGACAGATACTCTCCTCAGCTCTGCTCGGACTCATTGGAAGTTCGGACGTTGCTCAATGAGATTCTTCCAGCTGCGTCATCTCGCAGTCAGATTGAAATCAAGTTTACGGGTCATCCTTCCAATCCGCCATATGGTCGCCAAAAAGTTCATTATGATTGCGTAGAAGTTCATTTCGTCTTTTAGATTTATGGTTTTTTTCAAGTTTTTTTTCCTGAATTCAATTTATATTGTGAGGTGAGATTCCGGGCTTCAGTTTAACCTACATCAGCAAACTTTCCCGCTATAGGCTATTTAAATACCACATACTTAACGTATTAAGCGCTGGAAGATTTTCTATAAACATGTAGAATGATCAATTGATCACAAGTCGGATGGCATACATTCCTAGTCCGGGCCCCCGTATAACCGCCCCCCAATTTACCAGGCTCAAATTCAACGAAAACTTGGAGGACATGTTATTCACATAAAGACTTGTACTTTCCCGGTGACAATGGGGCTTTTAGACTGTATCGCTAGCTGCACCTTCAAATTCATTCCTATAGCCACATGGTTCTATTCAGCGATAGTTGGGGCCACACTAACCAACCCTCCTCCCCAATTCTCCATTCCACAGAGCACAGGTCTCCACTTTGTCAATTTGCTCATCGGAAATAGAGGTCATACTCCCAATGGCTCAGGAGGGATGATACCTAACACCGCACCTCCCTTTGCTATGACGCGTTGGGTTGCTCAAACCCAAGTCAACTATGTATCTGCGACCCCCTTCAACTGGACGCTTAACAAGGTTATGGGTGTCGTTGGAACCCACCAACCAGCCATTTGGATGGGAGAAAGTGCTCCTATAAGTGTAAGCGCGTGTAGGTGAGGACATTGTATTGTTTCATTGCCATGGCAGACTATAATATGGCGTCCGTTCGAAATGAAGGGCAAATGACTAGGATTGAATCGAAATGAGAAATCTGAGCGAAACAAAGGATAGTTTACTTACTATTGACCTTCGGCCTTGATTCAGAACTCAAGACTCTAATTATTCCATTTGATCTCAGCATACGAGGGGATATCATCTTTGACACAGGAATCGCCGAAATCGATCCATATGACAGAGGTGAAACCGAACAAGACGGCTAAGTATCAATGGATCATGAGTGAGAAAGAGGCATTCAGAGTACCAATACTACTAACTTGGCGTGCCCACATCCTGTCCGCTGCACCACTCAAGCTTTTGCTCTATACCTACCGAACCAATGTTCTAGATCCATCATGACGGGAACCAACTGGCTAGAGTCTACTCGTCGTGTGGGGAAACAACGAGTTAGTTTTGTCGATGTGTGTTCAGTGGCCGTTGAGTTGGCGATTAGTCTCTCCTGCCTTCATCGTCTCCTACTTGTTGTCCTTCGTTATCTGTTCCAATGACCCCAACGGCCGCTCTATGATCGTTGACGATGCTCTCAAACTAAAGAATGAAAGCTAAGGAATCGAACTCGCGTCAAGTCTTGACTTTTAGACTGGACATGATATAGACTTACGACGATCTATTTCCCCATTTGCGAGTCTTGGAGGCAAACGAGCGAGGGACAAGTGCAAGTTTTTGCAATCACAAGATAACGTGACACGGTCATATAATATTAATCATCTTCAAGTTTCTTTTGCGACGCATACATATATAGAATCCTTACTTTTGTCCTGCTCGTCATCAAATTATCTTAATATTCGACAACGTTCATAATCTGATATAACTTGCAAGTCCTACCCTTCCTCTTTATGGTGAGTGCTACCTATGTAGACGCGGACTAACTTGTTTCTTGGCAATGGATTCGACGAATCAAGTCCGATTCAATCGTTGATATAATGACTAGACAATGACACAGTTGAAGGATGAAGCATGCATATGAGACCCACTTTCTCTATTTTTTGGTCTATCCAGAAATTTGTCCAAGGTCGCGCCTACAACGAACCCTGGCCGAATAATACAATCTGTGATCAATCTGAGTCGTGAATGGGGTTGAACAAATATGTTGGGGGTGGCCAATTTGCCAGAGGATATTGTTGTTGGACCGAGCTGTAAAGCCTAGTATGGCTGAGTCTTTCCCACGCTTGACCACAGTTTTTACACGTTTATGCCATGCCATATCTACAAGATCTAGTTCTTGCTGTTCTATATGATCATCTATCTACCATCTCGATATCGTCACTTAGTCGAACGCCAATATCATCGTCTCTATTCACGATATCGACATCTCCCGGTTCCGGTATTGAATTTGGATTGTTAGCTGCACAGCGCAAACTCCCAACGGTAGATTCTATCATGGACTCCTGGTCGTGGAACGACAGTCCCATTGAGACCCGCACCAGGATGATTGTAGGTGTTATACCCTAGACAGAACCATGTTATCAGTAAACTAAGAAGTAACAATGACTAATATTTTGTACTCACATTGAGCATTTGGTGGATAGACACGATCAAAGAAAAAAATTCATTGGTAGTGTCCGTTGCCACAATGCTAACAACGAGCCGAGCCAATTGGATTGAAAACAATACCATGCCAGATTCAATTACTATGAAAATGACAGTCCGAATTTTGTTCCCGCCAGTGGCGCTCAAACTTCGGTCGTCCGAGGTATACTTCATTTCAAGGTACACCTTCAAGATCTTGAACACAATTAAGCATGTCACCAGAGCATTCACGGTCATGGACATGACGACGCCTGCTAGGGTCATCCAATGCCCCCAGGCAGTTTGTACAGCGCCCTCGCCTGAGAGAATGCGCCTTGAACCGTCAGCCGCTAGCCATATAACTAGAGGCAATGAATTGAAATTGGCCAGCCAAATAAGATAGTTGACTGACCTAAGAATACAAATGCTAAGACTGAGGGAAGGATCACGACACGGATATTGCAACCCCACACAATCCAGCAACGGTAGATCTTTAAGATTTGCATGAACAAAATAAATGATAGGCATAGTAGTTTATACATACTAGGATAGATTGGCCTATAAAATCACAGCAACCATTTACTATGCTTGGAAGAAAAAATATGTGGCGTAATACCGTTGGATTCTGCAAAAAAGAAAGTGTAAAAAAGATGGTTATCGTTACTGACGGAATTGTGACTAACCGTAGATGTGTAAAGTGTTATATCAAGCACAACGTTAACGACAGATAAAATATATAGAGCACACAGAGCATAGAAAATGATGTTTTTCCTCTTGTCGGTGCTTTTTGTCGATACCCAGTGGTCTTGTAAATACATAGCGAATATGCCAGAATACAGTCCTGGGACAGGTTAATATTATACCGTGAAAGTTGTAGAAAAAATATCTTACCGCAGAGAAAGCCTTCGAGATATACTCCAAGGAAATCAAAGTCTCTAATAGTTAGCTTCATGACTTTGTGTCTATTTCAATGACCTATTGCATCTCTGACCCTTACTTTATATAAGAGTCTTGCATCTATATCGAGACTGAGATAAAACTTGAAGTTCGTGATGATCTTAACAAACTGTCGCTGTCATGGTCGTAATCTGATTTTTGATCAGGTAGGAATGTGCATTGCATCGCCATGTATACATAGGTGACTAGTTTGAAGCAAAAAATGGCTCAGCAACCTGCGTTATTTTGGGTAACTGAGTTTTTCAAGGTAAGCCTGGCCTCAGACTAGTTTCCATCATTGAAATCTATCGCCAAAGGGATGATCATAGTGATTATCATATCGATCAAATTCAATACTACTCTGACGGCAAGTGAGCTACTGGCTTCCAGTTTTTCATGTAAATTTACCTCTGTTAGATTTGATATAACTCGAATCACAAAAACGACAGATTCAACGAACAGAACCATAGTATAAATTGCTCGTTGATGGTGTTGGAGGAGTGACGCCCATGCCGTACTTGATGGACCTTTGGATCCGATGAAAGAGGCCTAGTCCTGTTGTTGATATAGTAACACATAGTAGTCTTCTTTTATTTGTATTGATTGACGAATAGTCTGATTTCAGGCGCGGTGGTCAGGATCACGTGAAATGTCTAAATGTAGTAATTTTCAGTCAACAGTGACCTCTCCCTCCAACTTCTCCTTCCGTATAGCGTTGAATTGCAGGTTCAGGCCTCTCTTTATCAAGATTTACCTTCATTCCTAATCACTCTTATTTTCTATTGTCAACTCCATTTCTCGCACCTTGCAATTTCACCACGATGTCGTATGGGCCCAAGGGTGCTTCTCAACTTTCTCAAGGCCAGATGGCTACTCCTTGCCCCCAAATTTGGCACAAACCGAAAAAGGAGAATAAGCCATTATCTGATATCCTTCCCACCCTTACAATGACGGTCATGACGCGTTAATTAACACATGCGTTCGATTTGGTTGGTGCTACACGTGACGGTTGAAACTCCGAAATCGTGTAGCGCAGTCTGATATTACGTGAAAGCAGACTTGTTGTTTCATTGCATCTAGTAGGCGAAAGGTGAGTTATTGACTCGTTTTCTTTTATTTTCGACGTCAGCTCACCTCTATTCAAAGGATTCGGACAACATCGAATCTACGGTAGGTTTTAAATATTGCTTTTGATTAACACCCGATCAACACTATCCTCTCCACTCCATCAATATGGAAAGATGAATGCTGAATAGATGCTGCAGACGACGAGATACAGTTGTTATTGATTGTTGCTTTGACTGGCCTTTCCCTAGTAGTAACAGGTTCAGCCTCCAACATAGCAGGTCCCTTCTGACGACGTCAACCACCCTTACCCGGCCGGAGGTGGCAGTAGAGGAGACTATATCACCCACGGTCCTTCGTAACGAGTCCTATTTATAGGACTCGTTCTTTTATGGAGCGGTCTCCACCAGGATTTTGTTGACGCTTACTACTTACAGCTTAATGCGCCGGCAAACGATCGCCATTGTTCCACAAATGGCCGCTTACTAAACAAACAAACCAAGAGCAGGGCTTCATCTAAGTCAGTTATGGTGGGACTCGTAAATGCCACGCAAGGCAATGGCCTTCAGACTATGTCCTATCCCCATCCCAGTCAGCACCCTCACAATGTTGGAAGTGGAGGTGGAGGCGACGATGCACCTCTCAACCACCTCTCCAATAACCATCGCAAAAGAGTTGCTTCAAGAGGAATTAGGACTGGACCTTCACCTTCGACTCACGCTGTACAACCAAGTCTTATATCTAATCACCATTGTCGGTCGGGTGAAAATGTTTCTAGTTTGAATGCAGATGACATATTTGACCGGAAGAAATTGGAGGAAATTGGTGGGGATAATTTATCCTACCTTCATTTACTGCATCCTAATCCTTTTTAATTTCTAGAGGCAACGAGTTGGATCGCAGCAGCGCATGCTTTGCAGCATGTCAACGACAACATGTCACAGCTTGCTGAGGTATTTTCGAGATGGAAAATCCAGGAATCCGAATACATAGTGCATGCTGGATTCGATGAGTCTCTTATTCAGTCCGATGTTGGCTATCTCGAGCAGATCCATGTTTTACTTCTGCAACAGTACACGCCACCAATTCCCAGCTACATTACGAACTAGCAAGGATATCCTCCCCGTTCTCTGCCATCTTGTTCACTGCGTCGGACTGTCGCTATATCTCAGTAATCAAAGGTGATGTGACCGCCCGGCAATTTGATGAGCTTGTCGATGTGCTCGCTTCCACCGGTGGATATGATGTTGACAAATCTTGCACCACGATGCCACCAACCGTGATCAGTTTTCCTTGGCCATCAGGAAAGTCAAATTCAAAACTTACTCTTTCTTCCTTTGGCGATTTGGAAAGAACTATATGTCTGTCCAAGTATTTCCTCCTGAAATATCGGATCTCTTCCTCGATGAACTTGCATTGACCACCGAGGATCCACAATCACGAGCAGCTTTGTTGGCTTGTACCCTAGTAAACAGACAATTCTATTATCAAGCGAGCTAATATCTTTTTTCGTCCCTCGCCATCTCTACTCAAACACGTCTCGACTCTTTGCTTGATATTTTAAATGCCAATCCTGATATAGCTCGACATATACGCTCGTTTACAGCAAAGCATCAAATCAATCAAACCTCCTCTGAATGTCTATCCGCTGTCCTCAGACAACTATGTCGCCTACAGGAATTCGGATGGATTGGTCTACCTAACTGGGTCAGTTCCCAAGTTATGCTCACAGCGATTACTTTGTCTGTCAGTAGTCTTTGCAGTGATCATTATCTTACTGCGCTCCATTTCGAGAGTATGTGGAACTTCCCGTTATCCCTCTTTTCTTCATGCTGCCATCTAGAATCACTCGGAGTTTTATTGGCGAAAATACGACCAGAGACACTATCAGGATCACTCTTTCCATCATTGAGGAGGCTGAGCATTTCAGGCCCATCGTCAGGTGATGAGGCGGCCGGAATAATCTTGACCCATGTGGCTACGACGTTGACTACCCTCATTCTATCTGATCCAGCTCACAATAATGGTAAGTTTTGTAATTCGCCTGGTTCCTATTTATATATCTCTACAAGACTACATAGTTGCGTTCTTCCTGAATTTCAAATCAACCGTCGTCCTCCCAGTCCTAGAATCCATCCAGATGGAGTGCAGGATAAATAAGACCCTTGACACGACCCTCTTATCCCGGTTTCTCGAATATTCCACACCGATGCTCGCCCAGATTCAAATTCAAATTGTACCCGTTTCCAGCTTTACTCTCCCCTCGATACAACAACCCTTAGCCGAAGGACTTTTACCCATCGACAAAATCTTATCAATTCCAAGGTATCGAGCTCTCAAGACCCTCGATCTTGTTTTCCGACTAGCCAGACGCCGTGTCTGCTCGAGCCCATTGGAAGTTTGGACGCTGCTCAATGAGATTCTTCCGGCTGCGTCGTCTCGCAGTCAGATTGAAATAAAGTTTACGGGTCGTTATTACTATCCACATGGCCTCCAAAAATTTCCCTATAATTGCGTAAAAGTTCATTTCGTCTTTTAAATCTATGGTTTTTTCAAGTTTTTTTTTCCTGAATTTAATTTATATTGTGAGGGGAGATTCCGGGCTTCAGTTCACATAACCTACATCAGAAAACAGTCCCGCTATAGGCTATTTAAATACCTACATCTAACGTATTAAGCGCTGGAGGATTTTCTATATAAACATGTCGAATGATCAATTGGTCGGATCCCTGGTCCGGGCCGCATAACCCGCAACCCAGTTTACCAGGCTCAAATTCAACGAAAACTTGGAGGACATGTTATTCATATAAAGACTTGTACTTTCCCGTTGACAATGGGGCTTCGAGACTGTATCGCTAGCTGCACCTTCAAATTCATTCCTATAGCCATATGGTTCTATTCAGCGATAGTTGGGGCCACGCTAACCAACCCTCCTCCCCAATTCTCCATTCCACAGAGCACAGGTCTCCACTTTGTCAATTTGCTCATCGGAAATGGAGGTGATACTCCCAATGGCTCGGGAGGGATGAAACCTAGCACTGCACCTCCCTTTGGCATGACACGTTGGGCTGCGCAAACCTAAGTCAACCATGTATCTGCGACCCCCTCCAACTGGACGCTTAACAAGGTTATGGGTGCTGTTGGAACCCATCAACCGGCGATTTGGATGGGAGAAAGTGCTCCTATAAGTGTAAGCGCGGGTGTGGGTGAGGACGTTGTCGTAGATTTTGAGAAGAGAGGCTTGGATGTGCTACGTGGAGATGATGGGCAGAAGATCGAGGTTGTGAGCGTGGGTTACTACAACGTCCTATTGGATGATGGGTATGGTGGCTCAATCATGATTGAGCAAACTGCTAGTAAGTAAAGCTTTTGTTTACCGTAAATGCAACAACGGTTCTCAACCTTTTTTCCCTCTTGTAGCTTCACGGGTAGCTCATTTGCGGTTTACATTCAACTCGACTCTCTCTCCATATATCCTGTTCGAAATTGCCCGTCCCTCTATACTGACTTCGACTGCTACAAATGTGTCCTTCCCAGTCGGCACCGTTTCAATAACTTCGCCTCTAGAACTGTGCGGCTCCACCTCTGAACGTCAAGACAGTAAAATTACGCCTATATCCATAGCCCCATTCGCAGAGCACTTCAAAGGATACTTTTGTGCTCGTTTCGACCAAGACACCCCGTAGGCATCATATGGAATTATTTAGAATGGAACTATTTCATTCCCATCCCCACAAAATACCACTACCGAAGGCCCGCTTCTCAGCGCTTTCGCCAAATTCCCAACCCTAACTTCCAAACCCGGCACACGCGATCAGACCATTATCACACTTCGAGTAGGCACCTCTTTTATCTCGGAAGACCAAGCACGGAGTAATATCGATGTTGAAATACCGACTTCAACATCTTCTGTATCTCCTTCCAACACTGGATTCACAGTTCCTACAGTCGAACAACCTCACTTCATATCTGGTACATTCGAAAACACAGCTTACCGTGTACGCAAGTCCTGGACAGATATTTTGAACCGCATCGAACTTGAACCTTTGGTGGACTCTAACAGCACCGATCCTTTAGAGATCGTGGATTTGCAGTCTTTCTGGACTGCTGTGGTGCACACTCTCCAGGTACATATGAGCCATTTTGTTTCAATCCCGTATTTAATGATGTGTTATACCGAACCCAGTATCCATATGAACAACACGAACAAACCCGGTATTATTCAGGTTACGACAACATTGTTCATCAACTTGAAAAAGGTGGTGAATCCTACACCGGATACTCGAGTTGGGTGAATATCTACTTCCTTCGAGTTTACGCCGTTTAAATTTCCATTCATTGAGCCGATCCCTAATCACTCTAGGACACATTCCGTGCTGAATGGGCTTGGCAAATTCTTTTAGTGCCAGAGCGAATCCCAGGGATGATACAAAGTATGTTAGCGGATTACAAAGAGGCAAGTCATTCTACTCTTCCGTCAGCGATCACATAACAATGAATTCTAATGTTTTTTCCTCCCTTCCCCCCTTCTTTTGGTGACTCGGACCATAGGGTGGCTGGCTACCAATGTGGAAGAACATCGTCGAAACTAGTATCATGGTACGCATATCGTTTTCTGCCGCAATAAAGTCAGTTCGAAAAAAAGTTCCTTAGGTACTCATGCAGATTCCCTTATCACTGAAGCCGTTTTAAAGAATATCACTGAGTTTGACTGAGATTTAGCCTGGGAAGCTGTATGGAAAGATGTCACAACGTCTCCCGTCAATGATTGGACTGTTGCATAAGTCAATTCAGCCAAAGCGGCTCCTCTCTTATTTACATTCATAATTGCTAAATTTGTTTCAAAAAGGTACGCAGACCGTGAAGAGGTATAGTTGTGCTTTGCTGTTCACCTGCGTGGAATCTGACGAGCCTTTCTTGCCGATTACTGAAGAATGTGGACTACGACGTTCGCGCGGGGCTTTCTTCTGTATATGATGTCGCGGGAGAAGGCTGGGTAGCCGACGATATCCATTCGGAAAGCGCTTCAAGAACGCTCGATTATGCTTGTAAGCTCCCTTTCCTACTTCCCTTCACCTCCGACTCGGACTAACTGAGACGTAAATGATAATAAAACACAGACGATGACTACGCTGCTTACACTCTAGCCCTACATCTTGGAAAACCTCGAAATATCACCGATTTCTTACATGAAAGGGCCATGAGCGCACCTTTTTCGATCTATAACAATGCTACTGGATTCATGGAAGCAAGGCATGCGAATGGGAGTTGGGCTGGGCCGGATAACGGATGGACGGAAGGTACGCGTGATATTTATCATTGAACCAATTGGATCATTGATCATTGATTATTGGCATCCTTTTTTCTTCTGTCAAATAAGGTGATAAATGAGATTCATTTGATGTGGTGCATAATATACCTAGGTTAATCCAATACCGAGGTGGAAACGTCAAGTTTATCCAAAGCTTGGATGATCATTTCAATGGCGGACATAAGATCATACTAACGAGGTGAGAACCGATTTCCAATTTTGTTAATCTGAAGCAGCACAGATTCAATCTTGTGCACCTCACTCATCCATGTTGCACAGCCATCGCATCATATTCCCTACCTGTATTCCCTCGCTGGAGCGGCTTATAAATCTCAAGAAAAGGTTAGAGAGATAGCAGGACAGAATTATAACAATACACCAACGGGGTTATCCGGGGTCTGTGTTTCTATCCTTTCGTCGCCATGGAAGATTTCCTAAAATAAAATTGTATTGCAGAAGGAAGATTGCGGTCAAATGAGCGCTTGGTTTATATTTAGCGCTATGGGATTTTATCCTGTCAACCCTGTATCAGGAGAATATGTTGTTGGATCGTACGAAATCAATCTCGTTCCTTTTTTAACTTGCTCTTATATTTTTATACTTTTCCATCTTACAGACCATTCTCTGAGAGGATCAGCATCAACTTGGATTCGTCATCCTCGTCTTCAGCCCCTAAAAAGTTAACAATCACAGCCATTGGCGCTCGATCAAAACCATATATCAAGTCCTTGACGATAAATGGGATCAGCATCACCCAACCCATCATCAAACATGAACAGACCGCTAATGGTGCTGAAGTGGTATTTGAGATGAGCGATAATGTCGAGGCGTGGGGGAATGATGAAAGTGTTTTGAAAGCCCTCGGGGTCACTACATTGGGTCGATGAATCGAACGTGAGTGCACGAAATAGGGTCGATGTTGACTCGTTGAGTCATGATGAACTTTGAAATAAGTGTATTTCGAAGAGTGGAGGTTGCATGATGTGATCGCAGGAACCCCTTGAATACTTGAGCCAGGAATCTTCAAGTATTATGATATATAAATGATTGAATTCTATCAAGGGTTGGTTACTGGTTATTACCAGAAAGATGGTCGGCGTTATTGAATACCGCAGAAGATTCGACGCATGCTGTTCAATTGCAGGCTCAGTGGTAACCATACAGCCCCTTTTATAATCACTCTATTTATGTAAGGACCGGTTTCGAGAACTTTCGGCTTTTACAGTTGGATAGAAATGACGTTTGAATGTCTTATTATGTTGTGTGAGTGTGGTGTTGCTTGAATTCTGGCGCGACGAGGCGGTTTTCATCTGGATCCGTGTCGATGCCACACTCAAAGCCTTATCGCATCGTTACTAGATTATCAGGAAATTTCATACATACCTGCCCGAAACATTGATTATTCCCCCCTTTCTCTCAGTTGAGTAATAATCCTGCGACATCAACAGCTGATCAAGCGAGCCTTTATTTCTACCCTCAATATCCCCTGGCCACTGCATTCCATGATTTCCATCCCTATCCACATTTTCACCCCGCCTTCTCGTGCAAACCGCAACCATTCAGGATTGCTCAGGCCAATTCCCACAGAAAGGGACGTAGGATAGAAGGTTGGAGCTTGCACAGAAGTGGAAAAAACGAGTGGAGGGAAGTAAGACAAGAAGTTAGGACGATTGTGGATCAGGCGACGCGAGGGACAAGTGCATGCCGCCTCTCGATCTGTCGGAGTGTCAAAAATAGCCAGTGATTAAGCTACCTAGACCCGAGACTTATTCTTTCTTCCTTCGTCCACTTGACATGTCTATCCAAAGATTTCCTCCTGAAATATTGGATCTCTTCCTCAATGAACTCGGATCGGCCACTGAGGATACGCAATCACGAGCAGCGTTGTTGGCTTGTACCCTAAGTAGTAAACAGACAATTTCTATCATCAAGCGAGCTCATGTATCTTTTCATCCCTCACGATCTCCACTCAAAAACGTCTCGACTCTTTGCCTGATATTTTAAGCGCCAATCCAGATATAGCTCGATATATACGCTCGCTTACAGTAAAAGATCGACTTGATCAAACCTCCCCCGAATGTCTATCCGCTGTTTTTAGACAGCTATGTCGCCTGCAGCACTTCGGATGGATTGGTCCGCCTACCATGCTCCGTTTGTCCATCAATAGTCTTTTCAGCGATCTTCCTTGTCTTACTGTCACTGCGCTCCATTTCGAGAGTATAATGGACTTGCCGCTATCCCTCTTCTCTTCATGCTGCCACCTAGAATCGCTCACTCTAGTCAGTGTTTCATTCGCGAATACAGAGACACTGTCAGGTTCACTCTTTCCATCGTTGAGGAGGCTGAGCATCTTGAGCCCATGGTTGGATGACGACCACGAGGCGTTCGGAGTAATTATGACCCAAGCGGCTCCGACATTGACTACCCTCAATCTGTCTGAGACTAATGGTAAGTTTTTGTAATTCGCCCCGGGGTTCCTATACATGCCTTATCTCTCTAAATAGCTAGGTACTTCCTGAATTTCAAATCAACCATCATCTTCCCAGTCCTAGAATCCATCCAGGCATCAAGCAACGTGTCTCGGTATGATGCCATCCCTGTCCTAAGGTTCTTATCCCGGCTCCTCAAACATTCCACACCAATGCTCGCCCAGATCCAAATTGAATGTTCCTCCAATTACAAGGATAATCTCCTCGAGAGACAACAACCCTTAGCCAAAGGATTTTCACCCATCGACGAAATCTTATCAAGTCCAACATATCGAGGCCTCAAGACCCTTGATCTTGTTTTTGTAGACAGATACCTCTACTCGGACCTATTGGAAGTTCGGACGTTTATCAATAAGATTCTTCCAGCTGTGTCGTCTCGCAGTCAGGTTGAAATAAAGATTACGACTAATTCTCCCCAACCACGATATACTCACCTAGAAGTTCACTTTGTTTTTTAGATATATGTTCTTTTTTTTGTATTCAATTTATATTGTGAGAGGCGAGACTCTGGACCTTTAGTTAAACCTACTACATCAGCGGATCTTCCTGCCATAGATTATGATAGAAATACCAACATACTAACATATACCATGATAAGTGCTTGTATCAACCCGACGGGTTCCATGCATAAAGTCTGCGAGCAAACCCATGTTTTGCTTTTGCTTCAAGCATACTTGCCCTGTAAGCTTTTGCTAAAATAAATCGATGAGGGTTGATATATAACATTGATAATTTAGCTCGAGACTAACCGAAATTGTTTTAACTTGCTTCTTGTTCAGGAAAACTTGATCACATACCTTGCACATCCCCTTGGAAAATTGAATGTCCTCATAGATCCAACAGATGACGTAACACTAGGAGTCAATTTCGAATCAGGTTGATCTCGAAGTATGTGGATGGTGTGAAGTGGGTCGTGGAAGACTTGGTTGGTTGTTATGTTGCTGTCTTTTGGGTGAATGGTTTTTTGAATTGGCCATTTGAGGAGGTCCTGGAGGAGGTGTCATCCTTTTCGCCAATCCCTTGAGGATACTTTCACGGATTTTCAAAGGTAACGACAAGGTAACGAGGCGAATTCTTGATGAACCCAAAAGCCCTACAAGCGCATGCCGAGCTCCAGTTGATTCTTCACATCATCAACGATCGCAAACCCCAAAACACGTGGAACTCCTCGAGTGCATTACCGACATCTACAACCTCCAGTACTCCATTTCCCACCTGTCATTCGTTCTTGTTCATCAAAGCGGATGAATGGGTGGAATAGACCATGAAGTATTTCTTGTACTATCCTTGCTTGGATTTCGTCATGGAGGGAGGAAGATTGATGGATTCCAGGATACTCAAGTCACCAACAGGAAAAGTTGCTGGCGGCTGGCAAAACGAGAAATAACGAGTTTGAAACGAAGGAGGTGCACGATACACAATTGTTTGTACAGACCAAACTTCAAACTGTCGAAACTTAGGGTCTGTTCGGTACGCATAAGTCAGTCATATTATAGCTTATTGATGGCAGCTGATGGCATCGGGTTGTTCCGGTTTGCCAAACCTTACCATACATACCTAATTAGTCCATCACGAATATTTTAATTTGTAGTACCAAATAATTAAATAAACATTATGAAAATATTCCCAAAAGCCAGTAGGTCCTGCAAATGCTAAGAAATCCATGGATCCCATTCGGAAGTATCTTAAAAATAGCTATATGTATTTCTCAGTATTTGTAGGAGACCCACCGGATTTGGGGGGAGGGAGATCTAGTCACTCAAATATTTTCATAATGTTTATTTATTTATTTGGTACTACAAATTAAAATATTCGTGATGGACTAATTAGGTACGTGTGGTAAGGTTTGGCAAACCGGAACAACCCGATGCCATCAGCTGCCATCAATAAGCTATAATATGACTGACTTATGCGTACCGAACAGACCCTTAATCTCTCTTCCTTCGTCCACTTGACATGTCTATCCAAAGATTTCCTCCTGAAATATTGGATCTCTTCCTCAATGAACTCGGATCGGCCACCGAAGATACGCAATCACGAGCAGCGTTGTTGGCTTGTACCCTAGTAAACAGACAATTCTATTATCAAGCGAGCTCATATATCTTTTCATCCCTCACGATCTCCACTCAAAAACGTCTTGACTCTTTGCTTCATATCTTAAACGCCAATCCCGATGTAGCTCGACATATACGCTCCTTTACAGTAGGAGATCAAATCGATCACACCTCCTCATGTCTATCGGCTGTCTTTAGACAGCTATGTCGCCTGCAGCAATTCGGATGCATTGGTCCGCTTACCTTGCTTCGTTCCCAAGTTATGCTCACAGAAATGACTTTGTCCATCAATAGTCTTTTCAGTGATCGTCCTTATCTTACTGCGCTCCATTTTGAGCGTATGATGGACTTCCCACTATCCCTCTTCTCTTCATGCTGCCATCTAGAATCACTCACTCTCATCACAGTTTTATTCGCGAAAATACGACCAGAGACACTGTCAGGTTCACTCTTTCCATCGTTGAAGAGGCTGAGCATTTCGAGCCCATGGCCATATGACGACTCCGAGGCGTTTGGAATAATTATGACCCATGCGGCTCCGACATTGACTACCCTCATTCTATGTGATAATAATGGTAAGTTTTGTAATTCTCCCAGGTTCCTATAGTTGATTTATCTCTCTGAATAGCTAGGCTCTTCCTGAATTTAAAATCAACCATCATCTTCCCAGTCCTAGAATCCATCCAGGCGTCAAGCAACATGTCTCGGTATGATGCCATCTCCGTCCTGACCTTCTTATCCCGGTTCTTCCAACATTCCACACCGATGCTCACCCAGATCCAAATTGAAGTTTTCTCCGATTACGGATTTGGATATACTCTCCCCGATACACAACAACCCTTACCCAGAGTGTTTTTACCCATCGACGAAATCTTATCAAGTCCAAGATATCGGGCTCTCAAGACCCTTGACCTTGTTTTGGTAGACAGATGCCCTCTTCAGGTCTACTCGGACTCATTGGAAGTTCGGACATTTATCAATAAAATTCTTCCAGCTGTGTCGTCTCGCAGTCAGGCTGAAATAAAGATTACGACTAATTCTCCCCAACCGCGATATACTCGCGTAGAAGTTCATTTTGTCTTTTAGATTTATGTTTTTTTTTTTTGCATTCAATTTATATTGTGAGAGGCGAGACTCGGGACCTTTAGTTAAACCTACTACATCAGCGGTGCCGTAGATTATTATAAAAATACCAACATACTAACATAGTAAACGCTAGAGGAATTACTATAAACATATATTGAATGACAATATGGGTTGCCATGATAAGTGCTTGTATCAACCCGCCAGGGGTTCCATGCATAAAGTCTGCGAGGAAATCAATGTTCCTTTTGCTTCAAGCATACTTGCCCCATAAATGTAACATCTTTCCATACAGCTTCCCAGACTAAGTCTCGGTCAAACCCAGTGATATTCTTTAAAACGGCTTCAGCGATAAGGAAATCTGCATGAGTCCCCACTAAGGAATGTTAATGAACTGATTTTGTTGCGGCAGAGAACGATATGCGTACCCTGATACTAGTTTCGACGATGTTCTTCCACATTGGTAGCCAGCCACCCTATTATCCGAGTCACCAAAAGAAGTGGGGGGAAGGAAGAAACAGTAGAATTCATTATGATGTGATCCCTGACGGGGGGTGGAATGACTTACCTCTCAGTAATCTGCTAACATACTTTGTATCATCCCTGGGATCCGTTGTGGTACTAAAAGAATCTGCCAAGCCCATTCAGCACGGAATGTGTCCTAGAGTGTTAGGGATGGGGTTCAATGAATGGAAATTTAAACAGCGTAAACTCGAAGGAAGTAGATATTCACCCAAATCGAGTATCCGGTGTAGGATTCACCACCTTTTCAAGTTGATGAACAACGTTGTCGTAGCCTGAATAATAACGGTTTTGTTCGTGTTGCTCATATGGATACTGGGTTCGGTATAAGACATCATCAAATACGGGATTGAAACAAAATGGTTGATATGCACCTGAAGAGTGTGTACCACAGCAGTCCAGAAAGACTGTAAATCCACGATCTCTAAGGGATCGGTGCCACTTGCGTCCACCTAAGGTTCAAGTTCGATGCGGTTCAAAATATCTGTCCAGGACTTGCGTACACGGTAGGCTGTGTTTTCGAATGTACCAGATATGAAGTGAGGTTGTTCGACTGTAGGAGCTGTGGGTTCAGTGTTGGAAGGAGATACAGATGATATTGGAGTCGGTATTTCGACATCGATATTACTCCGTGCCTGGTCTTCCGAGATGAAAGAGGTGCCTACTCGAAGTGTGATAATGGTTTGATCGCGTGTGCTGGGTTTGGAAGTTAGGGTTGGGAATTTGGCGAAAGCGCTGAGAAGCGGGCCTTCGGTAGTGGTATTTTGTGAGGATGGGAATGAAAGAGTTCCATTCTGAATAATTCCGTACGATGCTTCTGGGGTATCTTGGTCGAAACGAGCACAAAAGTATCCTTTGAAGCGCTCTGCGAATGGGGCTATGGATATAGGCGTAATTATGTTGTCATGACGTTCGGAGGTAGAGCCGCACACTTCTAGAGGCGAAGTTATTTAAACGGTGCCGACTGGGAAGGACACATTTGTAGGAGTCGAAGTCAGTATTGATGGACGGGCAATTTCGAACAGGATATATGGAGAGAGAGTCGAGTTGAATGTAAACCGCAAATGAGCTACCCGTGAAGCTACAAGAGGGAAACAAAGGTTCAGAATCGTTGTTGTATCTACGGTAAACAAAAGCTTTACTTACTAGCAGTTTGCTCAATCATGATTGAGCCACCATACCCATCATCCAATAGGACGTTGTAGTAACCCACGCTCACAACCTCGATCTTCTGCCCATCATCTCCACGTAGCACATCCAAGCCTCTCTTCTCAAAATCTACGACAACGTCCTCACCCACACCCGCGCTTACACTTATAGGAGCACTTTCTCCCATCCAAATGGCCGGTTGATGGGTTCCAACAGCACCCATAACCTTGTTAAGCGTCCAGTTGAAGGGGGTCGCAGATACATAGCTGACTTGGGTTTGAGCAACCCAACGTGTCATGCCAAAGGGAGGTGCGGTGCTAGGTATCATCCCTCCTGAGCCATTGGGAGTATCACCTCCATTTCCGATGAGCAAATTGACAAAGTCGAGACCTGTGCTCTGTGGAATGGAGAATTGGGGAGGAGGGTTGGTTAGCGTGGCCCCAACTATCGCTGAATAGAACCATGTGGCTATAGGAATGAATTTGAAGGTGCAGCTAGCGATACAGTCTCGAAGCCCCCTTGTCAACGGGAAAGTACAAGTCTTTATGTGAATAACATGTCCTCCAAGTTTTCGTTGAATTTGAGCCTAGTGGCGGGTTATACGGCCCGGACTAGGGATGTAAGCCATCCAACCTGTGATCAATTGATCATCCGACATGTTTATAGAAAATCTTCCAGCGCTTAATACTTTAGATATGTAGGTATTTAAATAGCCTATAACGGGAAGGTTTGATGATAGTTAAACTGAAGCCCGGCTCTCGCCTCACAATATACATTGAATTCAGGGGAAAAAAAACTTGAAAAAAACATAAATCTAAAAGACGAAATGAACTTCTACGCAATCATAAGGTGGATAGTCATGATGACGAGTAAACTTTATTTCAATCTGACTGCGAGACGACGCAGCCGGAAGAATCTCATTGAGCAACGTCAGAACTTCCAAAGAGTCCGAGCAGAGCCGGCGAGGAGAGAATCTGTCTGGGAAAACAATATCAAGGGTCTTGAGAGTTCGATACCTTGGACTTGATAGCATTTTATCGATGGGTAAAAATCCTTCGGCTAAAGGTTGTTGTATCTCGGGGAAACTATATTTGACAGTGGATAAAATTTGAATTTGAATCTGGGCAAGCATCGGTGGGGAATATTCGAGGAACCGGGATAGGAAGGTCGTGTCAAGGGTGTCACCTAGCTTGCAATCCATCTGGATGGATTCTAGGACTGGGAGGACGACGGTTGATTTGAAATTCAGGAAGAACGCAACTATGTAGAGATATATAAATCAAGTATAGGAACCGGGCGAATTACAAACTTACCATTACTCCAGGGTAAATTACGCAGAATGAGGGTAGTCAATGTTGGAGCCGCATGGGTCAAGATTATTCCAACCTCCTCATCACCTGACCATGGGTTCGAAATGCTCAGCCTCCTCAATGATGGAAAGAGTGAACCTGACAGTGTCTCTGGTCGTATTTTCGTGAATAAAACTCCGATGAGAGAGAGTGATTCTAGATGGCAGCATGAAGAGAAGAGGGATAGCGGGAAGTTCGACATATTCACGAAATGGAGCGCAGTAAGATAATGATCACTGCAAAGACTACTGACGGACACAGTAATCGCTTTGAGCATAACTTGGGAACTGACATAGTTAAATAGACCAATCCATCCGAATTCCTGGAGGCGACATAGTTGTCTGAGGACAGCGGACAGACATTCGGAGGAGGTTTGATTGATTTCATGCTTTGCTGTAAACGAGCGTATATGTCGAGCTATATCAGGATTGGCATTTAAGATATCAAGCAAAGCGTCGAGACGTTTTTGAGTGGAGATGGCGAGGGATGAAAAGATATATGAGCTCGCTTGATGATAGAATTGTCTGTTTACTAGGGTACAAGCCAACAAAGCTGCTCGTGATTGCGGATCCTTATTGGCTAATGCGAGTTCATCGAGGAGGAGATCCAATATTTCAGGAAGAAATACTTGGGCAGACATATCGTTAAATCGACGAAGGAAGAAAGAATAAGTTTTGAACAATGGACGCTTCAGGGCAGGCATGGTTTACTTCACAGAATCGGGTTGTACTGTAGATTCCGACCACGTGTATGCTAACTGAAACTGATGCTATATAGTATCTAGTGGATAACTACATAGCATACATGAGGGCCTGCAGTTCAATGGTTACAGATGCGAAAGAGAATCAGGCAGCCGATCTGAGAAATTCTCCAGACACTCCGGAAACACGTATGCGTCTCGAGGCTACTTACAAGCAGGCCATGCAAGCCATCAAATTTTAAAGGCTGTACAACCATGAGTTGGACCACGAAAGTAATCAATGCCGCTGGACAGCAGGTGTTCCGATGGGTCCTAATGAACCTCAGTGCCGGCGTACGCATCCCACGTCACCCTCAGAGCTTCGAAGAACCTCCAAGAAAGGGCTGCAGAGGGTAATCGCCAACCAAACTTTGATTATCGTCAGCAAGGTCCTCATCATCACGATCAGCCTTATTTTGGTGGTCGAGAAATGGACTTGTCACGCCGGGGTAACAGTTCGTTCGGTGATGAGTACGATTCAGAAGGTGATGATAGCTTTGAGGAAGGGATAGAGGCTAAGAGAGACTTCGAGATCTTGAAGCCAGGAAGCAGAAGCTCGTAGAAGGTGGGAGAGAAGCGGGTGATGAACTCAAGAGAACAGAGGTCGAAATTCTACGGTTGGCTACCGCCAGATATGAAGTGTGGTTGTTCGACTGTAGGAGCTGTAGATTCAGTCTCGGAAGGAGACACAGATGGTGTTGAAGGTCAGTATTTCAACGTCGATATTACTCCGTGCTTGGTCTTCCGAGATAAAAGAGGTGCGAAGGTGCCACTGACAACTCTAATGATTTGATGGCGTGTGCCAGGCTTGGAATCCAGGGTTGGGAATTTGGCGAAGGCGCTGAGAAGCGGGCCTTCGGTAGTGGTATTTTGTGGGGATGGGAATGAAATAATTCCATTCTGAATAATTCCATACGATGCTTCTGGGGTATCTTGGTCGAAACGAGCACAAAAGTATCCTTTGAAGTGCTCTGCGAATGGGGCTATGGATATAGGCGTAATTATACTGTCTTGATGTTCGGAGGTGGAGCCGCACACTTCTAGAGGTGAAGTTATTGAAACGGTGCCGACTGGGAAGGACACATTTGTAGGAGTCGAAGTCGGCGTAGAGGGACGGGCAACTTCAAACAGGATATATGGAGAGAGTCGAGTTGAACGTAAACCGCAAATGAACTACGCGTGAAGCTACAAGAAAGAGCAAAAAGAGTTAAGAATCGTTACTGTAAACACAACCTTTTTTTTTACTTACTAGCAGTTTGCTTAATCGTTATCGAGCCACCATGCCCATCATCCAATAGGACATTGTAGTAACCCATGTTCACAACCTCGATCTTCTGCCCATCATCTCCACGTAGCACACACAAGCCTTTCTTCTCAAAATCTACGACAACGTCCTCACCTACACTTGCGATTATACTTATAGGAGCACTTTCTCCCATCCAAATGGTCGGTTCCAACAACACCCATAACCTTGTCAAGCGTCCAGTTGAACAGGGTCACAGATACATAGTTGACTTGGGGTTTGAACAACCCAAGGTGGGGGTGCGGTGCTAGGTATCACCCCCACTGAGCCATTGGGGTCCGGGGGTATCATCTCCATTTCCGATGAGTAAATTGACAAAGTCGAGACCTGTGCTGTGTGGTATGGAGAATTAGAGAGGAACGTTGGTTAGTGTGGCCGCAACTATCGCTGAATAGGACCACTGGTTTGAGTGGGCCGTTGCCTTCAGCACGGCATGTCCGAGTTCTGTCAGATCAAGTGTTGAACAGATATGTTACGATACTATTAGGGAGCTCACTTATCCGCATATCCATTGTAACGCCAAGATTTTTATTTTAATGCTGATCCAGGGACATGCAATTGGTAGATGGGTCTTCGTGTTCCTGCAAGCTTTCTAACTGAGTTCCTAGGATGACGCCTGTTGGTTTCGAGACGTTGGGTTGGCGGACTTTTGGTTCGACAGGCAGCCAAATGTCGGCACGTCTGCTGAGTTTGAAATCCAGCAGTGCAAAAGTCCGAGATCCTTCAGAAGTCGACCGGCTAAACCCGCACGAATAGATAACCCATTCGATTTTGCAGGCCTATTTTGTAAAGACCGAGTTCTCAATACTGACTTTGAGAACTCGGAATGTGGCGCCTGGTAATTGGGTAGCGGGTTATGCAGCCCGGACTCCAGAAGCGTGTATGACATCATGCAACCTGTGATCAATTGTCATTCAATATGTTTATCAAATGTTTATAGTAATTCCTCCATCGTTAGATATGTGGGTATTTAGATGTAGATTTAACTGAAGCCCGGAGACTCGCCTCTCACAATATAAATTGAATACAATCTAAAAGACGAAATGAACTTCTACGCAAGCATAAAGTGGTCGGTAAGGACCATCCGTAATCTTTATTACAGTCTCACTGCGAGACGACATAGCTGGAAGAATCTCATTGAGCACCGTCTGAACTTCCAATAAGTCCGAGCAGAACCAAGGAGAATATCTGTCTACAAAAACAAGATCAAGTGTCTCCAGAGCTCGATATCTTGGACTTGATAAGTCGTCGATGGGTAAAAAACCTCTGGCTAAGGAATGTTGTATCCGGGGGGGCATTATCCAGACTCATCCTGCAATCCATCTGGATGGATTCTAGGACTGGGAGGACGACGGTTGGTTTGAATTCAGGAAGAACCCAACTATGTAGTAGAGATATAAATCAAGTACTTGTAAGAACCGGGCAAATTAGAGAATTTACCATTATCGTGAGGTGGATCACGCAGAATGAGGGTACCAATGTCGGAGCCGCATGGGTCAGGATTATTCCGGCCGCCTCGTCATCTGACAATGGGCTGAAATGCTTAGCCTCCTCATCTGACGAGAGTGAGCGATTCTAGATGGCGGGATCAAGAGAAGAGGGATAGCGGCAAGTCCATCATGTTCTCGAAACGGAGCACAGTAAGATAAGTACGATCACTGCAAAGACTACTGACGGACAAGGTAATCGCTGTGTGCATAGGCGGACCAATCCATCCGAATTCCCGTAGGTGACGTAGCCGTCTGAAGACAGCGGATAGACATTTGCAGAAGAGTTGATGCTTTACTGTAAACGAGCGCATATGTCGAGCTATATGGGCATTGGCGTTTAAAATATCAAGCAAAGAGTGGGGATGTTTTTGAGTGGAGATTGTGAGGGATGAGAAGATACATGAGCTCGCTTGATAACAGAATTGTCTGTTTACTAGGCCTGTACAAGCCAACAACGCTGCTCGTGAATGCGGATCCTCGGTGGCCGATGCGAGTTCATCGAGGAAGAGATCCAATATTTCAGGAGGAAATATTTGGATAGACATGTCGAAGTCGACGAAGGAAGAAAGAATAAGTCTAGGTAAGTACCTTGATCACATGGTTGAGAGACGTGCGTGAAACAGATTAGATGATTGAGTTACGATGTACCGATAACTAGAGTGAGCGTACAAGTCCGGGTCAGAATATCAGCAAGGATTGTTTGGTGTCTCTCGCTGCAGCCTGGGTTTCATTCTGAAAAGCGTTGTTTGTGATATATGAGACACATTACAAATTCGATGACTGAAAATGACTCACCAATGTTCATATATGTTCAAACGTATGAGTACGAGCCTCGAAGAGAAGGAAGCTAGCTCGGGGCACTGTTTACGCAGGGTGCTTGATCCCAGACGATGGCTCGTCGGACCTCAGCATACATGGAAAAGAATCGAAGAGTCAATGGTTACAGATGCGAAGGAGAACCAGCCGAGTTGAGAAATTCTCCTGACACTCCGGAAACACATATGCGCCTTACAAAGAGGTTATGAAAACCCATCAAGGACCTTGCTACGGAGCGGTGCAACCTCGAGTTGGATCACGAACGTAATCAAACGCCGTTGGATAGTGCGATGGGTCCTAATGAGCCTCAAGGCTCAGACTGGCGGTGTAACCCATCCTACGTCACCCTCAGAGCCTCGAGGAACCCCCGTGCAGCTTGCTAAGAGAATAGGCTGCAGACGGTAATCGCCACCCAAACATCAGCAATCACGATCAACCTTGTTTTGGTGGTCGAGAAACGGCCTCGCCACACCGGGTAACAGTTCGGTCGGTGATGAGTACGATTCAGAGGGTGATGATAGCTTTGAGGAAGGGATAAAGGTTTCGAGACTTCGAGATCTTGAAGCCAGAAAGCAGAAGCTCGTAGAATGTAGGAGAGAAGCGGGTGATGAGCTGAAGAGAACAGAACTCGAGATTCTACGGTTGGCTACTGGTTGGCTACCCAGATATGAAGTGAGGTTGTTCAACTGTAGGAGCTATGGATTCAATGTCGGAAGCAGATGGTGTTGAAGGTTGGTATTTCAACGTCAATATTAGTCCATGCTTGGTCTTCCGAGATAAAAGGGGTGCGAAGGTGCCAACTGTAATAGTTTGATGGCGTGTGCCAGGCTTGGAAGCTAGGGTTAGGAATTTGACGAAGGCGCTGAGAAGCCGGCCTTCGATAGTGGTATTTTGTGCGGATGGGAATGAAATAGTTCCGTTCTGAATAATTTCATATGATGCTTCTGGGGTGTCTTGGTCGGAACGAACACGGGAGTATCCTTTCAACTGTTCTGCGAAGGGGGCTATGGGATTATACTGTCTTGATGTTCGGAGATGGAGCCGCACACTTCAAGCGGCGAAGTTAATGAAATGGGTGGGGAAGAACACGTTTGTAGGAGTTGAAGAGGGACGGATAACTTCGAACAGGATATATAGAGAGTCGAGTTGAACGTAAACCGAAAATGAGCTAAGCATGAGGGGAAAAAAAGGTCGAGAATCATTTTTTGCAATTACTGTAAACAGAAGATCCACAAATCGTCAATGTTTCTTGATAGGGTTTACAACCTTCAAGCTGCTCGCAACGACTTTTGTTTTAAAGCTGATCCAGGGACATGCAGTCTGGAGTCCATCGAAGCTTTCTAACTGAATTCCTATTGCCTTGTAGATGACGCCTGTTAGTTTCGAGAGATTTGGTAAACTAAAAATGGAGGACAGACTCTTGGACGTTTGGTTCGACCGGTAAATTTCAGCTGAGTTTGAGTGATCGCATCGGAGTTTAATAAACTAGACCCCCGATGTCACGTCCGACGTTCGGCACAAACGGCGTATGCCTTCCTTTTAAGCAGTACTCCCAAATAGCTCAGTTCCGACTTAAAGTTGTCGTTTAGCTTCAATTCTTGGCTATTTCGCTGTTTGTTTTCATTATCCTTTGTCTGAATCCCATCGTCGTAATCCACGAACCCTGGAAGGATTCGCTCGGGGCTTAATTCACTGCTCAATATCCCAGCATGTGATCCTTACAGCAGCGAGGCGAGAAGGGAACCGGAATGGAATATCAGTCGTGTCAGTCTATAAATTGGATAGTAGATTGACATCGTGAATTGTACCTCCTTTCTCGCGATCTATTAGGCCATTCTTCATCAAGAACTCCCTACAACGGCAAATATTTCATCGTGACGCCATGTCGTCCGGTGGAGGAATCGGTTCGACTCTGACAGGCGGAATACAAGATGTGCAGGGCTTCTACACTGCTCTGGACTCGGACAGAGCAATGCGAGGTGACGAGGTCCAAGTCAGCCTCAGCACTCACACCCCTGAGGATATATTTACGCAGTAGCCGTGTTGCTGTTGCGTAGACCATCCCGAGACTTCCGAAGATCGACATAGGTGGTGACTGGGCAACACCTATGTCAATCTTCGGGATGGTCAGAGCAGGATTCAAATGTTGGTCGCTTGCTTCTCGTTCGGGGGTATTGAAGGAGCAAAGATACGGGATCCAAGCTGCAGGGAGAGATATGCGTCCGTGGTTAAGAAGATAAACGTCACATAATCGTGACAACGTTACACTGAGAAGTAATTGTACTTTTAACTTTATCTATACAACTTTGATTTGTTTCGGCACAATCTTCGGAGACTGCCGATTGATCTCATCGTTGGTGATGGATACCACAGACTGCTCACGAATAAGTCCGTGTAATGCGGCAGTATGTCGGCAGTCCCTAGCTATCAGCTGGCTGTCCCCATGTTATATGGTCAGGAAGGACGGCACCTTCCCATGTAAGGCATAACCCCCCTTAATACCAAGTAGGTCTGTAGAGTTAAGCGCATTAGCGTGGAATCCTCGGCTTCTGATTTGGTAGTGACTACAGTCCTTTAGAGACCAGTAGGTGTACACCTTTTAGGATAATGGTTAAGTACGCTGATAGCTATCCTTATCACGTGCGAGATCAAAGTCCATGCTCTATGTTCATCGGTTCGATTCCCTTAGACCGCAAAAATATAATTTAGTACTTCCTAGTACTAACTACCTGTTGCTGTAATATTTCGCAGCTAGAACAATAAATGAATAAGTCTCAACTTTTGATAGAAAGTTATTTTATTAATATACCTAGAACAATAAATGAATAACTAGGTATATGTTAGATATTATAACTAAGGAATAAACGAGTGAACTCACGTCTCAACTTTGATAGAAAGTTGAGACTCGCTGTACTAAAATCCGTGACTATATAATGTGACCGTTATCGTGACACAAAGATAAAAGGAATGATAAGATGTAGTATAGATAAATACTTAATAGGAGATTAACGAGATGAAACTTGTATACTCCAACACTCCCCCTCGAGTGAAACACCATTGATCACCATTATCACGCACGCGATCGTCATGTGATGATAAACGTGCTGATTTCGTTATGGTTGTTGTCCTCGCTTCTAAAACTGAGTTTGAATCATTTTACTTCTTTAACTCCCCCAACCCCAGGCTCTCAACAAACTGGATGAATTTAGGTCTTGCCAAAGCTTTGGTGAAGATGTCCAAAACGTTGGAGTAGGCCGAGGTGAGATTAGCTAGTTCCGAGTATGTAGCTGGCTCGGAAAGTGATGGTATTTGCTAAGATAGCTTGCTTAACTAATTATTCTAAACGGGTGACTACAGCTATGGATCAGGTGATATAACATGTGATGTCACGTGATTGTTAGGCAGTATCCAACATTCCAACGTTTTAGTCCGTTGGTATGTAGAATATCTTGATTTTCTTCTCCTCGACTGCTTCCCTGATAAAGTGATATTGTAGGTTGATATGCTTTGTCCTGGAGTGAAACTTGTTGTCCTTTGTGAGCGCTATCGCACCTTGATTGTCACAATTGACTTGCATAGGTCCCGGTGCCGATCCTCTCATCTCATTCACGAAGCTCCTCATCCACAATGCCTCTTTAGCCGCATGGGTAAGTGCTATATATTCCGCTTCCGTACTCGACAAAGCAATGATGTGTTGCTTCTTCGGACTCCAGGATATCGCCCCTTGCCCGAAGTGAAATGAATATCTCGATATGGAGTGCTGATGCTTTTGGCTTGCCCAATCTGCGTCGCAGTATCCCTTGAGGAGCACATTTGTTCGCCCTCCAAAGGTGAGCCAATAGTTTTTCATTGTTCCCAGATAAGTAATGACTCGTTTCAAACCTTCCCAGTGTGCGATGCCCGGATTTTGTATAAATTGGGACAGTATCCCCACAGCATACGCCGCATCCGGCCTCAATACAACGACTGGCCAAAGCACGCTACTGATTGCTTCACTGTAGGGGATACCATGCATTCGAGATGCTTGATTCACTGATGATGGACACTGCTCGGTTGAGAACTGAGCTCCGGGCTCCATTGGTGTGGTTATCGGCTTCGCGTTGGTAAGTCTGAAATTTTCAACCATCGATTCAATGTAGGCACATTGATTGATGGAGATCGTTCTAGCTTTCCTATCACGCTTGATTTCAAATCCCAAAAACCAACCGATCGGTCCGTTATTGGTTATATCCCAATGTTTTCTAATTTCTGCTTTGAACTTTTCAGCATCCTTCTTTTGTTTTGACATGACAGCCATGTCATCGGTTGCCACGGCAACGATCGTATGCTCTTCTCCTGAGTGTCGATAGAATACCGAGTGGTCCATTGCCGAACGTTTGAAACCCATGTCATCCAAGAACACCTTACTCATTTCCATATACCACCCTCTTCCAGCCTGCTTCAACCCATACAATCCCTTCAATAACCTCAAGATTTTCCCTTCCTGTCCTGGTTTCAGTACCCCACGAGGCGCTTTCATATACACGGTTTCCTTAAGTGGAGCGTTTAGATAAGCACTTTTGACATCAACGTGCTCAATTTCCCAATCTTGTTCCGCAGCGTTTGCGAGAACTGCCCGAACAGTTGGCATTTTGGCAGCAGATGAAAAAGTCTCAGTATAATTCACTCCTTCAACTTGTCTGTGGCCACCAGCTATGATTCAAAGTCTGTAGCTCAGTGTTTCACCACTTGGTCCTCATTTCACCCTCAAGACTTCGCCAAACGGAATAGCAACTTGACCTTTAGGTAAGTCCTCGACTACCCAAGTGCCAAATTTTTCGAGCTGATTGATTTCGTAGTCCAAGGCCTTTTGCCATTCCTTGGCATTAGGTCCACGTAACGCTTCGTCAAGCGAGCGGGGGTCAGACAAGAGAGTACCAACGAGTGCAAAATCAGGTGGTAAAGAACTAAGTAGTTCATCTACTTCAGACATTTCGGGTACTGACTCATTTTCATAGGCTGTGTCATCGTAATGAGTGACACCTGCTACTAAGCCTTCATTTAACTCTTTGTAGGCTCCTGGAGGCTTTCATTGACGACGGCCGCGACCATACTGTTGAGATTGATCATCGTTGTCTTCGAGCTCTGGAATAGGTTCAGTTGGGGTTTCGAACGCTGGTTCTTGTTGAGTTTGAGGTTCACTGAAATGTGGTTTATCAGGTTGTTCAACATTTTCAGCAGTGTTTTCGGAGTTTTCAGGATTATTGGAGGATGACTGGATGACTTTATCCCTCTCCCCCTCAGCCAGTATATCCCCATGGATGTTGACATTGTCATTCACCCATATGTTGTTTTGATTAAAAACTACGTTCCTTTCAACAGTAACTGATCTTTTTCCAGGCCAGTAGATTCGGTAACCTTTCAATTCCAAATTGTATCCAACAAAACGGCCGACTTGTGCTCAAGCATCTAACTTTCCGGCACTTAAGTCCTTCACGTAGGCTGCTACTCCGAACTCCTGGATACCAGCAAGGTGCGGTTTTTTGTTATTTAACATTTCATAAGGGGTTTTTCCATCTAATGCACATGCTGGAGTTCTGTTCTGTAGCCACGTTGTATGCTTCATGGCTTCCTCCCAGAGAAAACAAGGCAGTCCAGATGCCAGAAGTAGGGCTCGAGCTCATTCGGCTTGAGTGCGCATCCCACGTTCAGCTGTGCCGTTTTGAGGTGGAGAGTCGTGAACGGTAAGCTCATGCTTGGTACCTCTATCATCTTGATGCTCAGTCATCTGTCGTGATAGGAATTCTCCTCCTCAATCCGAACGCACAGTTTTTATTTGATTTCCAGTCTGAGTTTCTATAAAAGCTTCGTCGTGTTTGTACGATCGGAACATTTCGCTCTTTTTCTCTTGAAAATAGAGCTTTGTCTCACAAGTTGCATCATCTATGCGAGCTGCCACGTAGCAGTGACCGTTTAGACTCTTTACTGACGCAGGTCCCCACAGGTCCCAATGGACACAATCGCCGTATTTTGCAGCTCGAGTTTCTGATTCCTTTGGATAAGGAAGTCTAGCTGACTTAGCCTTCGCACACGCCTCACAGAAATCAGCTTTCGAATTACTGTCAAGTTCAATGCCAGTGATGAAACCTTTGGATACCGCGTGTTTGATAGCGGCAGCGGATATATGTCCTAGTTTTCAATGGGCTTCATTTAGACTCATTTTATGGGAAGCTATGTTGGCGTGGTTTTTATTTTTAGATTAGATCGAACCGGGAAGACGGTAGAGGTCATCAACACGTGGTATAGTCGCGATGGTATGTCCTTTAGGGTGTATTACGGTGCACATGCCCTTTTGAAATTTCACTAGATATCCGGCTTTTTCAAGTCTACTGATGGATATCAGCGTAAAGGCTAAATCAGGTGCATGTATCGCATCTTTAAAGATTGTTTTAGTGATTTTTGAACCGTTTGGTAGCTCCAGTTGCATATCTCCCATGCCTATAGCTTTGACCGTCCGGCCATCAGCTGTGGTGATTTTGCGATTGATAGGTTGATAATTTGTGAATTTGGATCGATCGGGAGAGTAATCGCGACTCACTCCACTATCAACACAACCACCTGACTTGGCCTTAGGACCAGAAGTAGCATTGGCGACATCGACATAGTCAGATGTGCAGGTAAACACGAAGAGTCTATTGTCTTCGTTGTTGACTGCTATCACTGCTGTTTCAGCCTTCTTAGGCTTTCGCTGTCTTGGTCCTTGACCTTCCTTGCCTCCTCCTTTCAACCAACATTTGTCGCTCGTGTGGCCTGGCTTTAATTCCAACAATTTTTATCTGAGCTGGCTTTGATTTGCTTTTCATGCTTCTTGTTGTGACCACCTTTGCATCTTCCACCCTTTTTAGCATGCGCGACGAGTGCCGAGTCAGCGTTTTTGCCACGTTCGTCATTTATCGAACGATGCTGAGCCTCCTCGATGATGAAGGCAATCAGGTCATCCGTTTTCATGCGTTGTGACTGGCCTCCTGAGAGGCTGCTGGCTCGTTCAGCTGCCGTTATGGTTTGGAGAGTAGGTCAGTAAGATTCTGGTAAAGATGACATGATGATGATGTTGAATTGCGTCTCAGATAGAGTTGACCCCATTTTGAGAAGGTTGTCGCGTCGTTGGGTCATTATCTGGAAGTGTTGTTTGAGTTCCGTTAGATGGGTCTTTGGATCCTCATTGTCTGCCAGTTTCATGCTGGAGAGTTGATCTTCCGCATCAAGAAGGTAAAGTGTACTCTTTGTTGTTGCATCGGCTTTGACCACCTTCCACATGTCTTCTGCTGATGTTAGGTTCTTTATTTTTGAACCAAGATGTGTCGAAGTAGTTGAGAGAATAATATGCTGAGCTAAGTACTAGCGTTTCTTGAATTCAACCATTCTAATCTCCTTTGTTTCAATTTGTTCTTCCGTGGCTGCCGTCTTCCTATCCGGTAGGACTAGGACATCATTGATGACAGCAAACGGTTTAGGCGCGGTGGTGGTTCCTTCTACATGTCTCCACAGACCCTTAGAACCCATAGCCTTCTGGATTCGAGGCTCGTAATCAGCCCAGTTGCTTCCGTCGTCATGGAGCTTGGGAATGGCTAGAGTTGTGGTGTCTGTGTTGGAGTTCATCGAGAGGTTAGACAGTTTGTCTTCGGGGCCCATAACCTGTTGCTGTAATATTTCGCAGCTAGAACAATAAATGAATAAGTCTCAACTAGTGATGTGCCGGCTTGGCCTGGAAGCCAGAAGCCAGGCCAAGCCAAGCAAAATAGGCCAGGCCAAAGCCAAGCCATGAGCTTGGCTTACCTTGGCCTGTGGCCTTGGCTTGATATTTTCAAAGCCACAGGCCATGGCTTTGGGAAATTTTTTGGTAGGACTGAGTGGTAAATTATGATGTATAAAAAGTTAAAATTTGATTTTTCTAAAAACAATTTATCATAAAACAGAGGATTATATTATTTTATATAGGGTATTTTTATTCATTTAAGGATAATTCATAAAGAAATCACCTGATCCTGCAGAGAATAATGGATAGGCATTAGAATTAATGATGAATTTAGGCAGAAAAAATCTTATGTATTTTTTTTTTTTACTAATCTTCACTTTTTTAGGTGTAAGCCAAGGCCAAGCCAAGGCCAAAGTCAAGCCAAGTTTTGACCCCAAGCCATGGCTTGAGCCAAGCCAGGCCAAGGCCAAGCCAAGACCAAGGGTTTGGCCTTGGCCTGGAAAAAGTGAAGCCAAAGCCAAGGAAAGCCAGGCCAAAGCCAAGCCAAAGCCAGCACATCACTAGTCTCAACTTTTGATAGAAAGTTATTTTATTAATATACCTAGAACAATAAATGAATAACTAGGTATATGTTAGATATTATAACTAAGGAATAAACGAGTGAACTCACGTCTCAACTTTGATAGAAAGTTGAGACTCGCTGTACTAAAATCCGTGACTATATAATGTGACCGTTATCGTGACACAAAGATAAAAGGAATGATAAGATGTAGTATAGATAAATACTTAATAGGAGATTAACGAGATGAAACTCGTATACTCCAACACTACCAACTAAAGCGAAACATGGCAGCAAAATTCAACAATACACTTATTACAGGTGGCACTTTTAATTTCGCAGGAGGCATTGACACCAATAGACGTGGAGGTTAGGGCTACCAAAGTTCGGTTCAGAACCGATGCAGAGAACCGGAACCGGCTGAACCGAACCGAAAGTTCGGTTCAGTCCGGTTCCGGTTCAGGCTTTTGGACCGTCGGTTCCGGTTCACGGTTCAGGCTCTTCCAAAAATTTGAGAACCGGGTTCGAACCGGTTCGAACTGAACTAGCCATACATATTTTTTTATAAATTTTCTGTAAAGATTTGACTCAATTATCAATGAAATATTGTGTTTTGATCCCACAGCAACGTTTCGGGAGTCGGAGATTGAAATTATTTACATTAACGTGCGCTTATTTTTTTCACTCTTCAAGTTTCAACACGACCATCGACGGCGATGCCAGCCACAATGCCAGCCACAACAACAACAACAACAAACCACAACGCTGAGATACAACAACAACAACAAACCACCATCACCACCAACAACGACTCGTGTTGAGAAGCCTCTCAACACGATGTTACTAAGTTTCTTTTTTCTTTTTTCTTCCTTGCTTTTTTTTTAATACTAACAATTGCTATTTTTATTATCTAGGTGCTACTAGAATAACATCCCCCAAAATCCCCCGTGGACGAAAGGCAGCGAATGACGAGGACAAACAATGATGAACAATCATCCTGACGCCACCTACACCATATCATCGTCTCTCCATGTCACCACTCAGGGAACAACGAGCTACACAACGGACACTGCGACAGACGAACGATATCGAATGAATGGTGACAAATGAACAACAACGGATGACAAACAAGGACGAACGACTATGACTTACTGTCATTTACAACAACAACACATAGGGACATGGACGACAGACACAACAGTGGGGTATTTTTTAAATTTTATTTCAAATTCTAATTCTAATGTAAACTGCAACAGAGAACGATGAACAAACACTGACGAACGAACAACAATAAATAACGAACAACGATGAACCACAAATGACAATCGACGAACAAACGGTAACGATGAACAAACGGTAACGAAGGATGAACAAATGGTGAGGATTGATGACCAAATGGTGACAAACAACGAAGAAAGGTGACGAATGACGAAGAAAGGTGACGAACGACGAAGAAAGGTGACGAGCGACGAACAAACAGTGACGATGAACAATTATGCTGATGAACGACAAACGAACACAACGACGGATGAACCGTAATGAGTGAATGGCAACCGGAGGAGTCATTTTAATTTTAATTCTAATATAAGCTATGATAGATGAACAACTTGAATGAATGACGATGAACTCAACAACCACCTATCTGCTCTACTAATCTTATTTTATTAGGATACTGGTAAATGTATAGTAATGTAAATGAATAAACAAGTATGATTTACCGCTAAAAGATGAAAAACAATTGAAGTATCAGCAATATGAGGTTTTTTCATCGGTTCGACAGTTCGAACCGGTCCTGGAACCGAACCGAACTGACAGAACCGGTTCTATCGGTTCCGGTTCCGGTTCCGGTTCAGTTCAGCTAGAAACCTTTCAGTTCAGTTCTCGGTTCTTCAAAAATAGTGAAGAACCGAGCTGAACCGAACTTTGGTAGCCCTAGTGGAGGTGAGTGAGTAGACTTTCATTTTTTGAGGACAAATATGTTGAACTATACGAGTTTCAGTCGTTGATTATTTGTTTAGGTATCTTTTATCTTATCATCTCTTTTATTCTTTATTCGCGTTATCTTTTTGCATTACATAATCACGGTCATTTTGTCACGGATTTTACTTATTACAAGTCTCAACTTTATCCTAAAGTTGAGACGTGAGCACAATCATTTTAATTCTACATTACAATAGCTGATCAATACCTAGAACTATTCATTTGTTCTAGGTAACATACATTCCATATTAATATACAACTTTATCCTAAAGTTGAGACAACTATTCATTTGTTCTAGCTGCGAAATTATCCCAACAAAATAAACATACGGGGAAATCATTGATCGTTGCGACGACAACATTCCACCCTCAAAACACGAAAAAAAAGCATAACAGATCGGTTATAAGAACGATACTTACTACGTAAGTCTCGTAACATTAATTGAGGACAAGGGCATTCTTGTCACCTTGCTCCTCTTTCGGTATCCCTTCATGGCATTGCAAAAACTCGCAAACCACTTTCCAACGCAGAAAAAAGAGGAAAATTGATTCCTAATTATCTTTAACTACACATGCTAGTACAAAATTTCAAAGAATAGAACTCTATGTCAACAAGATTCAAACATGAGAGCCCTAGATAACTAGGCATCACCGTCACACTTAGCCACTAAGCTATGGACCACACGTCGCCTGGAAAATTGCGACGACCTTAGATGCCTGAGGCACTGATGTCTGGAATCTCGAAACGGCTGTTCAGCCATTTGGGCCCTTTTTTTGTCTGGAAATGAACCGGCTTTAGGTCAAAAATTTCAAATCCTGTCTGGAATTTGCAACGGCCTGCATTAGTATTATCTGGGGTCCTGCCAGGACAAGCCTGGTCACGACGGGCAAACATTCGGGTCAGGGGACATCAGCGCTGGCGAAACACAGCACTCTCGATCCAAACTCGGGAGGCGCTCTTTGGGCGCTCTATATTGATTTCCGTGATTTCCGAATGTATTTAAAGTACATATACAGTCGTACTTGGTTTTAGATTAGTGCTATATTTGACACGCTATCAGTGTATGTACTTAGATGCAGACCACACTGATCTAGACCAGGAATCCTAGTAGGGGTTCCTTACGATAAGCACCTTCCGTGCCGTTGTGACCGGTAATTACTCAAAAAAATTAGGATGACTTTGGATGACTTGGAGGGGATCAAAAGTCTCCCCTGATCTCATTTCCCTCTCTCATATGACCGCATTCAAATCAATAGCAACCTCAATTCCCTACGCAGCGATGCATTGAAGAGGTAAGGTAATGTAATTCAACTTAGCCCTGAGAACAGAGAAAATTTTGCCACCTGTTCCGCCATTGCGATCTCCTGAAAATAATTAATTGAGCTCAAATATATATCCCCGTGCGAAGCAACGTCAAATGCTTGTCACCATTTGATGCCCTACAGCTATGTGGGAAAGTTTGCAGGTCTTTCCTGCACCTGTAGGCTGGTCGTTCCTCTATAGGCCCGTATAGGGACCTCGCCGGTTACTTATCCATCCATCCATCATCCATGCTATATTTTGTTTCAGTTAGGGGGCTTTAGGGACGACCCATCACACTGTTACAATCGAAAACAAGTGTACAATTCATATTACGAATGTCCTGGATAACCTAGAAATTCCCCAAGCATCGAAGCGACACGAGGACCATTGAATTAAGACTTAAGTGCTATCACTTTGAAAATCTTCTTCCTGCAACTGGATGAAATTGACCATCTGCGGAGCTCTAGAATAAATAATTCATGAGTACTGCAAAGGTCTGTGAAAAAGTATATACATACGTTATGGATGGAATTGTCGCACCCTCCAAATTTTGCGGACCTGTAGGTCTGTCGTCGGCAGACCAGTAACCCCAGGGTTGCGAACCAGGCAGAAGACAGTAAAAGTAGAGGTGCTCCATTGGAGCAATCGCTTCATCACTAAAAATGATCTTCGATGCCGAAGGGTGATCAATAGTTCCAGTAACTACAGAGACTAAGTTGAAGATCAAAATTCGAAATTGAAGCCGTACTGACTCATAATCAAATCAGAAACTTGTATCTGATGTTTGTCTCGGTATGACTCGACAATAGACGGTGCGATGCTTAGAAAGAACTTGAACGCAAGCGCACTATCTGCCAAATTTTGAATATTGCAACGCCGGTCAACAGTTGCATAGCATGTATTGTGAAATTCAAACCTGACGCAGATAGTAACACCCCCAAGTTAGCAAATTTTAACCTGATAAATAAGAACTGACTGACTGGGAAACTCCATTATCGAATATTTTCATTTGGGCGGAAACATCTGGGTACGTGATGAACTCATCTTCCATAACAATGGGGGTGTAGTTCGGGTTTGATGTATCTTGAGAGTTGAATAGAAATATAAACTCTTCTCCTCGAACATAGCCCACATCATATAGCTTAACTTCCCAATATATGGATGGATGAAATGGTGTTCCATGCTGAATACCTTTGATAGACAGAACTGCCTCTCTTATTTGAGGGAATGTAAGAGGTTGAGGTTGAATTTCTACAAGCTCAGTTAGATTAGATATCCTTTCTTCAACGGCCTGGAACTCCATAGATTTGCTCCAACCCATAAGTCGTAGGAGTATTCGAAGATGAGAAAATTTCCGTTTCTCTCCAACAGCTGTAGAAAATGTCAGAGAGTTTTAACTGTTCGGATCTGAACAATTATCACCAGCCCAGCTGTTGTGACAACCCACCCCATGGTCCCCGAAAAGAAACTATTGAACTTCCGTCGGTCTCACGAATGAAAGAGACATAAACACCCTCACATGATCCATGAAATAGAAGACTTGGCAATTTAACACAAGGAATCGTTCAACTGTGTCTAATTTTGAAGATTGTCCAGGGACACAATCAACCAGGTTCCGTCCAATTATGGCACGATTGTTGGGGTCAAAAAGGATATTGGAGGTCTGTATCGAAGTTTAGCACTGTGCCATTAAATAAGACGTCAAGCCCACATCCATGCAGTCAGTTAGCTCTTGATAACCGAGGCAGAATCGGCTGGCTATATAGTGTAGTCCAGACTGGAAGTCATCAGTTGGGTAAGAGCATTTGTGATGTAATCAACCCTCACAAAGATCCCCGCCACCTTTATCATGATGAACGATCCACAGCTGTGAAATAACTAAAGAGCAGGCTTACATTAACTAATGCATCAATAATTGCAGCACTAGCGTCTTTTGATCCAAAGCTATGAGTCAGAACGTGTCGTATATTAACGTCTGTTGCTAGTTTCAATACAGTAATATTCAGTGTTCGTTGACAGATTCAAACTGGACCGCATACCTCCGGTTAAAACAATAAACGATACACTGGATCCAGGGGTTGATCTTCCCAGGAACTGTACCAGGAAGGGATGGCTGTTAAGGGCTCACGGTCTAAGTGCAAAATTCCAAGCACTCGTGAATATTTCCCAACCTCATGCCTTTCCATACATTTAGTTCGCGCTTAAACTCCTAATAGACAGACAGATGATTATTGAGTATTGTAGTTGCAGGAGACGAAGTAAAACAACCTTGATTGCTGACATATTGTGTTCATCGTATTTTTTCCATAAAACAGGTTTTCCATCTTCTACCATCTCTGCATGATAGATTTGCCCATGTCGAAACAGTTTTGTTCGAAATACTTTGGTGCACACAATGCTACCATGCTGGAAGGATTTCACCTGCGATGTCTTGTGAGTTTTGAAGAACTCGTCGTAAAACAAATTGAATTTGGGTACATCGTCGACATCTCGCGATATTCGCGACTGGGGGTTTCCGAGAATGCAGTCAGCATCCAGCATTTCGCCCGCCATCCTTGGAGGAGGATGGAAAATGTTGACAATCTAGTAAACAATTGCATTACTGCACAAATTCGGACCGTCAAGAAAGGAGTATACTTGATCACCCTGGATTTCAGTGAATGGTCCGTGGGCAATGAAATGGTGCGCTCCTTGGAAAAAGGTAGTCATCTGGGCCGTATCTTGTTGGCCTTCAGATCCTTCACAAACTTCTCTGGAGACGGTGGGTGAAGGGACGAAGGGACTATCCTTTCTTCCTTTCTTGAATAGACCTTTGAGAAGATTATTCATGGTAGTAAAGACAGTTTGGAAGCAGTCAATGATCAGAGTAGAGTCTCTCCTCGATAGCGTGTGATAAAAGGGGGGAAAGAGGGCAAAGGACTCCGAACTTTTGCCTCTACCGACCTCTATCACTTTTACCGGTCACAAGATGTCTTCAAGTCGATTGGATCTGGATACTTGAATCTCGGATTCTGGGATTTGATCTATGGAAACCTAAGTCATTCTCTTCTTGTCAGCGTTGGCTTGGCAGTAGCAGAATTAGTAGCAGTAATTACACAGTAAGGTCTTTCCTTCACGTACCCGGTACGGTGAAATTGTGTTTTTCAATTATGAACTGGTTCAGCTATTGTCAAGTTTCAACAGAGGCAATTTCTCCGAGTAGGGCAGAATAACAAAACAGTTGTGATAAGAACTACCTTGATTTTGCTAGCAGAGTGGGAGGAGGTTCCAAGCTCTTTTGTAACATACTTCGGTGGATGCAAGACACTTCTGCAGGACCTCTGTTCTCGTCTCACAACATCCCAAGGGGCCTGAAGGGAGGTATTGTCGAGAATGACAGGCATAAACGTGACATAAATTACGCTGACATGCCGCCCAAATGTTCCGATAGGGTATTGCGCTGATGCTTTGCACAGCAGTACGGGACTTACTTCAGAGTCCGCTTGGTACGCATAAGATAGCATCGGGTTATTCCGGTTCGCCAAACATTGCCATGCATAGTGTTTAGTTACAATCACGAGTAAGCAAACAAAAGAAATAATAAACAGTTGTCTCCTCAGGGGCATTTCATGATTCTGGGGAACGTTTCGATCCACCAAAATGTCATCCCAATGCTCAAGTAGCTGTCATACAGGACATCCTCGACTGGTTAGACGATCTGGAGTCACCAGAAACTTGTCATAAAATCAGCGATCGTGCAGACCATTGCACAGATGCTCTTTGAACAAAGGCGACTTAGTTAGAGTTTCTTCTTCGCTCGAGGAAGTACCACTGGACGGGATGATGAAATGAGATTAGTCCCTACCCTCTCTTATCAACTTGCCAAGTACTTGCCTGAGACACGGGCTCGCATTTTTAAGTTCTTAGCGATCCTGCCATTTTCTTCTTCCGCAGGTCGAGAATTTACTTATCAACCTTCTCTAGATCAGCTCGAATGCGGTTTCTACCTCATTTAATGCTCTTCCTCGACTCTTTATCATTGACGGCTTAGACAAATGTCGCGACGCAGATGCTCAGTGCCGCATTTTACAGGTATTCTCAGCCGCCATGAAGTCTATGCAACATCACCTGCCCCATAAGCTCTTGATCACCAGTCCATCAGAAGTACACCTTCTATCTAGATTCAATGAACATAATACTGCCGCAGTGTGTCGTCAATTACAGCTAGATACCTCCTATCATCCAGATGATGACATCCGACTATTTTTGCGAGACAATTTTTGCAAGATCAAATGCGAACATCACGTTGGCGCTTCTCTTGGAAAATCATGGCCGTCAGAGGAAACTATCTCGTCACTTGTTCGGAAATCATCTGGACAATTTATTTACGCTCCTATGGTTGTAAAATTTGTTGCATCCACCCAACATCATCCTGCCGAACGCCTAAAAATCATTTTGGGATTGAAAACAGCTGGACGTATCGAGCCTCATCCTCCTGTCCCGATCCACGACGAACTGCGTCGCCGTGGGGATGGAGGGGCCGGGTTGTAGTAGTAGAATTGACGCTGTCGTTCCAGGTGGAGAAACTTACTTCTTCTCTGGAACCCAATATACTCTTGTGAAGGTTGTCCCTAGTACGACTGACGACCGCCTCATCAACGGACCAAAGAGCATTGCTATAGAATGGCCGTCCCTTCGACAGGCCGGCTTCGACACTGTGGATGCTGCTTTTCCAAGCCCACATTACAAAAACGAGATTTACTTCTTTTCCGGAACGAAGTATGCCCTGATAAAGGTTATACCCTATACAACTGATGATAAGCCCATCCATGGACCGAAGACCATTGCAGCAGGTGGCCATTGCTTCGCAAGGCAGGCTTCAACACTGTAGACGCCGTGCTTCCAAATTCCAAATGGGAACGGAATGACTTATTTCTTTTCTGGTTCGCAATACGTCCTGATAAAGGTTATGCACCATACAACTGATGATGTGCTCATCAATGGACCCAAGAGTGTCGCCACCGAATGGCCATCCCTTCGTCAAGCTGGATTCTACTAGCTACCAGTAGCCATAGTACTTTGAGTTTTTTTTTTCGCAATTTTTTCGGTACACAAATCCCCTAGTGCATACTTTCCGTAGTCATTACCCAGAGTCTCGCCTCTCACAATATAAATTGAACGCCAAAAAAAACATAAATCTAAAGATGAGATGAACTTCTACATCAGCAAAATCGGGGATTTCCCATAGTTTGTCATAGTTATGTCACACCAAATTATAGTAGCCTATAGTCACGTCACATAACATTATAGTATCTTATAGTATCTACAGTCACATCACCATAACTATAGTGAGTTATAGTTTCCATAGTATTCACGTTGCGCACACCAGTGCTGTCTAGCACGGTCTAGCTTTGTCACTCCATCACATTAGAAATACATCACATTTTTTGAGATTTTCATTAAGTTAAATAAGCCAACCCTAAACAGAGTCCGTGCACAAAAAACTAAAATTACTAAATATATAAGTTCAACACTTGTTCCCACTGAGTTCGTCACTTCCATACCACCACCACTACCACTGACAGCAATACCACAACAACGATAACAACAAATGGTGAGCACCTCGACAAACAACAATGATAATAAATGACAAAACATTGATGACACTTATAGTGGCGACAACAACGACATGTGACAACAACATGCGACAACAACATGCGACTACGACTACGACAACTACAACTACAACTACGACAACTATGACAACATGCGACAACGACTACAATGACTATGACTATGACTACAACGACTATGACAACATGCGACAACGACTACGACAACATGCGATGACAACATGCGATGACAACATGCGACGACAACATGTGACGATGACATGGTGCGGTGACAATTACAGCGTGTGATGACGACGACAGTGTGTTATACCACACGTGTAAGCCCTTAAATTTCCCCTCTATCATAATTAATTGTTCTAATTCCATCTTAGGTGTAAATTGCAATGACGACAATGATCCTTTACAGTAGTATAAGTAGTATATTATGATGTTTAGATTACTATTACTTAGTTGAATATAATTTTTTAAACAATTTCCTTACTCTCGTTGTGATTGCTATTAGAATATTATGAGTATAGGGCTCTATAACTACAATATTATCCTAGCCCTATATAGCACCTTATAGCCCTATATAGTACCTTATAGCACTCTATAGTGCTGTCTAGTGTTGGGCCATTTCCGGATAGCATTACCGTGACACCGGACAGCACTATAAACAAAAGAACCTTTTCTATGGTTCTATGGTGCTGTCCGGTGCTGTCTGGTGCCGGTAAGCCGGCCCCAAGTTTGCTGATGTACGCAAGAATGTAATGGTTGGGGGGAATCAGCCGTAATCTTTATTTCGGTCTGACTGCGAGACGATACAGCTGGAAGAATCTCATTAAGGAATGTTGGAACTTCCAATGAGCAGGGCCGAGGGGAGTATATGTCTACCAAAACAACATCAAGAGTCTTGAGAGCTCGATATCTTGGACTTGATAAGATTTCATCGATGGGTAAAAAAATCCATGTGGCTAAGGGCTGTTGTATCTGGGGGAGAGTATATCCGTAACCGGAGGAAACTTCAATTTGAATCTGGGTAAGCATTCGTGTGGAGTGTTCGAAGAACCAGGATAAGAGGGTTCCAACAGAATTTTCACGATACCGATAGATTGTAAATGACACCTGGATAGATTCTAGGGCTGGGAAGATGATGGTTGTTTTGAAATTCAGGAAGGGCCTAGCTATGTAGAGAGATGAATCAAGTATACTAACCGGGCGAACAAAACTTACCATTATTGCAATGTGGATCAGACACAATGAGGGCAGTCAATGTCGGAGCCGCATGGGTCATAGTTATTCCAACTGCCTCGTCGTCATTCGACCATGGGCCCAAAATTCTCAGCCTCTTCAATGATGGAAAGAGTGAACCCGGCAGTGTCTCTGGTTGTATTTTGGCAAACACGACCATGATGAGAGTGAGTGATTCTAGATGGCAACATGAAGAGAAGAGGGATAGCAGCAAGTTGATCACACCCTCGAAATGGAGCGCAGTAATATAAGGACAATCAATGAAAAGACTATTGATGGACAAAGTAATCGCTGTGAGCATAGCTTGGGAATGGAAGAAGCCACATCAGCAAACTCGGGGTCTGCTACTGGACAGCACCGTACAGCGCCATAGTGCCATAGCAAAGGGTCCTTTGTTTACAGCACTGTCAAGTGTCACGGTCACACTATGGGGTGCTATATATTTACTATACAGTGCTATATAGGGTAGGGTTAATATTACAATATACTATTCAATCTAAGGCTAGAAAGCTAATGTTCCGAGTTCATGCAAGGATAAGGAAAATTAATACATATATAAATCATATTCAACTATATACACAGAGTCTGAGTCATATCATATATGTACTACCCATACTATCAATAGTAGGGTCGTTGATAGGACCCAGGAGACGTCTAGGGATGTAAACGCACCATTTTCGCGGTTTCACAACCTTTGCAGTATACTCGCGGATGCTCACATATTGTTGTGGATACTTGCAGATCATCGCAGGTCATCGCAGGTCATCGCAGATACTCGCAGATACTCGCATAACACTTGCAGATCATTGCAGATGCTTGCAGTCATCACCAACATTCGCATTATCATTCGCAGTTGCCAGCTGTTCTTGCAATCAATAAACACGACTCAAACAAAGGTCACTCAGGTGACTGCATTACTCATCACCTTTATTTTATCTTGTCTCCTTTATTTGGCTCTTATCTCCTATGTTTCATTCCCAAAATACCGGACCCATGTGACTCCGCTTTAACCCACATTTTACATTCCTGTTTCACCTTTCCACACTTAGCTATTGCTAGTTACTATATTATTAGCAGTAGCAAGTAGGGTAACAGGAGGGGGGGGAGAGCGGACGAATTACCACACTTTTGATCCCACCTTTGGAACGTCGTGCGAAGCTACTCTTGCACTCCTTCAAAAATCATCCTGCAGGCTTCGCTTTTTCTGCGCATTATCTCGCACTTTAAAGCGAACCTTTGCACCTCATAAAACCTCACTATCACCTACTGAAGAGAACTACATCAACCCCACAAACTGTGTACTACTTGCGGTCTGTCCCCACCGCTGGTACATCATCGTAAACGAGGTGTTGGATGCTGTTGTGTGTCGAAAACAGGCAGAGGTGGTTGGAGTGTTGAAACGGCCCGAAATGAACCCCTGGGCCCTCACATCCCATTTGGATGGGGAGGAGGGGCTGGGTAGTTGAGGTTGTCGAAATTGTAGCTAAAAGTAGCAATTTGTTAGTTTTTAAAAAGAACAGTAAGAAATTCAAAAAACTCCTCACCTTGGTGCTTGGCGCTCAGCGCTTGTTGCCACCTTCTGGGGCTAGGAGGTAGGTATGTGACTCGTCATTTGTTGCTGTTAGTGGTCATGGTAGTATGCTGGGGGTGGGTGGGTATCAGATGTACCAAAGCAAACCTATTTTGATGGGGAGGAGCTGAGTAAATGACGAGGCCATAGCTAAGAGTGAGCATCTGGTGTCGTCAGTGGTAGAACCTAAACAGTAGTATTAATTAGTTAAAAAACAATTTAAAAAAAATAAAATGGGCTCAACAGGCGCTGCCCATGCAACACCAGAGTACATGGTGGTGGTTGAGAAGAGGGTAGACGTGGCAACAGATGCGCAGTAACAAAGTTGGAGTGACAAAAAAATTCCCATATATGTAAAGATCAACTTTGCGCACGGACTTTGTTTAGGGCTGGTTTATTTAACTTAAATAAAAAATGTGTGGCTCTAATGTGACATGGTGACAAAGCTATGCCAGTGTGATAGAGTGACAATAGTGTGACGATACACTGCTGGACAGTGCTGGTGCGCGTCACATGGATGCTATGAGATGCTATGGAACTATAAGTATGGTGATGTGACTATATGATACTATGGGAAATTACAACTTTGTGTGACGTGACTATGACAAACTATGGAAAATCCTGAATTTGCTGATGCAATCCATCCAAATTCCTGCAGGTGACGTAGCTGTTTGAAGACAGCAGATAGGTGTTCGAAGGAGAGTTGATGCTTTACTGTAAACAAGCATATATGTCGAGCTATATCAGGATTGGTGTTTAAAATATCAAGGAAAGCGTCAAGTCGATTTGGAGGGGCGATTGTGAGGGATGAAAAGATAAATGGGCTTGCTTGATAATAGAATTGTTTGTTTACCAGGGTACAAGCCAACAGGGCTTCTTGTGATTCCGGAATCCCGGTGGGCGATGCGAGTTCATCGAGGAAGAGATCCAGTATTTCAGGAGGAAACATTTGGATAGACATATCATTCTTTCAACTTCTTTCCAAGTCGACGAGGCAAGAAAGAATAAGTCTCAAATAAGTCTGGTTAATCGCCTGAAATTAGGAAGATTTAAGCGAGATCCTTAAATTTACGATCTGGATCTCCAGTGCGACAAGGCTTGAAGAGGGCAAGTGTGCATAGAAGCAAGCGACGGCAAGACACCAGGAGCAGGGTCTTCGGAACCCTGGATACAAGTAGTATGCTCTATACACAAAGTACAAGTGCAACTGTACAAAATCACAAGTAAAAGAAAAAATATCAAATCTAATGCAGGTTACTAGTACTACACCATTCATGTGAAAGGAAGACTAGTATAATGAGGATAAATATTAGTGTGCACTTGAAGACTACGACCTTAATACCAGAGGAAATTCACACTGTTTCGCTAGAATGGAATCTCAGAGCTAGCCACAATCTAGGGACCACTGCTAAGCAAGGGTTGGTGAATTGGGAATCAGGATTGTCCCTGATTTACGGGAACTGACAATGTCACCAAGCTCATCTACTCTGTGCTCTGTGCTCCGTGCTCCGTCTCTGTTAAATTCTGTTAAATTCTCCTTAAATCCAGCTTATGTCACAGTTAGTTGCACTTTTCTCAACTTATTTCTTAAATTCAGCCTCGGAATGTCTAAATGCAAAGGTTCTTCAAGAGTACTGCCTTTGGTGACCAAATATTCAAGTATATTACATATTTAAAGGTCTATCCATAAATTTTTGGGAAGGGAGGGAAGGAACATGTATTTCTAATGAAGTATGGAAGTTCGCACTGGCATTGACTAGCTCACACCGACTGCCATTCTTAACTTCAGCATGTGCGTGCGCGTCTATATGAGTGTGGAGCTTCAAATGTCAGTGGTTTTGCCAAACATTGCCAATACAATCAACAGAACACTGAGAACGTTGAGAACTTGGCTCAGCAATGAACTGGACGCTCTCACACAGTCGTCCCATCACCTCCCTTCCTTCTGTGTTCCGATCTTTGAGGGCAGCCATCCCTGCTGAAATATTTAGTGTTCAATCCTGTCTGACTTGAAACCCGCTGAAAATTTATCTTGGGTACGCTTAAATCTCCTGTCTCCATCTCCAAGATCATTATGCTAACCGGCCAGTAGTGCTTTTTCTTGTAGGATGGAAATACTTTACAATATCCATGTACATAGCTGATGTCAATCAACCCTCCTTCAGAGATCAGCTTTTTGGTGCTACTCACGTCATGCGAAGGTCTGTGTGTTACTACCATTTCACTCAGACCCATACTCATCTTTCACAGCCCACAGGACTCAAACAAGCACAACATTTTTGAAGTTTACACCAATGAGAGGTTTGCCAGGCAGACCAACCAGATGTTCTCTCCCACTGGTTTCATTTTTATTGCTGTTATGTGTGGTGGTGACTATGATCTGGTGTGTGATCCTTAATTACACATTCATAAATGATTGGCTGATTTTTTACAGGTTGGCCTTCATGGGTTTGGTCGGTCAATGGCTGAGGCCCTTGCTTCTGGGCCATTTGCATTCTCGCTATATCACGGTGCAATGAACCTTTCTGGGAATGATCTTCGCAATTATCTGGTGACGTGGTGACTTGATCTTGAGGATGAACTGCTCAATGACCCCCATGGAGCTCTTGGCCGGACATATCCTCATCTTGCACATACAATCCCGCTTATGTTTTCCAATCCTAAGGTTCTCCGACTATATACACACCCTCTTACGTCCAGGATTGATCTAGGGTTAAGCGCAAGAATATCACAATGGCTCATCCCCATGTTACCCAATACCGTTACTCTGGCACTCCTGTGCGATCAATACTTTGGTTGGGGACCTGATATCCTCAACCGTTTGAGTACAAATGTTTGGGATGGGTATTTTATCCAGCAACTTGCTCAGGTATCATATAATAACTCCAACAATCTTGACCTTATTCACTAACACCTTGTCTGAAGGCATCCATAAGTTGTTTGGAATTACCGGATGGTACAAACTTTGGCCCTGACACTATTTGGCACATAACATCGGTAGACACAAAGATCTCCACCAGTTCCATGTTCCCTTCATACAGAGTTGAAGCCTTTTTGGGAACACTGCCCGTTGATGTGCGTTGAGCTTTGAAACCAGAGGTGTTCATACATGGGGGTGCATCAATTATCTCTGTATCTCTTTGGGTCCCAGGACCCATTTTGTCAGCTGCCGCAGGCAAACAGTTTTCTGAATTCACTGAGAGTCACTATAATGCACTTTTTCCTTGAAACATCTACACTCCGGTAGCATCTATTCATATCCATTTTGACATCCTGCTCACTGGGCTATTAGGTGCTTTCTGACATTGAAATTGTTGCTGACAGTTATTAATCATGATGTTGGCTTACCTGATAGTCTAGAAGAATTTGAACTTTGGGCCCACCTTGATTCAAATTAATGGATGATCTTACCGGCAAACAAAATTAGAATTTGCATTTGTCAGGCAGCCTTATTTAGCTTCGAAATATATGGTACCTTCTTAACATGCTAATTATCTACCATCCCAAGCCGCTGTGTTTCAGGTGTGACAATTAGGACAGACAACATTGAGACGGTGGCCTTATGAATAGATTACCTTTCCTTTGAATTATACAATGCCCCTAAAATCCTCTACCCATACGAGCTCTTGCAAGAAGCCTGGCAAATCCAAGTCAGGACAAAACCGGTCCAAGCCAACTCCAAGCTATAAATCTGTGCAGAAAACAGTCAAAGACAGCAAGAAAAAGCACGGAAAGTCAAAAAAGACCACTGATAACTATGATGGAAATGTACGCCGGGGAAAGGAATTTATTGCGGCATATGTTGTGGAGACACCTGAAGCGGGAGCTGAAGGAATACACGGTGACAAAGATGACCATGAGGCAGAGGGCTACATGCATCCTGACCTCCATCAAGCCTTTAGTAGTCTGCCAATTGAGTGCACTCCTACTGCCCTTTCTAGCAGTGCCTGTTACAAGTGCTCAAAATATATATATATTTTTTTATTTTTATTTTTTTTATATCAAATTTATTGTGCTGGGAGGATCAAGTCCTTATGGTACACATTACATGCGAACAGGAGCTTAACTAAGGAGTATAGTCTAAGGGTGTGTTAAGTCAACACGTAACTAAGTCTACAAGAGCCATAGAAAGCTCACCCCCCCACTGACGAAGCAGCGGAGTAAAAGTGAACCGGCGTATCCTCCACCGTTTTAGACTATGCTCCCCTGTTAATAACCTGAAATAAGAGAAACGAGAGTGTGGTGGCAGGCAGAGAATTTGTAAGCGACAGGGCCCGCGGAGCGGGGAGTAAAAGTGATAGAGAAAGAGGGGAGCGTCGTAAGGGCAGCCCGGGGCACGATACGGAGGAGGAAGTGGAAGTAGCTAGGAGGGGGGGGGGGGGGGGGGGGGGGGGGGGGGGGGGGCTGGAGCAGCAGACGTCGGGTAGGTAGGTAGGAGAGGACGGTGATGAGGTAGGGACGTGGCGGTGTTGGTTTGTGGTGATGGGATAGTGTATGTACTAGATGGGAGGCGGGACGGTGTTGGGGTTATTGCGGCGTGCGGAGTAGGCTTGGGTGTTGAAACGTTTGGTAGCATGGATGAAATTAAGAAGGGGCTTGATGGCGGAGCGATTTGAGAGAAGGAAAGCGAGGGAGTCGGCTCGGCGTTTTAGTTTTTGTCTGAGAATATGGCGTTCGTTTTGGTAGTGTGGGCATTGGAGAAGGTAATGGCGGACAGTTTCGACTGTGATTCCTTGGCAGTGAGGGCAGGAGGGGGACTCGGAGCGGCGGATACGGAAGAGATGGTGGTTCAAGGGGGAGTGGCCGGTTCGGAGTTGTGTGATAATAGCAGATTGGCGTCGGTCGAGAGGATCTATAAGTTTTAAAAAGGCGTTAGAGGGAAGAGATTTATCTAAGAGTTTAAGTAGAGGGTAGCGTGGTGAGGATTTCCAGCGTGTTTTCCATTGCTTTTGGATTGAGTTGAGATTAGATTGACGAAGGGCGGGAATGCTGTAAGGAAGGGGCTTATTGCGTAGAAAGGTAGGGAGGAGGTGTCGAGGGCTTGAGGTGCCTTGGGCGGCTTGCTTGGCGAGTTCATCCGCGCGTTCATTTGGGGCGAAGTTGGCATGGCCTGGTGTCCAGTGGATTCGGAGGTCGATGACACCTTTGGAGGGTTGGTTGGTGTCGTTAGGGTGTCGGATGCGATGTTGTTTGGCGTGAAGCTGTTCGGCTGCGGTGTGAAAGTGGTCTAGCAGGTAGTGACCTGGGTGGGGTTTCTGGTTAGTAAGAGCTAATATGGCTGCCTGATTGTCAGTTCCGATAATGGTGTAAGAACGAAGGCGAAAACGTAGGGAAGATATAAGGTGCAGGGCTAAGGAGAGTCCTACTAGCTCTCCTTCATAGACAGTATGTTTAGTGGCAGGACCTAGATGGAAACGCAGAGAGCCTTTCTCAATTTTGTCGATATACATGACGGCCGCAGCGCCGGTACCGTTTTCAAAGCCGGATCCGTCGCAGTATACAGAGACCTGGGTATTATGGTGTTCGGCGGCTGCGTTCAGTGCTTCAGGTTTGTTGTTTGCAATGGTGGTGCTGAAGGACGGGGTATAGTTTGGGCGGCGCCGGATTGGTGAGATTGGTTCTATACGGGAGGGGTTGACCTTGGTGATAAAGAAAAGGGTATGGAGCGGAGATCTATGTTTTCTAACATAACGTTTAGCAGCTTTGCGAGAGAGAGAGAAAAGAGGGTGGGAGGGGGGTAAGGAGGCAATCCGAGTGGCTGCTCGGTATAATATCTTTTTAAAGAGTAGGTCTATGGGGAGAAGGTTAGTGTGAACGTCTAGGACATCGCCTGCTGCGGTATTGAGTGAACCCGTAATTGCTTTGGCCATACGCCGCTGGACGGAGGTGAGTTTCTTAGTTACTGACACTGAGCCCAGTTGTCGACGGCCTGAGGGAGAAGGGTGTAGCCCGGAATACCATATATCGGCTGCGTATGTAAAAGCTGGGATCGCTACTGTGTTGTATAGTTGGCGGATACGGCTAGGAGGCATGCCTCCTGAGGTCTTGGATAGTCTGGCGACCTGGAGGGACCACCAGGTTGCGTTGGCGATTACCTTTTGGTGGTGAGCAGCCCACCGTAACTTCGGGTCTATGATGACCCCTAAGTATTTGTACGCGTCGACTGTGTCGACCGTCTGACTTGTGGTTGAACCATCTGGGTTATTTCTGCTGAGTGTAAGGTTAGCGGGGGCAACATCTAGGTTCGACCGGGGAAAGTTCATCAGAGCAAGTTTAGATAATTCGAATGGAGAGTTGTGTGTGGTAGACCATTCGAAGCCCCCACCGGGTCGCTCCATCATATCTTTGATGACATTGTGTGCGCCTTGGAGTGTGTCGCTGACGGCTAGGAACATTGTGTCGTCTACAAAGCCAATAGATCGCTCGTCTTTATGCTTGGCTGTGCGGATGAGGGGTGCATTATAAAAGGCATAGTAGACCATAGATAGAGGGCAGCCTTGGGTAGCGCCGTTGGTGACGATGATGGGCTCTGAGACGGTGTCGTCGAAATGTAGGTAGGTCTTCCTGTTGGTTAGCATGTTTTCAGTTAATCGGACGAAGCAGGTTGGGACGCGGAGGCTCTTCATGTTGTGGATGAGCCGCTCCTTGACAGTGTTTGGGAAGGCACCTTGGACATCGAGGAAGAGGGCGACGGCAACTTTACCTTGGCGCCATGCGTCTTTGACGGTGTGAGTAAGTAGATGGACAGCGTCGGTAGTGTTACGACCTGGCCGTCCTCCGAATTGCCCAGGAGGGAGCATCGAGTGTTTTTCGGCTAGGAAAGAGAGGTCAGCAGCAACAAGGGTGGAAAGGAGCTTGCCCATGGTGTCCAGGAGCCCTATCGGGCGGTAAGCTTTAGCCACGTCATAGGCGGGTTTCCCTGGTTTACGCAACACCAAGGTCTTGGAGGTGAGCCATCTGTCGTGGTAAACGTTGAACTCGAACACTGCTCTGTAAACATAGAATAGGTGGTCAATGAGCACGTCCATGGATTTAATGAGAACTAGGTTTGGAATTCCATCTGGGCCAGGGGCTTTGAAAGGCTTTAGACGGCGTGCGGCCTCTCTAATGCGTCGTCTGGTGAAGAATTTGATACCTGGAAGAGGGGGGGGATAGTCGGGATTGGTGGGGACCGGGGCAGGAGCGGGAGGAGGAGGAAAGAAGGATTGTGAAAGGGCCTCGATCTTTTCGCTGTTAGTTGAGGCAAGCGCTGGACCATTAGCGGTTGAGACCTTGAGGGTAGGGACACGGGCACTAGAGTAATCTGTAGGTTCGTTAGTCGCATATTTATTGGCCGTGTAGATTTGTTGTGGGGAGATGTTCTCCAGCCAGTCGAGCCAGTGGGCTTTAGCTGCAGCTTCGATAGCGGTGGCGAAATCCTTAGTTACCCTCTTGTGTTCCGCTATGGATGGGTGGCCGATGATGTCGCGGAATTTGTATGCCTCGTTGCTAAGTTTGTTCTTCTTCTTCTTAAGGGCAGAGAGTTCGGCATTCCACCACCTCTTGGAGAAAGGGCTGGGCTTCCTGGCTGGGACATGGGAGTCAATGATCTCCTGTAAGACGGAGGTTAGTAAATTGACTTTAGTATGGAAGTCCTCTGCTGATGTGAGTAATATGGCTGGGGAAACTAGATCGAGGCGTTCACGGAGGATTCGGTTGAAATCTGTGAAGTCAAAATCACGGAAATTAGGGAGGGTATGAGGAGGAGAGCGTGCAATGGGCATGTCAATGATGGTTATGACTGGCAAGTGATCGGCAAGGACCGGGCGTAGAGAGGGGTCGGTGTTACAGGAGATGATGAGGTTTAGGGCGTGGTGAGATAGCCAGACATTGTCTGGGCGGGTCCAGTTATGAGCAGCCGTTTCGTATGTGGGGATGCCAGGGGGTAAAACGAGCTCCATGTCGTAGTTGTGCAGAAGATCTAGGAGCGGTCGAATACTGGCTTCCGTCGAGTTGAGATGGCGGTTTTTCGGGTCTTCCCAAAGTGGGTGGTGTCTATTGAAGTCACCTAGCCATAGCATGTGGTCAAGGGGGGTGGGGGGGTCAGTAGTCAAGTAGTTAGCAAGTGTGGAGAGACTATCGTTGTGATTACAGTCGTTGTAGATATTGAATAGGGAGAGGTGGCCAGCGACGCCCTCGAAACGGACAGCGGTGATATCCGCACTGGGGATATTAAGTTGGGTATAAGAGTCAGTAGCAATATTAGTGTTAATCATAAGAACAGAGCGGGAGCGAGGAGCTCCATCTAGAAGGTGGTCAGTAGGGTATAAAATGCGCCAGTAGGAAGAGCCTCTGGTGTTTTTGTAGGTATCGAGCCAAGGTTCTTGGATAGCGATCACGTCCCAGTCTTCTGGGGCCGCAGTATTAAGGATATGCTGTAGAGCTAGTTTGGACTTGTGAGCGTTTTGCTGCCAGATACGGAGTCTGCTTGGTGTCTTAGGATTGCGTCTATTCATGATGTAGTTGGAGGGAGGGTCTGAGACTGTCTGCGTTGTGACTGGGAGCCCGAGCGGCTAGGGATCAGGAACTGGTCTAGGTTTGATTGGCGGCAAGGGGGGGGAGGAAGAGGGCAGGGCATGGGTGAAAGGTTACTACGCGGTTGAGTCGGCTGCAGGAAAGGGGGGCTACGTGGTGGGTTAGGAGGCGGTGGAGAAACAGAGAGTTTAGGAGGGGCTGACGCCCAGGTCCAGGATTCGCCAGTCGGGAAGTATGGCATGGAGTTTTCTGGGTATTTAGTGTCGAGAGCATTACACTTGGAGATGAAACTTGGACATTTGCGCGAGTAGCTGGGGTGGGAGGATGTTGGGCCGCAGGAGCGGCACTTGGCTGGATGGTTGGGAGGGCAGTTTGGTGTGGTGTGCGATGGACTAGCGCAGTGGGCGCAGATTTCAGTGTTAGTGCATGAGGCGCGAATGTGTCCATATTCTTGGCATTTGTTACATCTGATCGGCTCGCGCAGGTCTTTACGGACTGTGACAACACGACCCTCCACGAACACTCTTTCGCAGAGGAGGTGGTTTGCTGCCTCAGGGGAGACGCAGGTGACTTTGAGGGAGGCTACAGTCTGAGTAGGGGCCCGGCGGTCGGTTCGCTTGAGCCAGGAGGCAGCTGTGATCGAACCTGGGGGGAGACCATTGTTAGCTTCGATATCAGATAGGCATTCGGGGTTACTAGGATTGAAGTCGCCAGTGCATGGCACAAATTTGAATATGAGGTTGAAGCTCTTGGATTTGATAACGGCTGCGCCACCTAGGTGTAGTGGCAAAAGATCGTAGTGTTCTGCAGTATAGTCTTTGAAACGGTCAGCGGACTCAGGGGAGTCGAAGTCGAGGAGGAAAGCTCCTCGTTTGAGAAACTGAATGCCTTTGATGATAGTCTTGGGTTTGGGTTCGTCGTCGGAGTCCCAGGACAGGTAAGTGTCTTCAATCTCTTCGAGTCTTTGATTCATTGCTTCCCGGATCTTCAGAACCGCGGGAGGGGAGCGGTCACTTGGGGTTGAGGCATCGTCTGGGTCTGATTGGACTAGGATCGACCTGGCGGCTAGGAGCAAGCGTTGACGTAGTTGGGTAGTCGAGTTGGAGACTGTGGGGTCATAAGTACTTGGGGGGAGAGAGCGAGGGGGGAGCTGCTGGGGGAGGGACGGCCATTGGGCACAGGGTGCGGCTGTAGTGGGGGCAGGGTTCAGATCGGTGAGCTTAGTGAACACGCTGGAAAGGTTGTCGGTAACTAGTTTGGTTCGGGCTGTCGCTTCTTTGAGGTCCAGGGTCAGGGTGGCTTGCTGGGTGGAGCTGGCCTCGAAGAAAGATTGGGTTGCTAGGAGGCCTGAAAGGATGTTAGTTAGGCCTGAGTGTACTTTATCTGCCACAGCTGAGGCGACCAGAGATGAATCCTTGTCGATGACATCATCCTCTAGAATAAAAGCTGAGGCTCGGATGGCATTGACAGCCTCTGGCGGCATTTTCGGCAGGAGAGAGATGGTGAGGAGGATTTTAGCCATTTTGGAGCGGTCGTAGTCCTCGCCGGATAGGATCCAGCCTTTGGTTTCGAGCCATTTCCGGGCATCGGAGACGTTAGTAATGGGACCTGAATTACCGGTGACTAGAGCATTGATCTCCGAGTGGGTGGCTAAACCACGCTGGGAATTGCCCGGGGTCCCATCACGTATGGGTGCGCTGGCAAGGTTTTTGGCGGGAACCCTACCTTTGTCTTTGTCCTTGTCCATGGACAGGCAGCAGAGGGGTGTAGCGGTGAGGGGGTAGCGAGAGTACAAAGGAGTAACGAGATGGGGGAATGGTATAGATGAGCTGGGTAAGTAGGAGAGAAATTAGTAGGAATGTAGCTTAATTGGCTTTGTAGTACCAGGACCCCGAAAGAGGTGATGGCGGTAAGAAGTCAAGAAGCGGGGCCCTACTGCCCTTGCCATGTTCATTGCACAGAAATGTTTCACCAAGGAATGTGGGAAGTCCACAGCGTCTGCTATTCATGCAGCCTTTTTGCACTACTATGATACTATGTGAGTCCAATAAACTCTTCTTGTTTCGGAAATGCAACTCACTGGTAACAAGGGCAGGGGACAAGTTTCGTGGCCATTGGCATTTTGACACAGTAAACAAGGAGTGGATTGGAAATCCAGTCCGCTCTGCTGAAGTGGGTGATATTCTCGAGGCATGTAAATACAAGAATGGAGAAAGTGAGAGGACTCACTCAAAAGCCATGTCTGTTGGTGATATGACAAAGCTTTACGAGTATGCAACATCCCAATGCTCAGGCCTGGAAATATCAGCAGCGCAACATGGGATTTTTTTGCTGTTCATTGCACTTGCGAGCACAGCATACACTCTCTGGACACGGTACGTCCAATAATGACCTACAACACCCAGCCATCACCTTCCTTTGACATGCTATTTGAAAAAGAGAAGACTTATCCAAGTGTTTAGAAACTGCGAGACAACAAGTTTGACGCTAGAAGACTTTCTTATGGCCACAGGCATAAGAGGTGAACCGAGAGGCAGTTCTGAATCACCAACAGGTCAATTCACTCACTTCAAAGTCAAACTGCAAAACCATAAGAACTGGCAGAAGCGCACAAAGAATGGTGATCAACAAACCAGTGGTTAGTGCTCCAATAATCATGATGTACGGTCCAATATAGAACTCAGGGTCTTGTAAACAGGTCACCTCTATAACATCTACCCCCAAACGAACACGCCTGCCATTGACATGTACACCAATGTTTTAGACTGGCTTGACTTCTATGAGACCTATTTGCTCCAACGGCCCCTCCAACCAAGTGACCACATCTTTCCTGCAATCGGTGCAAATGGAACATCAGTACACCCAAATAGACCAATGACAGCAGATGTCGTACAAAAGAAGATTACCGAGATGGCAACAAAAGCAGGGATTGATGGTGCGGAATACTCCACAACACACTGTTTCTGTCGTGGAGGAGCACAATATTGTTTCATGTTTGCCCCAGTTGGACAACGCTGGACTCTTGCTTGCATTTGATGGTGGGGTGGGTGGGTGCAAGGTGAACATGTGAGTTCAAGAAGATTACTGTCTGATTTATATGGTTTACAAGACTGCTAACTCCGTAATTTTAGCATGACACCTTGATCCGATACCTTTTGGATGAACTCTACACATATGAAGAGGACCACAGCAATCCACTGTGTCTGGTTGATCAAGAAACAAGTAGTTCTCATATGGGTGAACATGTTGAGATACAACCAATGACTGCAGCTGAAATACGTCAATATTTTGATGAGCAGGCCAAGAAGACGCACCAACTCGCCTTCCAGCTGAACCAGCTGATGATCGCTCCCTCACCAATGCGCCACTGGCACCATCACTTACCCCAAACAACGCAGCTTATGGGACCTGGAAAGGTAGTTATTGATTATATTGGCCACATGTAGTATTGACTCGGTCATAATCACTAGCCCAGTCACGTTGAGTCTGCACCACAATTTCCATTGGAGGATCCACTTGCATACCACCATGGCCTTTCAAGCAGCTCATTCCATGCTAACCAAGCACATACACCCCCAGCCATCATTCCGACCTGACCCAAGAGTCAAGATGCTGAGAATCAGCAACATTATGTAATTCATCCGCAACCTGAAAATGCCAGGCACTTCGTCCCCAAGATCAGTCGTACACTTGGAGCGCGCGCATAGAAGCAAGTTGTCAAGGACTGGGATGAACAGGACCTGGCTTGAGCACACCATGTTCCACTTAAGGACTGCAATCCAGCATGGCATCAGTCAACTGGGGAAAGTGTGAAGTATGGGCAGAGATGAAGGATTGCATTGGAATTTATTGAACGGTAAGAGCGATATGATATGACATTGTAATCTTTTATTTTTCTCACATGCCCCCAACCTTAGTTACAGCCGCAATGAAGAGAACTTTGAGAAGGCATACCCACAATATAAGAAAGGTGTTTCGTTGCTCCACACAGCCATACAGAAACAGCAGCAGGCTGAAGGGCTGTGCCATCGTCAACGCGGAAAGACAACCAGGTGACCGGTGATAGGACTGAAAATTGAATACCTATGGATTATTCATTTTTCATAATATTATTCTTCAATTGAATCAAAAAGATCAATAAACCAACCATGAATTAATCTACAAATTGATAGTGTAAGGGTCAAAAGTGTTGACTACACTTGTTGATTAAACTGGAAATTGCAAAGTTTTGAATGTTAACTCAGCAGATAACTATGATCTGAATTGATCTATTTATCATACTGTAAAATAACACTACAAAAAGTTCAGACTATAACCATACAAAAATCCATAATGGTCTAAATGAACAACTTGCAATCTAAAGTAACTATCAAGTCTACAACTGTGAAGAAATTTGTCATACAAGTCCTAGGACGATATCAGTAAACATCAATAAAGTTCCTGAAACAGTGAAACACTTTGTGACATTTTGTGACATTTGTGACATTACTGGGGTTGATGTAGTTCTCTTCAGTAGGTGATAGTGAGGTTTTATGAGGTGCAAAGGTTCACTTTAAAGTGTGAGATAATGTGCAGAAAAAGCAAAGCCCGCAGGATGATTTTCAAAGAGTGCAAGAGTAGCTTAGCACGACGTTCCAAAGGTGGGATCAAAACTGTGGTAATTCATCCGTTCCCCTCTGTTCTATTGCTTCCCCTTACTTGCTACTGCTAATAATATAGTAACTAGCAAATAGCTAAGTGCGGAAAGGTGAAACAGAAATGTAAAATGCAGGTTAAAGCGGAGTCACATGGATCTGGTAATTTGGTAATGAAACATAGGAGATAAGAGCCAAATAAAAGGAGACAAGATAAAAATAAAGGTGATGAGTAATACAGTCACCTGAGTGACCTTTGTTGGAGTCGTGTTTAAAGATTGCGAGAACAGCTGGCAACTGCGAATGATAATGTGAATGTTGGTGATGACTGCAAGTATCTGCAATGATCTGCGAGTATTCTGCAATGATCTGCGAGTATGTGCAATGATGTGCAATGACCTGCGATGACCTGTGATGATCTGCAAGTATCTGCAATGATATGTGAGCATCTGCAAGTATACTGCGAAGGTTGTGAAACTGCAAAAATGGTGTGTTTACATCCCTAGATGCCTCCTGGGTCCTATCAATGGATGGTGAACATATAGATTGGCTACCTTTTCCTTTACCAGACATGTCAATTGAGTTGCCATTCTTCGACAGAAAATGGACACGAACAACATGAACCAGAGACCAGCCTTGGCCAAGTTACATTGCTTCTTGTTATCACAGGTCTGATGAACCGTTGATAGGACCCAGGAGACATCTAGGGATGTAAACACACCATTTTCGCAGTTTCACAACCTTCGCAGTATACTTGCAGATGCTCACATATCATTGCGGATACTTGCAGATCATTGCAGGTCATTGCAGGTCATTGCAGGTCATTGCAGGTCATTGCAGGTCATTGCAGATCATTGCAGATCATTGCACATCATTGCACATCATTGCACATACTCGCAGATCATTGCAGAATACTCGCAGATCATTGCAGATACTTGCAGTCATCACCAACATTCACATTATCATTTGCAGTTGCCAGCTGTTCTTGCAATCTTTAAACACGACTCCAACGAAGGTCACTCAGGTGACTGTATTACTCATCACCTTTATTTTTATCTTGTCTCCTTTTATTTGGCTCTTATCTCCTATGTTTCATTACCAAATTACCAGATCCATGTGACTCCCCTTTAACCTGCATTTTACATTTCTGTTTCACCTTTCCGCACTTAGCTATTTGCTAGTTACTATATTATTAGCAGTAGCAAGTAAGGGGAAGCAATAGAACAGAGGGGAACGGATGAATTACCACAGTTTTGATCCCACCTTTGGAACGTCGTGCTAAGCTACTCTTGCACTCTTTGAAAATCATCCTGTGGGCTTTGCTTTTTCTGCACATTATCTCACACTTTAAAGTGAACCTTTGCACCTCATAAAACCTCACTATCACCTACTGAAGAGAACTACATCAACCCCACAAACTACATACTACTTGTGGTCTGTCCTCACTGCTGGTACATCACCGTGAACCACCCAAAATTAGAAGGATCTAGGTGAGTTGCATCCTGCTTGAGTTTGGGGATTTCGGCAGGACTGGGGCCCCGTTTGTGTCTATGGCTCCATGAACAGCAGTAGTGGGTCCATGTTGTGGGTGGGGTTTCAGGGGGAAAGGTGGGGCAGGCTTGTTAGGGTATTAACAGCAGTGAGGTAGACTGGATACGGTGTGAACGCAAGGTATACAGTGTGAACACAAGGTATACAGTGTGAACGCAAGGTATACAGTGTGAACACAAGGTATACAGTGTGAACGCGAGGTATACGGGACATGTGAACACAAGTAAGCGTTCACATGTAAGCAATGCAGCTGTGACAAAACAAGAAGGGGGGAAAAAGACTAACCTAGGTGCATAACTGCTCAGCTCCAACACGTCGAGAATAGAGAACCGGAGACCAGCCTTGGCCAAGCTTGGTCAGGACTTTGAGGAAGAGTCGCTCGTCACTGGTGACTTTGCCTCTGGATTTGCCGGTTTTCCCTTTACCATACATGTACTATGTCATGCATGTTAGTTGAATTGAGTCGAATCGTAGAAATGAGAATACCCAGTATAATCACTAATTACAAGTCACTTGCGACTGGTGACTTTGCCTCCGGATTTGCCAGTTTTTCCTATACCATACATGTCAATTGATGTTGATTGAGTTGAATTGTAGAAATGAGAATGTACCCAGTTCAGAGAGGAGAGGAGAGAACATCCAGCGCAAGGCGACCAGAAACAATTGATAACGGGAAGAGGAATCGAGCGCCAAAGCAATCTGATAGCCCAGAGCTGAGCATGCCAGATTCAGCCCAGAAAGGGAGGAGCCACGGGCTGGGAAGGCACAAGCTTGTCACGCCATCACAATGACACTCGTTTTGATCTAAATCGATCACACCCTGCCCCTGAAAGGCAACAGCCGCTTAAATTCAACGGCCTAAGGTCTAGTTAGTGGTTGGTTGTGAGACGTGCGTGAAAGACTGAAACAAAATGGAATATCAGTGGGATGATATATTTATTTGCAGCATCACCCTGGATTCTGTAATATGAAACCTATCTAAGTGATTTGTGAAACACGGTTCACCATGGGCATTGGAGAATGTGTCACAGAATATTCATGCTGCGATGAACTTCGTCTGAATGAAAAGAAGCAAGTTAGTTTGAATTTTGATTCAGTCTTGAGCTAAAGTATCAATCTCATCGATTCGAGAATTTCTTTCTTCAATTTTTGTACATTTATGGAGGTCTTTACACTCCCCCAGGGAATCCGACAGAGTCCGAGCGGATCTGAGCGGAGTCCGAGCGAGTCCGAGCACTTTTTCAGTGTATTTGAGTGTATTCCAAGCAGAATGTGCTCAGAATCCGCTCGGACTGCTCGGACTCGCTCGGACTCCGCTCAGATTGCTCGGACTCACTCGGACTTGCTCGGACTGGAACCTATCTACCTCCCCAACCTTATCAAAGCCCTAACAAAACCTTAAAAAAAACCTTAAAAAAACCTTAACAAAACCTTAACAAAACCTTAACAAACTATATACCTCCCTGACCTTAACAAAAACCTTAACACAACCTTAACAAAAAACCTTAACAAAACCTTAAAAAAACCTTAACAAAACCCTAACAAAACCTTAACAAAACCTTAACAAAACCTTAACAGAAGTATTTTCCCAGCCAATTTGTGTCTTATTTGCTCAGATCCACTCAGAATATGCTCGGACTCCTCGGACTCCACTCGGAATCTGCTTGGACTCCTCGGACTCCACTCAGAATTTGCTCGGACTCCTCGGATCCGCTCAGATCCGCTCGGACTCCTCGGAATCCCTGGGGGACTGTAAATTACTGCATTTATGGGGCAAGTATGCTTGAAGAAACAGAAACACTAAAGGCCCAGAGTCTCGTCTCTTACAATATAAATTGAATACAAAAACAAAACCCATGAATCTAAAAGATGAAATGAACTTCTTCACAAACACATAGCACTGGGGGAAAACCAGTCGTAATCTTTATTTCAGTCTGACTGCAAGAAAACACAGCTGGAAAAATCTTATTGAGCCACATCTGAACTTCCAATGAGTCCAAGTGGAGCTGAGGAGAGTATTCGTGTACAAAGACAAGTCCAAGGGTCTTGAGACCTTGATATCTTGGACTTGATAAGATTTCATTGATGGGTAAAAAAACTCCTTTGGCTAAGGGTTGTTGCATCTGGGGAAGAGTATGTCTATAAGTGGAGAAAATTTCGATTTGGATCCGAGCAAGCATGGGTGTGGAGTGTTCGAGGAACCAGGATAAGAAGTCTTCAAGAGAATTTTCACCATACCAATACATGATGAATGACACTTTGATGGATTCTAGGACTGGGAAGACGATAGTTGATTTGAAATCCAGGAAGAACCTAGCTATGTAGAGAGATAAATCAAGTATACGAACCGGGAGAATTACAAAGTTTACCATTATTGCCGTGATGGATCAAACAGAATGAGGGTAGTTAATGTTGGAGCCGCATGGGTCATAATTATTCCAGGCCCCCCATCGTTATTTGACCATGGGCCCGAAAGGCTTAGCCTCTTCAATGATGGAAAGAGTGAACCTGACAGCATCTCTGGTTGTATTTCCACGAACACAATCCTGATGAGAGTGAGCGATTCCAGATGGCAGCATGGAGAGAAGAGGGATAGCGGTGATGTACCAGCGGTGGGGTCAGACCACAAGTAGTAATGTAGTTCAGAGGGGTTAATGTAGTTTTCCTCGATAGAATTTAAAGAGAAGTTCGCGGTATTGAAATACGCAAGAAGAATAGGTCGCGAAGATAGTGAAGTTTGTGAATGAGAATGCAGTGCACAAAGTAGCTTAAAGAATGAGACTGTTGACTTAGAACGTTGCTGCAAATTTTATGGGATCAAAACTCTGGCCGTCTCTTTGTCACCTGTCCTCCTACTTGCTACAGGTACTTAATACAAGAGTAAAGAACTAACCAGGTGCGGATATGTGAAACAGTAATGTAAGAATTGAGCTAATGCGAAGTCACATGGGCCCAATAGTTTGGTAACGAAGGGATAGGAGATAAAGTAAAAATAAAGGTGATGAGTAAGGAGGTCAGTTGAATGACCTCCTGTTTCGAAAGAATGATAAAATTATATATATGGAAAGATGAAAGAAAGTAAATGCACGGAGAGATAAGTAATGCGTGTGCAAACCGTGAAAGACCGCGAGATTAGAGAATGGCTGTGCAAAGGTATGGTTGCGAAGGGGTTGAATGGTTAAGTCCAATATTGACTGAGAGAACTGAAGATATGTCGAAATATGAAGTGCAAAGAGGAATGAGGGTGCTTTGGATAGTTATGAAGGTCGTAGAAGTGATGTGTGAAGGTTATGCGAGTACTATATCATGTTATGCGAGGTGCGAAGGATATGCGAGAACCGCGAGTGAGAGTGCGAATAAAGTTGGTACCCATGAGGTGTCCACGTATACTGCGAAGTTGTTAAATCGCAAAAATAACCAGTTTACAAACCTAGAGGCTATATGGTTCCTATCAGCGGGAAGTCTGTCATGTTTTCAAAATGGAGCACAGTAAGATAAGGAAGATGACTGCAAAGGCTACTGATGGACAAAGTAATTGCCCGGGTCACTGACCTCCTGGACTCACACTCAGGTCTTCTGCCTATGGACCTCTTACTGAGAAAGATCTGCTACAGATTGCTCATTAGGCTAAGTACTCTACCTACAACTAATCCAGCAAGCAGGCAGCTGGTTTGGTATTACAGTCACCCAGCCAAGACTCACATCACTAACACACAGCACCTGATGCGTATGTTCAACCTCAATCCTAACCGTATGGAGAAGATCACTCTGCTAGCCCGGTTTCCCAGCCACCCGCTGCCAATCTTAACCTGCATACCAGCCAGCAAGGAAGAATCAATCAGGCAGGAAGTGACGGATGAAGCAGTCATTCGCATCTACGCTGATGGATCAGCAGTGGACAGAAACCTGGGCGCTGCTGCGGTCATGTACAGGGACCGCTCAGCTAACCTGGCAAGGATCCTACGGTATAAACTGGGCAGTGACAGCGAATATTCAATAAAGGATGCAGAAGCTATAGGCTGTGTGCTCATGTTTTGGCTGCTCAAAGGGGAAAATCAGCTAAGTTACTGTCCAATTTTGATCTATATGGATAGTCAGTCATTTATTCAGACAATAGGAGCACGTTGAGCAAAATCTAGTTCCTACATCATAGACCTCTTCCTGAAGATCTCGTAGCAGCTAACCAGGGGAATGTGATTAGACATTATGGCTCATAAAGTCAAACTGCGGTGGGTAGCGGCTCACAGCAATGTAGCAGGTAACGAAAGGATGGACAGAGAAGCAAAGCTGGCAGCCAATGGGTCGGTTTTGTACGCGGACCTGCTGCCAAAAACACTCAAATGTCTGCTGCCACTGAACGCAGTAGTAGCTAAAGAGCAGTTTGCTCTCGAGTTAAGCAGGGTTTGGAGGGGCCGATGGCTTGAATCCCCACAAAGAGCAAGAATGGACGCCATTGATCCCGGCTTTCCTTTCAACAAGTTCAGATCTTTACAGCAGGAGTTGACTCGTGCACAATGCAGCCTCCTATTTCAGCTGCGATCGAATCATATTCCACTGAATGTCTATCTCAACAGAATAGGGAAGATCAAATCGAAATCTTGCAGTAATTACAAAAACATCAGAGGGCTCAAAACCCCAGAGACAGTCACCCACTTCTTATTTGAATGCCCAAGCTACGACTACGAAAGGCACACTTTGGACCAGAAGCTGGGCCGCTCCTCAAGGAACCTCAGATCAATACTCTCGAATAAGGATGCTACACATGAGATACTCAAGTTTATAGGCAGGACCAAACAGCTTCAAGCCTCACTAGGTGATGTTTCCAAGTTCTGTACAGTGATTGATAATCCACAGGATGGATAACGCACATTTCTATTTAATTGCAGTGACATTACTCGAAAACTTTTGAACCAACAAAACGAACAATGCCTGCAGCACGTCGGGCCCCTCTCTTTCTAGGTCTTCCTGGTCTCATCTGTCGTACCTACTGTTCACAGTCGGGTACTTAATAGTTGGAGGGCTTTTATGCCAACTCTGTTCATCGTCAAGTTCTAACCCTTCCCAAGTTAAAGCGGTGCCCACTTAAACAGTGTTTCCGTGCCGGGCTGTCTGGGGATAGGATCGCTTCAGGTGTACCTTGGCAGTGCTTTGAGGGACTGCAGGGTTGGGTCACAGGCATTAGGGGCCCTTGTAGTACGGTATTAAACTAAGCATGTAGAGTCAACATGGAGCTCTGCTCCAAAGACCTAAATTGAAAAAAAAAAAAAAAAATCGCCCAGGTATCAAGCCAGGCGGCCCACCTGAATTCCTGTAGGTGATGTAGCTGTCTGAAAACAGCAGATAGACATTCAGAGGAGGGTTGACGCTTCGCCGTAAGCGAGCGTATATATTGAGCCATATTGGGATTGGTGTTTAAAATATCAAGCAAAGCGTCGAATCATTTTTTAGTGGAGATTGTGAGTGATGAAAAGATACATGAGCTCGCTTGATAATAGAATTGTCTGTTTACTAAGGCACAAGCCAACAAAACTGTTCGTGATTTCGGATCCTCGGTGGCCGATGCGAGTTCATCGAAGAAGAGATCCAATATTTCAGGAGGAAATATTTGGATAGACATGTTGTTTTCCAAGTCGACGAAGGAAGAAAGAGTCGTTCCATTTTGGGAATGATATATATATATTCCTATGGGTTTAGCCGGTCGGCTTCTGAATACTGCGCACAATTTTATTTCAAACTAAAGCTGACTGACACTTGTCACTTGGCCGCTGTCAAACCAAAAGCTCTCTGTCCACTACCTTTCATTCCACCAAATCTCTCTAAAATTACACGCATCATCTACGGAGCGCCAGGAATCCAGTTAGAAAGCTTCCAGTCAATTGGAGCACGAACGACCCTCATTCGCCTACAACTGAATGTCCCTGGTTAAAATAAAGGTCATGGCATTACAAGGGATATGTGAATAGGTGAGCTCACCCAATAGTATCGTAAGATATCCGTTCGACACATGACGACACTTACTCTGATAGAACTCGGATCTGCCGTGTTGAAGGCAGTGACCCACTCAAACCAGTCAAAATTTGGCGCACAATGTCTGTGGATTCCATGTATGTTTTCTATGATTTTGTCACACTGGGGGAGATGTAGGACACTTTGCGACCTGTGCTCAATTGTCACTCAATATGTTGATAGTAATCCCTGTTTATACAACACTCTCAGTAGGATTAAAGCCCAGAGTCTTCTTCTCACAATATAAATTGAATACAAAAAATTTAAAAGACAAATTGAACTTCTACCCAAACATATGACGGGCGGGCAGGGAGAATCAGGTGCAATATCATATAAGTACAATAGCTGTAATAGACCAATGATGACAGGGCGTGTCAGGCTATGCTCTCGTATCAAGTTAGCTGGAGCGTCGAAATTTGGAGTCAGGAAAGAGTATCAAGGAGGCTATATCATGAAACTACGCACGGGTATGCAGGATGGACAACATGCATTGGGTGCTAATCCAGCTGTCGAGAAGTAATACTATTAGAAACGGGAATTTCTAGATGTGTTGAATGAATGGCATATGCTTGGAAGATTCAGAAGCGCAGATGATGTCTGGACAAGGCAAGACAGGACACCTGATACAGGATGGACAACACGATCCCGGTGCAGTTCCAACTATTGAGAAGTGATATCATTAGAAAATAGAATTGAATTGTTAGATACGTAATGAAGGATTCATACTGTGGTAATCAGGAGGACAGGTGGATGGTATGAACAGACAATTGAACACACCAACGCATGGGTTTGTTTCTTGTGCTGAAAGATGACTCGGGACTTAAAACGCGAAACGCAAATGAACAACAAATTCTTACGAGCTCTGGCATCAATCTGAACCGCGCTCGAGTCTACACACTGAAGAAGACCGAGAAGAGAAAATGTAAGGGTGATGAAGGCGCTTCGGCTAAACATTGCGTTGTGCTTGTGAGATTTTCTCGAATTGAAAGCCTTGGGTTAACACGAATGTTAGAAATAATTCGCAGCTAGAACAGTTGAATTGTAAGTCTCAACCTTTTTGATAAAAGTTCTGTTAATTATTATACCTAGAACAGTTGAATTGTAACTAGGTGATTATTAGAAGTAGTATTAAAAGAATAAACGAATGAACTCATGTCTCAACCTTTTTGATAAAAGTTGAGACTTGTAGTAAGCAAAGACTCCGTCACTAAAAGAACGTGATTATGTAATATGAGAAAGATAACTCGCAGAAAAGATAAAAGAAAATGATAAGATAAATAAGAAGCAACGGAATGATACTCGCACAAATTCAACACTCCCCCTCGAGTGAAACGCCGTTGATGCCCAGAATCGTGTGCGTGATCGTCATGTGATGACGAACGTGCTGATCGCGTTATCGATTACACGATGAGGCTTCTTGTTGTTTCCAAAACTGAGTTTGAATACCTCACTTCTCTAACTCCCCCAATCCCAGTCCTTCGACGAACTGTACGAATTTCGGTCTTGCCAACGCTTTGGTAAAGATATCCGAAATGTTTTCATCAGTTGGTATGTAGGATATTTCGATCTTCTCGTCTTGGACAGCTTCCCTGATGAAGTGATATCGCAGATCGATATGCTTTGTCCTCGAGTGAAATTTATTATCCTTAGCCAATGCGATGGCCCCTTGATTGTCACAGTTCATCGGAATAGGCGCTGGTGAGCATCCTCGAATTTCATTCACGAAACTCCGCATCCATAACGCTTCCTTTGTAGCGTGTGTCAGCGCTATGTATTCGGCTTCCGTACTCGACAGCGCGATTATATGTTGCTTTTTCGAGCTCCAAGATATCGCGCCTCGACCGAAGTGAAAACAATACCCCGAAATCGAGTGTCGATGTTTTTGACTCGCCCAGTCCGCATCGCAATACCCTTCAACTACCTTGCTTGATTTGCCACCAAAGGTAAGCCAATAGTTTTTCGTTGCTCCTAAATACGTTATGACCCGTTTCAATCCTTCCCAGTGAGCTGGTCCCGGGTTTTGAATGAATTGAGATAAGATCCCGACTGCATACGCTGCATCGGGTTGCGATACGACAACTGGCCATAATACACTCCCGATAGCTTCGCTATACGGCACGCCTTGCATTCGCGACACTTGGTTCGTCGACGATGGGCATTGATCAACCGAGTATTCGGCACCCGGATCCATGGGTGTACTGACTGGTTTGGCATTGGTAAGTCGAAATTTTTCGACTATGCTTTCGATATACGCATGTTGATTGATGGAAATCGTTCTAGCGGTCCTGTTTCGTCTAATTTCAAAACCCAAAAACCAACCAATAGGTCCGTTGTCCGTAATGTCCCAATGCTTTTTGATCTGTGCCTTGAATGTTTCAGCATCAATCTTTCGTTTCGATGTCACAGCCATGTCATCGGTCGCTACGGCTACGATCGTATGTTCTTCACCAGAACGTCGGTAGAATACCGAATGATCAGCTGCCGAGCGCTTAAATCCCAGGTCGTCGATAAAAACTCTGCTCATCTCGATGTACCATCCTCTCCCTGCCTGCTTAAGTCCATACAACCCCTTTAACAACCTCAAGGCCTTTCCTTCCTGACCCGGTTTCAAAACTCCACGCGGCGGTTTCATATAGACAGTTTCCTTAAGAGGCGCATTCAAATAGGCACTCTTTACGTCGACATGCTCTATTTCCCAGTCCTGTTCCGCGGCGTTCGCAAGAACCGCACGTACTGTCGGCATTTTTGCAGCTGA
>MU130319.1:90869-136180 GCA_015039465.1 Phlegmacium glaucopus | reverse complement strand
TGTTATCATATCAGCATCAGCAGATTGGCAGAGTTGACCGAAAAAGGCAGAGCTTTGTCATCAATGTGACGTTCGTGACACTGGGCTAACAGTATAATGGGACGACGTGTGGGAGCAGCTGACCAATATAAAATTATTACAACTGCTTAGAAATGCTTATATAATGCTTAGAAATAAATCTGATCATCAATGATACCCCCGAACTTCGCAGGCATTTGTCGCATTGTTTATAGAGATCATCATGATCATCATCCCACACCCCCATCTTCCCAGGCACATCGTCGCATTCTTCTTAGATATAGATTATAGATAGAGATTATAGATAGATAGATATGTTATAGATAGATAGATTTATAGATACTTAACCACACTTATGTAATTAATTCAAAATAGTTTTTTATCTGTTTTTGGCGAGATGGATGTTCATAAACAACGCCCATCAAACACATTGTAAAAATGATTTCAGCCACGGTCTACACACGCTGCTTCTTCGCTGCAACCAATGTCGGCGCCTCACTCGATGATTGAGGGTAAAAACCTCATAATCAACGGTGGTACGTTCAATCAGACCGTTGCACGGACAGAGTTGAGTATCTGTACGTCTATAATTCCCCCCAAGTAGTGTTTATCTGATTCCATGAGTTCGTCTAATAGGCTTCGACAAACTGGCTTCCAAAGCCTCCCCTCTGGCATTCCATCTTGCTGATTCCGATCTCTCCCACTCCACATGCCTGACAAACACCCGAACCAAAATCCTCGAACGTATGAAGAGCTGGTCACTATACAACAGTGAGAAGGACAAGTTCATTATGTGGCTGCACGGCCCTGCCGGGGGTGGGAAGACGGCCATAGGGAGGACTATTGCCAAGTGGTGTGAGGAGGAGGGAATCTTGCTTGGCGAATTCTTCTTTTCGCGCACCGATGGGACAGGAGATCAACTAGCTTCCCTTGCGCCTACTCTCGCCTATCGGATGGCCGTTCATACACTTCAAGATGCCAAGGAAGCAATATCCAATGTTATCAGCCACGACCCACATATCTTTCTGGCACCCCTGGCTCTCCAGCTGAAGAAACTGGTCTTGGACCCTTTGAATCTTTTCGTCCCGTGCGGCATCGTTCCCTATGTCATCATTCTTGACGGGCTCGATGAGACTCTCTCACCAGATGATCAACAGTTGGTCCTCAATGTCATATCGGAGACGTTATACCACCTCAATTCAAGACTACGCATCCTCATTTGCTGCCGTCCGGAGCCAACCATTGTCACCGCATTCAACGAACCCGGCTCTCCATTGAACGCCATCTCAACCAATATCTCGCTGAACGATGACGTCGATTCCGATGCCGATATCCGTGCATTCCTGGTTGAGAAATTTGCTAGAACCAAGAAACAGCTTCCGCATCCCCCGAGTGAGGACTGGCCAACAGCTGAAAATATTGATTACCTTGTAGCAAAGTCGTCTGGCCAGTTTATCTTTGCCGCCACGGTTGATAAATATGTCTGTTCTCCCAGGCATCGGCACCAAGCTGTTGCGCGTCTCAAACATGTACTAGATCTGAGGTTGTTGCCACACCTCGAAGACAAGAAAAAGCATCCCTTCGCCGACCTCGATGCTTTATATTTCCTCATCCTGAGAACGCGCACCGACATCAACATGTCCGTCAAGGCCACAGCAGTTTGCCTTGAATATCCAAAATATTTCAACACCATCTTGCCCACGGACCTCGCAAAGGTCCTCCACATCGAACTCGACGAAACTTGGGCGATACTTTATGAACTTGCTTCCCTCTTCGACGCCAGCGAGGAAAGAATCAAACCTTTTCATGCTTCTTTTGGTGACTTTTTGTTTGACAGCTCGCGCTCACTTGACTTCTTCCGTAGTAGAGGAGATATTGTCGCGGACATCACATGCGCCATGGTAAGACAAGGCCGTGATCCTGAAGGTACGAGATATTTTTGTTTGGTTCTGGTGGCGAATCTGATTGACACCCTACTAGTGATGTCATACCGTGTATTTTCGCGTCTATTAGAGGAAGCAACACCCCGTCAAGACCTCCGAAACGCTCTCAGCGAGATGCAACCTATTTCAATTTTCAGACGGCCTACCAGTACACATGACCAACGTTCCAAAGGAGCATACTATCTTATACCTTTGCTGCGGCAGCTTGAAAATCATGTTGTGGGTTATTTCTTGCTTTACACTATGTTTGTAGGAAGCCGATGCTGCATCATCCTAGTCATCCGACACTTATAAGAACCTCGTCACATATTTCGATCAACATTTTGTATCCTTCCTCCCATCCGGTCACTGGAGGTCGGCGACTTTTATGGGTGGTATTAAGAGTGAAGGGAACAAGGCCAATAGTGACGAAGGTGGGACGAGGATGGCGCATGTGGAAAGCGACACTGAGTCAGCCGATACCATGCTAGGCTTTCAGTCAACCTCAGATAGCGAAGGGTTGGATTCGGAGGAAAGCGGACCAGGATCGGCCATTTACCGGGTCTCAGAGCTGATGCCGCTGTCTACTTCACCTGAATGGGACGACATCAATGCCTCGCTGAATATTCGCTTGACAGGTCCGAACTCTCTCAAGAGCCTTTGCGATGAGGCCCACTTTGTTCGCTCGCACCTTACAAAGACCTCGTCAGCCCTTGTTAATGGCTCAACGCAAGCAAAGGCTGCTCTCTTCTGCCTCAAGCAGATACAAGCTGAGGGTCTTACCGAGGACCTGCAAATTGCCTTTGCAAAGCTCCTTCCCCATTCACTCTCACACGCCGAGCAGCTGCCAGAATTGACAATTGCCGTCCAAAGTTTGCAACTTCATTTTCTTACCCAAGGACCTTCCTGGAGGAGACGGAGAGCGATCTCACACCACTTCTTTCATGGATATGTGCAATATTGGAAACGTCCTCCAGGCATACTTACGAAATCTTCAACCCAGGCTACGACCGGTCAGAAACCCCCCACAAATCCGAACTCTTCAGCTCCCTGTACAACGCCTCATAAATCGTTCCCCGAGCCTCAACCTCCTTCAGGAGCTGGTTCGAAATATACAACCCCATCTCAAACCCAGCCTGTACCACGTACTTCCCACCTCCCATCACATTCCACTCAAACTCAGCCTTATTCAAGCGTCTCTCAGAAAGCTTCAGCTGCGTCTCGAACACCTCAGAAAACTCGGAATACTCCTCAACTTCCACTAAGCACTGGTTTGAAATCTTCAACCCCATCTCAACCCCAGTCTGCACCACGCACTTCTCAATCCTCCGCCTGAACCCAGCCTCCTCTGAGTACCGCTGGGGCACCTTTGACCAGGGTGCGAACGCCAGAGCAACCTTGTAATGCCCCTCAGTCTGCTACCCCCTATCCAGAGTCTTCAACTGCCTAAGGCCCTTCAACCACGTCCCGAAGCATCTTGGGGCCTTCTCACTCTTCCAGGTCTTCGACCAGTGCTCAAGGCCCTTCTCGTCATCGAAAGGGTGGGTAAGGTCGATGGAAATATCTATACATATGTAATTTTTGTTAATCTCCTTCATGTGACTTGCCGTGGTTGAGTACTAGTCGTGACCCTCAGGGAATATTGATATCCTTGGTGTTGGATTGGAATGATTGATCAGTTGCACCTTACGTATATTGCAATAAATGGAACGACAAACTAACCCTAAGTTACGTGGATTCACGTTCCTCACGAATCTGTTTCATTCTTGAAACCTATCCTGTCTCTTCTGATTAGTATTTGAGTTTGCCTTTTAGTTAGTAGACGTGAAATTTAATCTATAAATTTGAGATGTCAGCGCTTCAGCTGGTTCAACCTTTGTGATGATAATTTGTAAGATGAAGAACCTTTGCAATTGGCGAGTCCGCTCTGCGCATATCCGTTTCTTAGAATATTTGGTTGTGTTGATTGATCGTCCCTCCTTTTCAAATACACGCCCGTGTTCGCTTTCCTGAATCAAAATCTCCCCTTACCGAGCGTTTCCCATAGCGGGATTCCACATAGTCTTCACGACCAAGACGAAAGCCTCTAGCACCAGATATCGTAGAAAGTAAAAGACAGGAATAAACGTGTATAAGTGCTTGGTACGTACTTTTTCCGAAAAATCTTCAGTCGTATAGAATTATTGGCTTTCGATTTCGATTGGCTTTCTCTAACATTGTTGTTAACTTGGGACGGGGTTCTCAAGAAACCAACAATCATTAATCATTAATCAACATTCAAACATGCATCATGCCTTGAATACTCGGCTCCCCCAACTCGTCGACTTGACAACATCTTAACCATTTTTTCGGATATCGGCAAACCCTGGCAAACCCTTCTTCAACGACTTCTAAAAGCTTTGAAAAGTTATATAACGATAATCATCAAATAGCCATTATATCTCAAACGGTAGTCCAAAAAAAGGGTCTCGATTTTAAAGTGGTTGCCTCAGTTCATTTTGCCTCTACTCCTTCCCTCTGGTCTCTCTCAAGACCCTGCACATCCCAAGCACCCTGCGCCTCCTGGAACGCCCTCCTCACTTGCTCTTCACGACCATGACTACGAGGCTTGAACGACACAGGGAAAGTACGCGGTACACTCACGAATCCACTCGTATATGTCGCTTCTTCGTCATTGATGTCTGGCACTTTCGCACGACCGGTAGCAGGATCAATTGGGGCTTTCAAGTCAAGAGCCCAGATGAGCCTTGAGAGTACAATGAAGAAGGAACCTTCGGCGATGTGGTATCCTGGGCAGAACCGTCTACCCCAGCCGAATACGATTTTAAACAGACAATTTTTGTACCAATTTTTTTTCCATTTCAGTTTTGAATTTACTCTATCACAACCAGATATCCATCGAGAGGATACTTGATAAATGCTAGATCGGCGCACATCTATTTTTGGCGAGAATACTTCATAAACAACGCCCATCATCAAACAACTTATAAATGGCAGTCTACACACTCCGCCTCTTCACTGCCACCAATGTCGGCACCTCACTCGATGATTGAGGGTAAAAACCTCTTAATTACCAGTTGTACGTTCAATCAGACTGTTGCACGGACGGAGTTGAGCATCTGTAAGTCCATAATTCCTCAAGTAGTGCTTATCTGATTCCATGAGCCTCGTCTAGGCTTCGACAAACTGGCTTCCAAAGCCTCTCCTCTGGCATTCCATCTTGCTGATTCCGATCCTTCCCACTCCACGTGTTTCACAAACACCCGAACCAAAATCCTCGAACGTATGAAGAGCTGGGCACTATACAACAGTGAGAAGGACAAGTTCGTTATGTGGCTGCACGGCCCAGCTGGGGGTGGAAAGACAGCTATAGGGAGGACTATTGCCAAATGGTGTGAGGAGGAGGGAATCCTGCTCGGCGAATTCTTCTTTTCGCGCGCAGACGGGACAGGAGATCAACTGGCTTCCCTCGCGCCTACTCTCGCCTATCGGATGGCCGTTCATACACTTCAAGATGCGAAGGAGGCAATCTCCAATGTTGTCAGCCACGACCCACATATATTTCTGGCACCCCTGGCCGTCCAGCTGAAGAAACTGGTCTTGGACCCTTTGAATCTTCTCGCTCCGTGCGGCATCGTTCCCTATGTCATCATTCTTGACGGGCTCGACGAGACTCTCTCACCAGATGATCAACAGTTAGTCCTCAACGTCATATCGGAGAAATTATACCACCTCCATCCAAGACTACGCATCCTTATTTGCTGCCGTCCGGAGCCAACCATCGTCACCGCATTTAACGACACCGACTCTTCATTGAATGCCATCTCAACCAACATCTCGCTGAATGATGACGTTGATTCCGATGCCGATATCCGTACATTCCTGGTTGAGAAATTTGCCAGAACCAAGAAACTCCTTCCGCATCCTCCGAGCGAGGACTGGCCAACAGCTGCAAATATTGATTACCTTGTAGCCAAGTCGTCTGGCCAATTTATCTTTGCTGCCACGGTCGAGAAGTATGTCTGTTCTCCCAGGCATCGGCACCAAGCAGTTGCGCGTCTCAAACATGTACTGGATCTGAGATTGCTGCCACACCTCGAAGACAAGACAAAACATCCCTTCGCTGAGCTCGACGCCTTATATTCCCTCATCCTGATAACGCGTAATGACGTCAACATGTCCGTCAAGGCCACAGCAGTTTGCCTTGAATACCCAAAATATTTCAACACCGTCTCGCCCATGGACCTTGCAAAGGTCCTCGACATCGAACTCAGCGAAACTTGGGCGATACTTTACGAACTTGCTTCCCTCTTTGACGCCAGCGAGGAAAGCATCAGACCTTTTCATGCTTCTTTTGGTGACTTTTTGTTTGATAGCTTGCGCTCACTTGACTTCTTCTGCAATAGAGGAGATATTGTTGCGGACATCACATACTCCATGCTGAGACGAGGTCGTGATCCTGAAGGTATGATATAATTTTGTTTGGTCCTGGTGGTGACTCTGATCGACAACCTACTAGTATTGTCATACCGTGTATTTTCTCGTCTATTGGGGGACGCAACACCCCGAAAAGACCTTCGAGACGCGCTCAGCCAGATGAATCCTATTTCAATTTTCAAGCGACCTACCAGTACATATGACCAACGTTCCAAAGGAGCATACTATCTTATACCCTTGTTGCGGCAGCTTGAAAATCATGTTGTGGGTTATTTCTCGCTTTTACACTATGTTTGCACCAAGCTGATGCTGTATCATCCTAGTCATCCGGCACTTATAAGAAACTCGTCACATATTTCGATGAACACTTTGCATCCTTCCTCCCATCTGGTTGCTGGAGCTCGACGATTTTTAAGGATGGTATCAAGAGTGAAGGGAACAAGGCCAATGGTAACAAAAGTTGGCTGAGGAGGATGCCTGTCAGTGTTAATGCCATCATGATGGTAGGCTCGGCCTCAGATAGCTCAGATAGCGAAGGGTATTCAGAGGAAGGGGCAGCAGGACCAGGCATTTACCGGGTCTCAGAACTGATGCCGCTATCTACTTCGCCTGCATGGGATGAAATCAATGCCTCGCTGAATATTCCCTTGACAGGTCGGAACTCTCTCAAGGGTTTTTGTAATGAGGCCCACTTCGCTCGCTCGCATCTGACAAAGACGTCGTCAGCCCTCGTTAATGATATAACGCAAGAAAACGCTGCTCTCTTCTGCCTGAAACAGATACAAACCGAGGGTATTACCGAGGACCTGCAAATTGCCTTTGCAAAGCTCCTTCCCCATTCACTCTTGCACGCCAAGAAGTCGTTAACACTGACAGCTGCTATCCAAAGCTTGCAAACTAGACATCTTACCTTATACCAAAGACTACCTTTGGAGACACAGAAAGCGATCACAGACTACTTGGACCCCAGATCTCAGAAACCTACGAAACGTTTTCCACGCACCGTTACGAAATCTTCAACTCAGGCTACGAGCAGTCTGAAACCCTCCACAACTCCGAACTCTTCAACTGCCCGTCAAACGGCTCAGAAATCATCACCCGTGCCTCAACTTTCTCCAAGTGCTGGTTCGACGTATACAACCCCATCTCAAACCCAGCCTGTACCACGTACTTCCCAACTCCCATCACGCTCCACTCAAACTCAGTCTTTTCCCGGTGCCTCTCTGAAAGCTTCGACTGCGTCTCGAACATCTCAGAAAACTCGGAATACTCCTCAACATCCTCCAAGCGCTGATTTGAAATCTTCAACCCCATCTCAACCCAAGCCTGCACCACCCATTCAATTCTCCTCTCATACCAAGCCTTCTCTAAGTATCGCTGGGAAAATTTTGACCCTGTTGCGAACGCCAAAGCGCTCTCAGCCTGCTACCCCCTATCCAGAGTCTTCGGCTGCCCAAGGTCCTTCAACCACGTCCCAAGGCCCCTTGGGACCTTCTCACTCTTCGGAGTCGTCAACCAGTGCTCAAGGCCCGTCAGACAGTTCCAAGCACCGTCAAGGCCCTTCTACCCCATCTCAACCCAAGCCTGCACCACCCATTCAATTCTCCTCCCAAACCAAGCCTTCTCTGAGTATCGCTGGGAAAATTTTGACCCTTTTGCGAACGCCAAAGCGCTCTCAGCCTGCTACCCCCTATCCAGAGTCTTCGGCTGCCCAAGGCCCTTCAACCACGTCCCAAAGCCCCTTGGGACCTTCTCACTCTTCCGAGTCGTCGACCAGTGCTCAAGGCCCGTCAGACAGTTCCGAGCACCGTCAAGGCCCTTCTCGTCATCGAAAGGGTGGATAGGGTCAATGGAAATAATCTACACATATGTAATTTTTGTTAACCTGCTTCATATGACTTGAGGGATGACAAGCCGTAGTGAGTACTAGTCTTGACCTCAGAGAATATTGATATCCTCGGTGTTGGATTGGAATAATTGATCAGTTGTACCCTACGTATATTGCAATAGATGGAACGACAAACTAACCCTTACCCGTCTTGGATTCACTTTCCTCGCGAATCTGTTTCATACTTCAAACCTATTCTGTTTCTTCTGATTGGCGCCTCAGTTTCTGAGTTTGCCTAGACGTGAAATTTAATTAATAAATAAATTTGAGGGGTCAGCGCTTCAGTGCTTCAGTTGGTTCAAGCTTTGTGGTGATAATTTGTAAGATGGTCGATGAAGAAGAGTCCGTCTGCGCATATTTGGTTGTGTTGATCGATCGTTCCTCCTTTCAAATACACGCCGTACATCCCGGATTCCCGTTCGCTTTCTTGAATTAAAATCTCCCCTTACCGAGCGTTTCCCATAGCGAGATTCCACATAGTCTTCAACACCAAGAGGAAAGCCTGCAGGACCAGATATCGTAGAAGTAAAAGACAGGTATAAACGTGTATAAGTGCTTGGTACGTTTCGTTTTTTCTGAAAAATCTTCAGTCGTTTAGAATTTATTGGCTTTCGATTTCGATTAGCTTTCTCTGACATTGTTGTTGGTTAGCTTGGGACCGGGTTCTCAAGAAACCAACAATCAACGTTCAATCATGCATCATGCCTTGAATACTCGGCTCCCCCAACTCGTCGATTTGACAACATCTTAACCATTTTTTCGGATATTGGCAAACCCTTCTTCAACGAACTTCCAAAAGCTTTGAGAAAGTCAACGATAATCATCAAATAGCCATTATATCCAAACGATAGTACAAAAAAATCTCGATTTTAAAGTGTTTGCCTCAGTTTCAGTTTCATTTTGCCTCCACTCCTTCCCTCTGGTCTCTCTCAAGACCCTGCACATCCCAAGCACCTTGCGCCTCTTGGAACGCCCTCCTCACTTGCTCTTCACGACCATGACTACGAGGCTTGAACGACACGGGGAAAATACGCGGTACACTCACGAATCCACTCGTATAGGTCGCTTCTTCATCATTGATGTCTGGCACTTTCGCACGACCGGTAGCAGGATCGATTGGGGCTTTCAAGTCAAGAGCCCAGATGAGCCTTGAGAGGACGATGAAGAAGGAAGCTTCGGCGATGTGGTATCCTGGGCAGAAGCGTCTACCCCAGCCGAATACGTAGCTGGTTGACGGTAAGTTAAAGAGGGACGAGGGGTAGAGGCAATAAGACTTACTGATCACGGTCGCGGGTTTCAGGTCCGGATCCCCAAGCCATCTTCTTGCAAGGATCAATGAGGAAGCGTTCAGGTTGATAAGCCCTTGGGTTGGGGTACGTGGTAGGGTCCATGTGGATAGCCCAGACGTTGCCGATGATAGTAGATCCTTTTGGAATGAACATACCCTGGTACTCGTCATCCTCATCCGCAAGATGTGGAATACCTACGCGTTCGTTGTCCTTTATCAGCAATCGGTTCGCAAACCACGAAGGTCAGACGTACCCATAATGGTCGGTGGACGACGACGGAGTGTTTCCTTGATGCATGCCACGAAATACGGACATTTTTCTTCATCCTCAAATTCTGGCATACGTCCATCACTTCCATCTACAGCACCAACGGCAGCATCAATTTCAGCTCGTACGCGTTCGAGCACTGGAGGATGGGAAAGCATGAAGAGGACGAAACTCTGCATTGTGCTAGCGGTGGTATCGCTTCCCGCTTCTAAGATTGTGCCTGCGGTATATGCGAGAAGTTTGTCGCGGAGGAAGCCATCTGGTGTTAAGCCAACACCTGGGACGCTCAGAGGGTGGCCAGCGTCGCTGCGGGTACGCAAATATGTGTTGACATAGGAGGTGTTGGGTATTCTGTCCTCGATCATGCGTTTACCTCCGTCAAGTAATCCGCCCCAGAGTTCCATTTCCCTGCAAATTTTAGTCAGCGCGTTCCATATGGCAATACACATTGACATACCATTCATGCATTTTTTGTACGGCAATCCGCCATGGTGCGAGGACATCCGGGAGCTTTCGTATAATAGGGAAGACATCCGCGCTGTATGCAATGTTAGCAAGTCCGCGGAATGTATGTTACGGAACATCGTACAGGTAGTTCCCAGGTTGTCCTACATGAGCAAAGTTGGCTAAGACGTCGTAGATCTTGTGCCTACATTACAACGTCAATTTCACTGTCAACATAAAAGCCGAGGAAATAGTTTACAGATGTGGGTTATTCGTAACGCGAGTGACCCGAGTGCCGTAGGTGGCCGTCATGACGACACTTGTGGTCTAGCCATCACGGGTTAGACGCTCGATGATCTTCGTGATAATGAACTTGCTTACATATCTCCTTATCAGTGCAAACCAATGTGCTTCTGGCACCTCCGAGTAGACCACGGCTGGATCGCTAAACTCCGGAGCACAAGATTTGTCACCATGATTCATAAGATCCCAAATGACAACGCGTGACTCAAGCTCTTGGACAGAGCGTAACGCTTTAGAAGCTTGTGGTCCGATTGCCGAGATGAGGGTCTTGCGTGCAGTCTTCCATTCTGTGTCATACGGAAGGAATACTAACCGCTGACTAGCAGATAATATGTCGTGTGCAACATGAGGTGGCGCTCGAGATGAGTAGATCTTCGATCGTTCATGGAGCAGTTCATTTGCTGCTTGTGCTGTGTTAAGGACGATCACGTTTTGTGGGCCGAGTTTGAGGGAAAAAATGGAGCCGTATTTCTGCGCCCACTCCCTGAATTGTGGATAAGGCCGAAGGATGGGAACTTGTAAGAGATTGCCTAAGATGGGTATCCCATTTGGACCAGGAGGTAGCCGTTTATGGCTTGATTTGATGTACGACTGGACAGTGAAGAAGAAGAAGACGACAGTTAGGAGAGCGAGGACAATGTAGATCATACTGCGGCTCGAGTATGGAAAATTCTTCAAACTCCTGCTGGCCATTATATGGTAGTGTCCACCCAATCTTCCGTACCGCGGTACCGGCGTACCCGCTCCATTCTCCGTCGCCGGGTTACATTACTGAGAACAGCCACGTCATTGAGAGGCCGAGTTGATGGCAACAGAAGAAGTACGACGTCGATCCCTGACTGATGAAACGCTGATGTTTGATGACACAGCAGCACCGATTTTCGCCACTTTATATTCCGCGCAAATCACAATCCTTTTTTCATTATTATTTTTTTCAACCACCCATTCTAATACACAAATGTCCACGGAAGACAGGGTCGCACACAACACTTTCTCATACGCAATGGACGCTGCCAATGCCGAGGACGGTAGCAACAGCAGTACAATGCTGCCCCTTCCTACTCGTATATTGGCAACTCAGCCATCTCATGCAAGCTCTCTAGCCACAATGGTCCCACAAAATCGCTCGTTGAAGCCAATGCCCTCTCAAGCAACTTTTGCGGAGACGCTAGCCCCGACAGAATTCGACTCTGTACCAGCCTTGCCCATTTTCAAGCCTGAATATGAGAAATACGGCGAAACTGTTACTTCAGAAACTTCGTCAATCGATCCTGGCCCTCCTCCGGATGGTGGACTACAAGCTTGGCTCACCGTCCTCGGTTGCTCTCTCGTCGCTTTCAGTACTTTCGGGTGCGTTGCATTTCTTCCATTCTTTAACTCGGATCTTGTTTTAATGCTGTGTGCAGAATCGTAAATGCCTATGGCGCTTTCAACGATTTCTATCGTGCCAACTACCTCTCTAATTATTCTCCCACTCTCGTGAGTATGGTCGGGTCCATCGGTGTTTTTGTTCTATACGCATGTCAGTGTTTCCGGTGCTATTCCGTTTCCGAGGTGACTCACCAGTTGAAACGTTAATCAGTTGCTGCCGTAACCGGCCCACTCTTCGACGCCTATGGCCCTCGTTACATGATTCCTCTGAGCGGGATCGTTACCGTCTTTTCCCTATGCATGCTCTCTATCGTACAGCCCCATAAGATTTACCAGGAATTCCTGTGTCAGAGCATTCTGTTTAGCGCCGGTGCCGTATTTGGGTGAGTTTACATTATTTTTAAACCCTGACAACCTTTGAATTGAAACTTGTGGGGCCAGGTATATGCCGTCAATGGCAATCATTCCACATTGGTTCACAAAGAATACGGCAGCTGCCCTAGGTATCGTCCTCGGCAGTGCAAGTCTTGGTGGTATTGTGATGCCTATTATGCTCCACAAGCTCATTCCGCGTATTGGATTCGGTAGGTTACCCGACTCAACATTCTCTCCTTACCCTGGACTAAGCTATTTTTAGGTTGGACAATTCGTGCTCTTGCTCTCATCGTCCTGGCATCATATGTTGTTGCTACAGTCACCATCCGTGCTCGTCGGCCTCGGAAACCCCTGCCACCTCTTACGCGTCTCATCGACTTCGGCGCCTTCTTGGACCCACGATTCACCATTTTCGTGATCGGCGCATGGCTCAATATCGTCAGCGTCTTCAATCCATTCTTCCAAGTCGGCGCATACGGTTCTGCCGCCCATGGTGCTAATGGGCTCACACCCTACCTGCTTGCGATCATGTGCGCGACGAGCATATTCGGGCGTGTGCTTCCAGGTTACCTTGCAGACCGACTTGGGCGGTTCAACACGATTGCGGCTTCCACGACTATCAGCTCCATCCTCACGCTCACCCTGTGGTATACATCGACGGCAGAGACGAATATTGTCGTCTTTGCAGCTTTGTACGGTTTTGCTTCTGGCCCGTTCTTCTCCCTTTTACCGGTACTTTGATCTTCCTTTTCTCATCTCATCGTATTATAGTACTCACACAACTCCCTTCTTTTCTAGGCATGTGTGGCACAAATTTCTCCAGTAGATCGAGTGGGTGGCAGGATTGGCTTGCTCTTTGCTACTCTTTCGACAGGTGCACTTGCGGGTACACCAATAGGCGGTGTCTTTATCCGTGACCCAACAATTGCCAACTTCAGGCATCTTATTCTATATACCGTAAGTCTTTGATTTCCCATCCTTTGTACTACCCGTTGACACTTTCTCATTATAGGGCGTCCTAGGTCTCGCCGGCTCTGTTTTCCTAGTTGCTGCTCGTTTCAAGTGTGATTCTCGTTTACGTGCTGTCGTTTAAAGACATCTATATTTTATGATCGTGCAATGAAGTTCACGACCCCCCACCCCCCTACCCTAACGATCACTCATTTTCTACTTATGATTAGGGCTATAATCGTTATAGTACTTGTAATAAGGACGATGGAAGTAGTGTAGATAGGTAATTTTTCTTTGTATGTATGTATATCCTAAAAATGGCCAATTTTTAATGTCAGTAATCTGACGGTTAGCTGTTTTCCGGTTGGTTTTGCAAAGCTGTGAGATTTGATAATAATAATATGTGCTAAAAAATTTCGCGTTGTTTGGGTAAAAACCCCTGCTTCTCTGTTTCAGGGAGAGTAGTAGGGGGACCCCGTTTCCGATCTGACTTTTAGGGCTGACAACTTACGTAGGGGGGGGGGCTGAACTTAGTCCTGTTTTTACCGCGCCCCCAAACCCGTGCTAGAAAATCATTATGTAATCTTCGGACTTTGAATTATCGTCGCGTCGAGCTCACACGACGACAGAGGTCTTTTGCTACTTTTTAGGGTGCAAGTTGTTTTATTTAACTTAGGCATCATAAAAATTTGGGGCTCAGAGGATGGGTGTTTATGTGGCTTCCTCGTCGGTAGGAAATGAGACCAAAAGTGGTGCACGTGATTTGGAGCTCAACTTGACATGCACCTAAATTTCGCGAAAGCATCCACATCGCATCAGATACTCCTAACTATATATCTAATACATTTAAGGATCCAATAGAAATACTTTCTCTCTAAAACGGCTGAAAAAAACCCTTCAATTATCGCGTTCAGAGGAGATGAAGATGATTTCGAAGTCCGAAGATTACACAAACATTTTCTAGCACGGGTTGGGGGCGTGGTAAACAACAGACTTCATATATCGTGATCCATAACTCATGTCACATCACATATATCGAAGCTGTCTACGGAGAGACTAGGCTGAACTGCCAGGGCTACCGTTGGCGGCTGGGCTCAGGTCTATGTTTGGTAAGAGAAGTCAAATTCTGAGGGGTGTTAGGGGGATCCTGGCACCGCTTCCTCTAATCCCCACGGCAGTGAACGGCAGTGTGACAAGGCCACATTAATGTTCAGTAGTGTCAGGCCGTCAGCGTTCAGCAACTGACCAGAATATCTTCCAGCTTAACCTACGAGTACGTCTTTTATTTATTAGTTCATGCTGCGCAGTAACTGTTACTTATATTTCTTGTTTCTCTGTAGAATACAGTCATTGGCATTTCTGGAGAGAGCACGGCGAGCCTCGAGACAGACGTTCTTTACAGCCAAAAGCTTTAACTTGATAGAAGGATTCAAAATATCTTTATAATCTAACGAATTATTTTTTCAAGTACAGATCCCAATGGTGTGTGGTGTAACGTCTGATTTACGGATGTGAAGAATATCTCTCAAAGACTCCGTTGTTTATTTTTTTTGTCATAACTATTTTTGTCATCAAATTAACCTTGTGGTATGTTTTAACCATCGTTTATTTTGATACCTCTTTTCAACAAGTCCTCATATAAAATTCAAGTACCAGTGAATGGGATTTGGTTGGGTCAAGAACCATAATAACAAAGGACAGAATGGAGAAGTTTCGAGCACCAAATGAAAAAAGTACCCTGATTTTTATAGTCCTGAAAGTCATATTTACACGTAACTTCAAGGATTTGGTATGCGGTTCTGCAGCTTATAATGCGACTCCGAGTCCACATGAACTATAAGTCGATGCAGACAGCAACAATTGCACTTGTATGATGGTATGGTATAAATACTTGCTTCACTCGATGGTTTCAACAGTTGAACTGTGCTGGTCCCGGGCCTGCCTGTCCTCATAAACCTCATGAATGTCATCTCATAACCGCAACCTCCAAGGTAGAAATCAACATGCCACTGTCTGTATGTATACCTCCTTAGAACTAATAATATATTCATTCATAATGGCCTGAAATACGGTGTAGCATCTGCACGGGATCCTCTCCATGCCGAAGCCCTCACAAAATTATAGGAATAATGACGGCCATCAAACATTAAGAAGCATCCTCCTAACGAATAAAAAACAACTGTACTAGTCGCACTGAGTCAAATGTCACACATCGACAACTCGAAATCTAGGCAATTACAAGGTCACAGAATGAGGACCCCATCACGTTGAGAACCTTCCATTCTGGAACCAAACATAGACCTGAGCCCAGCCGCCAACGGTACAGGGCAGTTTCCGGCAAACCTTCGATCTTTTTTTTTTTTTGGCTTGGGAAACTACACGCCACGCCTTGATAGATTAAATTCATTACAAGGAGCCTGTGAGTGTGACTCGATCGTCGTCGCTTCTTTTATGTCATTCATAACCGATGTTACATTGGAAGGATTCATATCAACGTATCCATACATGTGCATATTCGGATTCCCAAAAAAAACATTCAAGGAATTTAATTAAGCAGCGGCTTCAACTGCTGTTTCTCCAGAGAAGTTTGATATACAACTTCCTACCGAGTGCGAGTCGCTGATGATAACGTCGTTGCTGGATTCTGCGCCGAGGAACAGGGTATCGTCCTTGGGAAGGCCGAACACAAAGTTGCTGTTAAGCTGCGTGTTCATTTCCCAGTTCTCACCGCCGAATGCGTTAACGCTATCTTCATCTTCATAGGAAGTGCATCCACCGGCGGCGTATACCATGGGCAAGAAGTGCTCCGGAGTTCTGTAAGACCACGGTAAATAATTTAATATCTTATATTATTCATCAGAAAAGAATTACTCACGGGTTGCATTTCAAGAAGTGTGGGTGCTTCAGGAGCCTGCAAAGTGCGTTACCAAGCCTAGGACCTGAATTCCTCACACAGCTCTCCTTCATGCTCATCGCGAACTCTGCTGCGAATTTCTCGATGGGCTTGGTTCGAGCAGTCGTATCCTGGTAGAAAATGATGTGGTGCCAAGAGAGGGTGTAGAGGTTGTGGATTCCACCGCCAGTACCCATGAGGAGGATCCTCTCCTTGCGAAGAGAACGGAGGGTTTGGCCGATTTTGAGGTGAAAGTGTGGGTCGAAGCGGCCGTTGACTGACATGACGGTCATGGGTGGACAGGTTGCTGCGTCTGGGTACATCCATCGGAGAGGAATCATAACGTCTTGGTGCCAGATAGCCTAATTAAAAAAGATTAAGGTGTTTAATATTGTTTCACAGTACCCATACACAAAGTTAACGCACCGTCGGGTTGAGTGAAGCGTTGACACCGCTATCCTTAAGCATATCACGGCACCGAGAAGCAAGAGCAGGACTCGAGTTAATCTTGTATGACTTGTACCAGTCTGTAAAAATATGATTAAGATGAAAGGCGCAGTCAAATGGAAATACATACCCAAGATCTCGTCTGGAACAAACGCGACGAAATCCTTGCCGGGATTCGGGTTTGAGGACACTAGGTATATGTGTATTTGCTTCTGTAAACAGGACTCTTCACGTCTTCAAACATACACTCACGCTCAATGGTGTCAAAAGGTGTTTCCCAATGTGCAGCTGGCACAATAAAAAGACGACCATGAATGATTTGGTTTATAATAGTAAAAAAAATCGAGCAACACTTACCCATCCAGACGATACCTTGAATCTTCTCCTTCCTCGCGTATGCGCCGATCTTCTTATAGAACTCGGTAGTAGAGGTTTCATCTACCAATGTGCGAGGTGATCCATGAGAGACGAAGAATGTAGCGAGAGGTTTGGTTGAGTTATTGCTAGCCATGGCGGTGTCAAGTCAAAAGTGTATCCCTTACGTCTACTAGCGAACTCTGGTTGACTTTCGTGTCAGAAAATACAGAAACGAGGATAAGAAATAACCGACCTGATGAGAATAATCTGAGACAAGATGGGCTGCGGGAATTAGCTCTTTAGCACCGGAATATAGATAGGTCCGTCTGTCTTGTCCACCTCCACTCCGGTCTCCGAGTGTAAAGCAAATGGTTTACCGATGCTGATTCCACACCTCTCAACACGTCACAATAGAGGTCGATCCAGCCAATTGGTAAAGTAATAGCAATAGATTCATACTCGCTGTCGCTGGTGAGACTGGCGCCAGGCGAGGAAGACAGCTCAAAGCGTGACGGAAGATGTTGCTCTGTGACATCGTCCTTCGGTGTCACAGCGCTGCCAGGCTTAGTATTTACCACTCTTACATTACTCAGTCACATTTTTACCAACTGCGGAATTTAATGAACTTGGAATAATAAATTCAGTCTTGGGTATTAGACCTCGTGATTCCAGTATTTAAGTATTTTATCAAACAAGACGGATATGAGTGCTCAGCACAAGCGTCACGGTGAAGGTACAAGTTTCTACTTGTTTACATTAGCATATGTGTTTGTTTACTACCGTTACCGCAAGCCACAATAGTTTCCATGGCACGTTATCTGAGGAAATCTCTCATATCAATTCTAACACTCTCCCTCAAACTATAGATAGGCTGAGCTTGACAACTACAATAACAATGTTGATGACTGTGCCAATAACTGTAGGGCTGCATGCCATCACCATAAACTTACAGATTTACAGGCGGGTTCGACAGGTAATTACACATCCCGTTGGAGCCTTTTCCTCCCCAAAAACAGGCTGGCATATTTATGGGTATATACCATTCAACCCATGAGTGAAGCACTGTTGACAGCCATCATATGGCTGTGTCTGGGAAATTTTTATTGATGGTTGCTGGTGTTGGAAAACTCAGTATTGAGCCTTGTTCCCTTGGACTTGTAACCTCAGAATTCTCAGAATAGGTACTTAGAACATTTATCAGTATGGTTGTAAATTTCCTTAGGTCGAAAATACTTCTATGGATTACAATTTCTGGAAAATTTTAATATTTATCATTCATATATAGTGCTTGGAATGAAGTTAGGTTAGTTAACTGGAAAATAACTGTGACCTAACTGTGACCTAACTGCAGAGCTAACCTAACTGCAGTTAGGGTTAGTCAATTTTGAAAATACAATAACTGGTTATTTTGCAGTTAAATAACTGTTAAATAACCAGTAATAACCAGTTATAACTGCCCCTATTTTACCCCTTAAAAATGTGCCTAAGAACATCAAAAATGCTCAAAATTTGACTGAGTTATTGTCAAATCTCTAAATATTAGTCAAAATAGTAGATTTTTAAGATTATTTTCATAAATATGTCAATTCTTCACCACATTAAGCGTTCTTGGGCTCGTCTTAAAGCTAAAATAAGTGGGAATAATATTTATTGAGACATATATGGACTTATTTGCCTATGTTTCACCAAATTTCAGTTTTTCGGTCCTAACTGGTTAGTAACTGCAAATAACTGACTATAACTGGTTAGTTGTGGTCCAGTTAGATTATTTTTGGTTCTGGGACAAAGGCTAACCAGCCTCGGTCATGGTTAGAGCCCCTGGGCACCCAATAACCGGACCTAACCGGACTTTCAAGCACTATTCCTATATAGAAAACAAGCCCTGTACAAAATTTTATGGCTACACATTAGCTCTAGCCTGATCGACAGAGAATTTAAATGAGGTGAGCAGAGTTTGAAATTGGCTGGTCTGAGGACATGACTGGTGTGACAGATTTATTTCCAAACACCACCTTCTGCAACTCATGACACTGGCAAAGCTCTCTGTGTATCTATTATCTAATCAATTTTTACATAGATAGATAGAATAGAAACATATGTACCTTCAACACAAACCCAGAGGGTCAAACTGACTGGGAAGTATAAGTCTGAGATGATTTTTCAAAACATTCAAAAACTACCCAACAATAATAGATTTTATGATGATTTGACTCAGACACATCATTTGAGGCAAATCCTGGCAAATTGGATGAACAGGAAAACACCTGTATACAGCTATTTTTGACCCATACCATACCATTGAGGATTTGGGATGAGGAGAATATAGGATGGCCATCAAGACTTGGCAGCCATTATGGCCCTATAAGGGGACACTTGATGTGTCCACCTCTATGGATAGCTTAGTTACACCACAAACAATACTCTCTACATTCATATTGTCACTGCTACCATTGTATCCTTCATCCTCTATTGAATGGTTCACCTAGTATGTAGATCTTACCCCTTTAGTCATAGTTGTAGTTTCCCTTCGTCAGATGACATCACACTCTGATGTCAATGATATTCATGTACTTGTTTACACACCCTGCCTTCTATTATGTACTAGCTGTATATAGTTGTATTAGCTCCCACGCTTGTAGTATATAGGTGTAAGGTCTTTATCGAAGATAAAGTACCTTTGGATTCAACTTGGTTATGGGTCTTATCCATCCCCTTACAGGCCCATAAAACAACAGCCATACCTGTAATATGGGTGGTGCGCAGCCCTAAATAACTGCAATGACAACATTGACAACTGCAATGACAATGACAACAACTGCAATGACAACAACAACTGCAATGACAACAACAGGGATCATGGTAAAATTCTTTATTTCACTGTAATAGCTACAATGATTTTACTTTTTTTACTTTTTTTTTTGTTTTTTGGGAGGGAGGTTTAATACACTACATCAATAAAATTCTATTTCAAATTCTGTGTTTTCACTGGTTTTCATTTGTTTCTACATGATTCCAGGTTTCTGGAAGCTTGGAAACATGGAAACATAGAAACCCAGGTGGGTATTCTGAAAAACCTGGCTACATGTTGGGAAGCAAAATAAAAAAAGTCACCATGAAATTTGGTCTACCAAAATAATACTACTAGTAAGACTACGACTAGCTGATGCTAGTGGGGAATTAACTGTGCAGTGGTGGCTTTATATAAGTAACTGGCCTCAGGGTTAGCTCACTAGAAATCACCAGAATATTCCATCAATTCCAGTTGTCAATGTCAAGCAATTGATAGAATATTCTAGTGAACTAACCCTGAGCCCATTTACTTATATAAAGGCCACCATTTTTTGCCCAATTCCCATGAGCATCTGCTCATCATATGTAGTCTTACTAGAGTAGTTATGTATGTAAATTGTTAAATTCGAGTTTCTACAAGTTTCCCAGGTTCCCACACCCCACCCAACAGGCGTGTTTCCTGGAAAAGGGACATAATTTTCCTGATGTCTGAGTTTCCATAGTTTCTGTGTGTTTTCTCGTGTTTTTTATGTTGTGCAACCTCTGGAAACTCAGATGCAAAGTTACTGATGTACAATGATGCTGGGTGACAATGACCTCAATTCATTTTAATACCAGTAATATTAATATAATAATGTCTAAGTAATGTATATGTATCATCAATAAGAAAAAAAGAATTACCTTGCTTTTACAAGGTTTAGAAGATTTTTTATTAGTTCCACAGTTCAAACCAGTCCTAGAACCAGACTAAACCAACAGGAACAGTTCTATCAGTTCCAGTTCTGGTTCCAGTCCTGGTTCCATTCTTTCTAAATTGAAGCATCATGTGCTTGGGTTCAATTGTATTCATAAATTCACAACAACCATCTGTCTCCTCACAGACACTTAGGGTCATGACTATCTAAAAACTTCAATATATAGGCTTGTCCAGTTGACTTTAAATACCCATACTGCATGGCTCCCACAGTCTTTTGGCCAAGCATCCTTAAAAATATTTGACAATTTCTGACCTGCCTAAGCCTTAAGCTAATTTTCAGCTTTCCTCAATTCTATGCTGCTTGCACCACATTTTCCCTCATATTTTGTGCAATGAATGAAAACATGGATATTAGAAGCCCTTCAATCTTTTCTGATCAAAATAATGTCCTTTCCCCTTAGAATTGAGCCTTTATGCTTTATACCTTGTTTTCTCACCAATTTATTTATTTTTTCTTTCTCAAGAGCCCATATTCATAAAAGGTACTTTCCTTGTTCAAATGTCAAATTTCAGCATTCAAAACAATCTGGAAACTATGAAATTGCAATTTTATGTTGTGGAGTTTAGGGGAGGTCAAAATTTGTTGAAGAAATTACAGTGCTCTCCCACGGCAACTCAAAACCCTGGGTCGGTTTTTTTCTGAGTCTTGACTGACCCTTCATGGCTCCAGAGCCTCGTTCCGTGGCTAGGCCACCATTCTGGATCTTATCCGCGTCTCGTGTACAGCACCAGAACCCCCGATGAGCAAACCTTGCCACTGACAATAGGACTGGCACACCAAGATCCGTCCTCAATTCCGTTGTTCGCTTCTGAAATAAAGTTTGAAGTGACAAAGTGGTGGAAATTTCGTTGTGCAAAACAATATGCAACGCACTGTAGCGTGGGAGCCGCACGGTACGGCATTTACCATTGCAGGATTTCTCCTTCATGTACAGACGGTCACCGGTCCAACAGACGCTCTTAATCGTCCAATCCTCAAATTCCGTTTAGGTTGAATTCGCTACCTTCTTATCGAATGGTTAGTTGTGTCACAGCCGTCTTGCATTAGGACTCACATTAGAGTTTCAGGTTCAAGACAAGCCACTGTATGTGAAGGGCTACGGCGTTGATGAGCACAAGATCTCGGAACTCATGGAAGTAGATCTCTCAGATGGAAGGATCGACGTTGGTGTTCAGAAAATCTTGAATTACGTGGATCGCGAGAATCATTGGCTATTCAAAGGGCGTCTGGGTGGGAGATCTTATATTGTCATATCGTTCGGCAAAAATGCATTCAGTAACGACCGGGAGGAGTTGGAGAAGAATGATCTCCCTGCTCCGAAATATCTCCAAGAAATGGAAGTCGTATTGCACGGTCCTACGGTATTTCAGTTCGCTTCGTGGTAGAGACAATGGTATTGGCGCATACACCTTGTGCGTGATTCAGATAAAATTTAACTTCCACTATGATCCTCTTTTTTTAGCTCGCTCCCCTGTTGTCCTATACGTGAACCATCTGTGACTTATTCTGACCTTTCTTAATAACATATGCATCTGATCTGCTTTGTGCTGTTACTTAATAAATCAAACACAGAAATTCAATAAATACCACTACCAAAAAAGTTCACATCATTTTATGCATGGTCTTTTTTTGAACTTAACGTTTTCAATTCTCCTAGTGTTCAAACGAATATTTTTTGGCTCATGCTACTGACACACGGTTGATGTAATATTACATAGTAAGAAAAGAAAGATCTTGTTTTTATCCACCAAACCGATTTGTGAATGCAGCGAATGGACTTCAACTCGTCCGACGACGAATATTAACATCTCTTTAACAGTCACCACCGACGAGCTCTACGCAGTCAACCTTGGACCCCAAATCTTCCATCTAAGGTAAGATAGTGACATTTTATTGGTTGTTGTTTGGCACTCACATAAACATGAACAAATGAATGAACGAAGACGTACAAAATGAACAACGAACATTGTTTATGTTCGATTTTTGAATTACTCAACCAAACTCAAACACCTTAGCTGTCACCTCCTTGTAACTCTGATCCCGCAGGAACTGAGAGATGACCTCAACCTTGGGCCGGGCAATTTGTTACGCCTATGAACCTTGGAACAATAATTGCGAAACGTCACGGTCTTGAACTCCCGGAGATTAAATGACAGAGACAAGTGATACTTATCGTGCTTGGAACTGTCTTGCAGCGAGTGGTTTGTGATACTGAATTCTTCAAGCGGAGGGATGTTCTCGATTCTGATTTACCTGGTACATAACATGGTAAACTTATATGCGAATTATCTGCTCCTCCGGCCCTGGCTCACTCTTTGGCAGATGACAGCGCAACCCCACCTCTATGTCCTTAAATGTCCGAGGCTGTCATCCGTCCGTTGTAACGACTACTATGAAAGGAAGTGACATCTATATTCAACCTCGGTGTTTGCAGTGGCGTGGTCAAAATTAAAAGGTAGTCATTTAGCTCAGTTGGAACACTTCGAACTCTTTGTTTACGATCCAGAGGCAATGGCGTCTCTTACAACTGTAAACATTCCTGTTTTTGCAGGACAAGGCACTCAAGCCGCCAAGTCTATTGCTTCACGCCAACAAGCTCGTAATGACGCTTCCGGTGTGCTGGGATCGCTCCTCCTGAAGACTTGCTATGGAGCATTTCAACAGGAACTCTCTTCCCTGAAATCAACCGAGCTTGCTGGAATCAACCTCGACCCTGCCGATTTCCCCGACCCCGAATCGCTTCTTAGCCTACCAACAAATCGTTATGACAACAACTCTGTGATATCAGGGACGACACTCTTCCTCATCCAATCTCTTCGTTATCTGGCATATGTCGAGTCCACCGCATCAACCACCGACTCACTTACCCCCTTTACCGACATCTTAACGACGAATGTCGACCTCCAAGTTGGAATTGCTGGTTTTTCATCTGGTGTCCTCGCCGCTTCTCTTGTAGCGTCGTCTCAGACAGCACTTGCCTACCTCACCCACGCCGTAGAACTTTATCGACTAGCAATCTGGATAGGAGTGCGATCTCAACAGTACCGAATCGCTGCTTTAGAATCATCAAACGTTGCCATGAAATGGCACGGAGAACCGTGGAGTCAAGTCGTTATTGGGCTGGACAGCGCAACAGTATCCAACTATATTTCTAAGTACCACAAAGACGTGCGTTGTGTTTCTAATTGTAAATGTTTTCTTGCTCATTTCGCTTTTTTTAGCATCCAGACAGGGATGTCGTGGCCTTGACTGCTGTCACAGACGAGGCTTGCATAACAGTTTCTGCCCGGCCTGACAATCTCGCATCCTTTTTGACAACATTACCCGATACCGCCCAAATTTACAAGACCGATATAGACAGCCTCTATCACACGACCACTCACGAGAATGGCGTCAAACTTCAGGTTCTCCTTGATATAGATCGTCGACACATCCGCGTCCCTGATCTAAAGGCACCGCTGCGAAACACCTTTACCGGAGAAATAGTGGATCTCTCCGGTTGCGCGCCGCTGGCTGCATTGATCCTTGATATGATCTTGACGCAGCCTGTCAATTGGCACAAAGTTACGGCATCCATCGTGTCCGCCGTGCCTCCAGGTGCCGTGACCAACCTCATCCAATTTGGCCCTGGTACTGGACTGGCACGGCCTCTGACAAGAGCCTTTGGCGAGCGTGCTGTTATAACTACCAACGCAATGATGAACGAAGGACCTATCAATAAAAGCTCCCAAGAAGCCATCGCCGTCGTTGGAATGGCAGTCAATATGCCTGGAGCTCCGAACGCTGAAAAGTTATGGGAACTTCTCGAGCAGGGCATTAACACTGTCTCTGAGGTTTGTTTCACGCTTCGTCAATAAAGTATAAGCTCTTAATAAATGTATATTCTCAGATCCCTTCGCGACGCTTTAACGTATCTGCGTACAATAACCCCAAGGATCCGAAGTCTGCACGCGCGATGAAGGCTCATACTGGTAACTTCATGGAAGACCCAAGCCTTTTCGACAACAAGTTTTTCCGCATCTCTCCACGCGAAGCAAAGAGTATGGATCCCCAACAAAGGATAGTCTTGCAAACCGCATACGAGGCGCTTGAAGATGCGGGCTATGTTCCTAATGCAACGCCGACTTTCCAACAAGATACTCTCGGCTGCTACATCGGTGTTGCCACAGACGACTATGTGCAGAATTTAAGAAATTCCATAGATGTTTATTATAGCACTGGTATCCCTCTATCTCTTTCCTAACGATTTCTTTCGCTAAATTCTTGTCCATTTTCGATAGGCACACTGAGAGCGTTCTTGAGCGGACGAATCTCGTATACAATGAAACTTAGCGGGCCATCCATAGTTACGGACACAGCATGCTCTTCCTCCCTTGTCACAATTTATCAAGCTTGCCGAGCTTTACGAAATGGCGACTGCACTGCCGCCATGGCTGGTGGTGTCAATGTCATTAGCAGTCCAGATGTATGTTATTCCTGATGTATTTAGTAATCACACTTTACTGACGAGCGTTCTGTTCTGAAGATGATGATTGGGTTGGATAGAGGACACTTCCTCAGTCCTACTGGTCAATGCAAGGCGTTCGACGCATCTGCGGATGGATATTCTCGCAGCGAAGGATGTGGTATCTTTGTCCTGAAGAAACTCTCCGATGCAATCAAGGAGAACGACAAAATCCTTGGAGTCATCCGTGGTGTTGAGATCAACCAATCGGGCAACGCACATTCAATTACCCATCCCCATGCTCCTACACAAATGGCGCTCTTTGATAACATCCTGAAGCGCACTGGCGTCGATCCTAGTTTCATCAACGTTGTGGAAGCACATGGAACCGGCACACAGGCAGGTGACACAAATGAGCTAGAGAGTATCAGAGGTGCATTTGCTATCAAACGCTCTGCCGAGAACCCACTTCATATAACCACGGTGAAAGCCAACATCGGTCATCTTGAGGCTGCCTCCGGAGCCGCCAGTCTTGCTAAACTCCTTCTCATGCTTCGACATAAGACCATCCCCCGCCTCATCTCGTTGAAGAACCTTAACCCTCGTATTGCGCCGCTTGAATCAGACAATACTGTTCTTGATCGTAACAACACATTCTGGTCACCAGCACGCGAGGGCAAGCCTCGCCTGGCAATACTCAATAACTTCGGTGCAGCTGGGTCTAATGCCGCACTCTTATTGGAGGAATTTTCAACGTCGACGAGAGCCGAACGAGAGTCCGTTCCATTTTTGTTCGGTTTATCAGCGAAGGATCAAGTGGCTGTCACTAAACTTAGAGATGTTTATGTCGCATTCTTGGAGGATCCACGAAACAAGGATATCAACATTCTCAACACCGCTTACACTTCAACCGCTCGTAGGCAAATATATGACCATCGTCTTGCCGTCACTGCGTCTACTCACGACGAACTTGTTGCGAAATTGCGAGCAGCAACCATCCAGCAAGTGAAGACAATCGATTCTAACAAGGCTATTTTCGTCTTCTCTGGTCAAGGTGGCCAATACCTTGGCATGGGAAAAGCTCTTTACGCATCCATCCCGTTATTTAAGAAACACATCGATGTCTGCCATGAACTCCTCGTCAAAATGGGATTCCCCGGGGTTTTGCCAATCATCACGGCCGAGGGCGACTCCAGCAATTTGACCGAATCTGAGGAATTGGAGGCATATCAAGCTGCCCTATTTGCGTTGGAATATTCGCTTGCACAGTTGTGGTTATCTTGGGGATTGGAACCAGCTGCTGTCGTTGGTCATAGGTAAGTTTTCAGCTGACAAGTGCGAAATCTGAAGTGATTGAAAAATGTGTCTGCAGTGTTGGCGAATACGCCGCCCTAGTTATTGCAGGTGTTTTGAAACTGAAGAGCGCGCTTTTCATTGTGGCCTCGCGTGTTCGTTTCATGGTCCAGAAATGCGCCGCCGACGCAACGGGTATGATGGCTGTCAACTTAGGTCCCGGTGATACACAGAATGCTTTGCGTTCTTCTCCTTCCTTTGCCAATCTCTCGATCTCCTGCTTCAATAGTCCCGTTGACAGTGTCGTTGGCGGTCCGCTTAAGGACCTGGCAGCGTTTAAAGCACATCTCGACTCCGAAGTCCGATGCAAGAATGTCATCCTGACGGTACCTTATGCCTACCACACCGATGCTATGCTTACCCTATCGTCTGATCTGACGGCAGTAGCAGAGAAAGTCAAGCTTCGACCTCCCAAGATTCCGATCGTCTCGAATGTGACTGGTACCGTAGTCTATCCTGGCGATTCTGAGTTTTTCACGGCGGATTACTTCACACGTCATTGCGTCCAGCCCGTTCAATTCACCAAAGGACTTGAAGCCCTCATACAGGATCCTGCGCTTGCCGCCATAAACTGTTTCATAGAAATTGGACCGCATCCCACAACACTCCCAATGATAAAGGCGAATACCATAGTTGCCGCCAAGAACCCTCTCCTTGGAGCATCTATCCGCATGAATCAAAATCCTTGGGCCACAATAACGACCTCTTTAGCAGCGATGTATACTGCTGGCATGCCTCTGAAGTGGCGTAATGTATTTGAATATGTGGATCCAATTTGTTCGGATCTCCCCTCGTATCCTTTCGAAAAAACCAGTTTCTGGGTCGATTTCGAAGAAGGGGGAGTTGCAGCACCCATTGAGTCAGATCAACGTAATCCGGCTGATGGCATCACTGAATTCTCCCTAATTGGTTCATGGGTTCAACGGCCAACAACCGAGAATGGAAAGGTTGGCCTCTTCGAATGTCCTCTCGAACTCCTGGCGCCATTCATCACTGGCCATAAAGTTGGCGAACACCCGCTCTGCCCAGCATCAGTTTACCATGAGCTTGCCCTCTCAGGTGCCCGACTTACGAGCAAATATCTGGACATTAAACGTGATGACGACGTTATCCTTCTTCGATCCATCGACTATGCTAAGCCCCTCATTTATGGCGAGAACGATGATCGTATAGTTTGCACCAGGATCACACACACAAACAGCGATAGCGGGTCATTCACTGTGGCTTCACGTTCTCCAAGCTCCTCCGACGAAACTGTGCATTGTTTCGGTCAGTTCTCATACCAGAGCACTGCTAAGACCGCGAAGAAGCTCCAGTATTATCAGCCCATCCTGCATAGAGAGGTCGCCACTATCATGGGACATCCAGACGCAGAAACTATCTCCACGCGCACCATTTATGAATTGATTTTCCCAGCTGTCGTTGTATACTCCAAGAAGTACCAATCCATCAAGTCAATAACGATCCACCCCAACGGACACGAAGCCTACGCGTTTGTCAAAGTGCCTTACCAACTGACGCCAGGCAAATTCGTGTACCACCCTGTCTGGATGGACACTATGCTTCATGTCGCAGGTTTCATTGCGAACATGCAGGGTAACTCTGGTGATGCGTTCATATGCAGTCAGGTGGACTCTGTCAAGGTCATTCCTGACGTATTGGACCTCGATAAACCATTTGGTGTGTACGTACGGAATGCTTGGGTTCCAGAGGAAGGGGTCATAGTTGCAGAGGCGTATGCATTCACGCTGGATTCTCCGCAAACCATCGTGGCGCACTTCAAACGGATGCACTTCCGTAAAGTTCGTCTTGCTAGCTTCAAACGTGTACTTGGAAAGCCCACAGCGCGTGTAGCGGAAAATCCAACTTCGTCCAAGCCTTCCAGTTCGTCGACTGCATCCAAATCACGAATTGTGTCGGTGCCTTCTCTGCCTAAGACCGGTCAGGTATCTTTGCAGAGCGGAGATGTCGTCCGCTCCAGTATCCTCTCCATCATCGCCGAAACGTGCGACATTTCACCCTCTTCCCTGAAGTTGTCAGCGGACCTTGTCGCCCTAGGCGTCGACTCCCTGATGAGTATCGAAATCTTCGGCAAACTTCAGTCTTCGTTCCCAGATAGCAATCTCGACGCATATACACTTTCAAGCTTCCATACACCCGGCGAGATCATAGCCCATGTTGCTTCAAAACAGCCATCAGGCGCTTTGCTGGTGGAATCTCGCCTTCCGGACTCTTCGGATTCATTTGTTGACCCAGATGCGACCCAAGTAGCTAGTGCAGCTGGTGACGACGAAGTGGACGTGAAGGGGATCATGGCATCTGTTTTGGGTGGAGAAGTCCAGGATATGAAGGACGACATCGAGCTTGAAGATCTCGGCTTGGATTCTCTCACTTCGATTGAGGCGCTCCATGCCCTCTCAAGCGAGCTTTCATTGGAGCTTCCTCAGAATCTATTCACCCTCCACACTACGATGCGCGCCATTCAAGAGTTCATCGATGACCTCAGGCAAAACAAGAAGAAGCCTAGTAAAGCAAAGTTGGTTGCACCTTCCGAGCCTCCTCGGCCTGTTACGTCTCTCCTGTCTTTTGGTTCCCTTCCCGTACCTATACAAAGCGTGCCCAGCTCTCAGAAACCGCCTTTATTTCTGATTCACGACGGTAGTGGCTTGGTAAATTACTATCAGTCCATCTCTTCCCTTGATCGTGACGTTTGGGGAATATATAACCCGAAATTCTCTACGGGTGAAGGATGGAAGGACTTAAAGTCGATGGCCTCTGAATACGCTGCATTGATGCGCAAGACGTCATCGGGTCCAATTATTATTGGAGGTGTGTAGATTTTAAGTTTGGTCATCATTCACTCACTCAATATCTCGAACGTAGGATGGTCTTTTGGTGGGGTAGTTGCATTCGAAGCTGCTCGTCAGCTACTTGCGGAAGGCCGGGAAGTCCAAGGCGTGCTCCTAATCGATTCGCCATGCCCTGTTAACCATGTCCCTTTGTCTGAATCACTCATTGAGACCGTCGTCAGTTCTAGCTCGCCGTCCTCGAAGTCTGAGATCTCGAAGTTGATCAAGAAACAATTCCAGCTCAATTCTCACATGCTCGGTTTTTACGATCCTCTAGCAGGTGGAGGTCGTTATCCTAAACTCGCGATTCTAAGATCGAAGGAAGGTTTGAAAGCACAAGGAGTGTCTATCCCAGTCTGGCTTGCGGATCGCACCAACCCACGTCAAGTCATTGCGGAGTGGGAGTCATTAGTAGCCGCAAGCATCAAGTCATGGGATATTCCTGGTAACCATTTCGAGCCCTTCGCAATAGCAAATGTGAGTCACCCATTGTCCTTTATTGTTTGTATCGGCGGTCTGACGACTCTCTTCCTTAGATTAAAGAAGTATCGCGTTGTATGCTAGAGGGTTGTGAGTACCTGGGCGGAGCTTTATGAATTTAACGGTTTTATGCAACGGAATAAACATACATCGACATGGCGCGCAATAATCATGGGGTTATCTTATATTTATCGGTCGATATACATCATTTTTCTTAGAGTTGGACAGGTGGATTAAGTACAAAATCTTCCCGAGTTGGTACCTCCAATAAATTAATCGTATTCGCCGTGATATTAGTCCGTCTCTGAAATTGCTTGGCGGTACATATGTGAGACAAAGGAATTATCTCGCACGGCTTTTTTTTTTTTGGGGGGGAAGGGTCTCGCTGGACTGTCTGATTCTACCTGTTCTGATGCATAACTTTCATTGCTTTTGTCCTATCTGTGAGTACAGGCGTTGATGCATCATCTTTTACTTGTAGTGACAGTACCTTATGCATTGGAATGGTAAATAAGGCTGCGCCATTGTCAATATATTCGTTGTGTATCTTCTACTCTGCTGGGTATAGGTCACACTATGTATTCAGCACCGCAGACCATCCATCACTCAAGCATAACCGTTTCGAGCTCATAATTTTGTAAACAAGGTTCCTTGTTAGTAAGCCTCCCTACAATCTCCAAGGCAAAGCCGCTTTGACGCCAATATCATCAATTTACATTGTATCGCACAAGCTCGTTGATCCAGTTCTACTTGCGAAAAAAAGTAACAAGTCACAGCATTAAAGATGAAATGATGATCATTGGGGTGAGTAAGGTAATACAACTATGATTAGACTTATACAGTAAAGCCCTAAGTGATCGTACAGCGTTAGCAGTGGGAAAATGGGAGAGGTGTGCAACACTTACACCGTTGACCGGAATGTTTTGACCATTCACCCAGGAAGCCGCTGGGCTGGCTAAGAAAGTGACTACGGGGGCGATTTCTTCTGGTTTACCGATGCGTTTAGAGGGGTGGAGACCTGCGATGAAGTTGATGACTGGTTCGGGTTTGCCAGCTCGGAAGAGCGGTGTATCGGTGGGACCAGGAGAGACAGTGTTCACGGTTATTCCTCTGGCACCGAGGTCTTTTGCCAGAGCACGGGCTGCCTGTTCAATAGCTCCCTTCGAAGCGACATACACGACTGAATTTGGTAAGACGGTCGTTGCGACAGTCAATGAGGTTGAGAGGAATACTATCCGACCGCCTAATAGATTGGAATGGTTTAATATCCACATATTGGAAATTGACAAGTTTTAGACTAACCGTCTGGAAGGAGTGGTGCAGCAGCCTTGACGAGGAAAAGTGGGCCCTTGACGTTGATGGCGAAGTGAGAGTCGTAGAATTGCTCATCAACGTCAGCGATGAGTTTGCTGCCCATGATTCCTGCATTCAAGACGAGGATATCGATACGGCCAAATTCCTTGAGAGTGGCTGTGAGGAGAGAGTTGGAGCCAGCGATGGAGGATACATCCGCCTTGCATGCAACAGCCCTTCCAACACCCTGCGCGTTGATAAAGGACACTACCTCATCTGCAGCTGTAGCGTTGGCGGCGTAGTTGACTACAACGTTGGCACCGTTCTTTGCGAGGTCTTTTGCGATTTCTGCACCAATGGATCGGGAGGAACCAGTGACGATAGCGACTTTTCCAGCGAGAGACATTTTACTGTTAACGATTGAACAAATTTCATCTTGAAGCGTCTTATACTTACACACTGAGCGGTTAACTTTTTGCGAGTGACGGTTTTACGGGGGATGTCGTGGGGTTTGATTCCTTCGATCATTTTCGGATCATAAGTGGCCAAGACCCCTCCGTGAACTCCGTAAGGCAGACAGGTGACAAAATCTGCCTCGGACCAGTCTGGGGGACTGATGGCATCTGATCTATCGCCAAACTACAGCCATTTCCCACGTCTTTCTTGCCGTCTTTTGGACTCAGAAAGTCAAAAGAAACGGCATTCGGTCTTTTAGACAAGACTTTATGTAAAGCAGCCGTCACCTCATAGAGGGAAACGTCTGGGCAGTCTGACTGCCATGCACGCCGAGAAAGCATACGACGGTATGTACCCCAGGCCCTCACCCACCAACCTTCTGTCTAATGCGACCCTCAGTGGTCATTGTTGGTGGTGGCCCTGCCGGATGCGCAACTGCCCTGGCTTTTCACCACGCGAGAGATAATGGGTCCTTTCTTTTACTCGATAACGCTAACCCTGCTTCATTCAAGGTTGGTACTACTATTATCTGGTATATCCAAAGAAACATAACGGAGATTACAAAGATTGGTGAATCACTTCCCGCAGAAGCCGGCCCCATCTTGCATTGTCTCTCTCCCACCATATCGACCCGACTTGCTCATGATACGACCTGCGGAGTACATCTAAACATCACCGGAAATGCTTCCGTCTGGGAGTCATCGGAGTTGCGCGAAACATTCGCCCTCATGAATCCCTTTGGGATGGGTTGGCACCTTGATCGCGCATCATTTGACGAATCCCTCAGAGACGCAGTTAGATCCGTATGCGCTGGAACGGAGACTGGCGACACACCCTTGCCTTTGGACCCTTCAAGCAAGGTATTGAGGGCAAAATTTCTGGGAGTTGAAAGAGACACAGAAGGCTGGATAATCTCCGTTGAAGATCTGGAGACCAATGAGCAGCGAAAATACCGTTCAAAATGGATGGTCGATGCCTCTGGAAGAAAGGCATGTCTGGCGCGCAGGGTAAATTCTAATTCTCGTGCCAAGCGTGTTCCAACTGAGTGTGTGTCAAGCTCGGCGCAAAAACCCTTAAGAACGATGCTCTTCTCGCTTTCTACACACTCTTCACGTCCTCCATGCCTGATGAGGATCATCGGACGCTAATCGAAGCCACTGAGACAGGATGGTGGTATACTTCGAAGCTATCCAACAACACGCGCATCGTCGTTTATCATACAGATGACACTAATCCGTCTTCCAAGCAGGCACGCAGGCGGGAAGGTTTCCTGGACCTATTGCATACCGACACCCTGCATATATCACAGATTATTGAGGGGAACGACTACCGCCCACATCCAGATTCAAACTTTCCCCGTTGCACAGCAGCCTGCACTTCATACTTGGAACCTGCATTGGACGAAAATGCGTGCTGGACTGCTGTGGGTGACGCCGCCATGGCATTTGACCCTTTGTCATCTCAGGGAATGATAACAGCCCTCCGCACGGGTTCTTCTGTGGGAAAATTGATTGGAAGCAGGCTAAATTCCGCCGACTCGAAGGGGCCTTTCGCAGCATCTGACAGCATCGGGGAACTCTTTTTGAGAGTGCGGGAGGACTACGAAATGAAAAAGAAGTATTTCTATCGTCAGGCGAGGTTTGACGGAGATTTTTGGATTGCACGGCGTTAGATATCCTCCATTTGCTAAAACTTGGTCGTATTCAGAGCTAAAACAAAATTGCATCTAGTGATTAGGAAACCAGCGACTATGTAGCTTGACACGAGTACTACAGTCGACTCTCTCTGATAACACTCCAAAATCCCATATAATTTTCGAGAGACCAAGTGGGTACGCAGCTTTACAGAACTTACAGAAGTAAATTTAGTTAAAGAAGGATCAGCTTCAAGCCTGCCTTGCTGAAAAGAAGTGAATCTTATCACAAGATGAAGACTGGATTAGACTGGATTACGAAGCCAATGAGTGCTTCAGATTATGAGAAGGGTCTGGCAAGACTAAACGAGATGGACAAGGTGAAGTTAAGAAGTTGATACATTGATGGCCTCGAGTCCCCTTCGACAGCTGCCTCATGCTCTTCTCGGCCCTTTTGGACATCAAATGCGCTTGGACGAGTCGGCATTCCCTTGTTCATATGCATAACTGACCGCTTTTCTCGTAAATAGCCTACAATAATTCATTACATAGGAAAGGCCCCTCTGACCTCATTATTTTGTCCAAATTCTGTCGCGATATTTTTGAATTTTGGTAATATTTTTACTACTAGTAACTCCCATGTTGTCCGAAAACCCGTAGCCCCCGACCAAGGCGGATTATGAGAGAGTACTCACAAGTAGCATAGTTTTAGAGAGTCGCGTATCTAGATCTGGGTCATCTCCCATGGGTACTACATGGTACTAGTTCCGAACTCACATGTAACGTTGCTCATGGAAGGTAGCGTCGAGGCCCTTAAATTGTAAGTTCTATTTCAAGACAGATTCAATAGGAAAAGAACGTCGATAATGAGATCAGATAGTGCGCGCCAGTATAGTGGCTGCCCAGTAACACTACTAGTGTGATACTACAAAGGACAAGACAGAGATTCCGAGTTCTGAGTAATGAAATATCATTGAGAACTCGAGTTTTACAACTTGAGGTTAGCATCGGGTTTAGCCGGTCGGCTTCTGAATAGGCCAATTTTATTTCAAACACAGCAGAAGTTACCGACATTTGGCTGCCTATGTCCGCCATCTTTCATTCCACCAAATCTCTCATCTACAGAGCGCTAGGAGAGCACGAACGACCCCCACCCGCCCACAACCGCATGTCCCTGGATCAGCTAAGTCTGAAATAAAAGTCATGGCGTTACAGGGGATATGGGGATGTGCCAGTGAGCTAGTATCGTAAGATATCTGTTCGACACTTGATCTGATAGAACTCGGATCTGCCGTGCTGAAGGCAATGGCCCACTCAAACCAGTCAGATGGAACTTTCGAAACTGTTATCTTGCTCTAAAGCAAGGTTTCTTCGGGGTCTAAACTACGTATTTGTTATTTAATAATATTGAGACATAATACGGTGTTCATGGCTCAATTTCCTATGTAAAGACACCGAAATGTTGTATTAGTAACCTTTTTCATGTACTTGTTTGGTCTCAATCATCTTACTACAGCAGGTTTGTTTTGCAACAAATCTGATTGCGGCAGGTTGTTTAAACTTTAAACAGAGAATGTGGTTGACTTTAATCATCAAGGCACCCGGTATTTATTTGATGTACATATAAAAATGACCATCCGACGACCAACAACCCATTAAAAGACGAAGCAGATCAAGTGGTAGGTCCTTTTAAGAGCTGCATTATGCATAAAAACGGATGCTAACTGTAGGCTCTCGGGGTTTACGTTAGTATTAAATCCATATTAAATTGCCTAGATTCAGCAAGGTATTATCATTTATGTCGACGGATTCGACCGCTAGTCCCAGATAGTGGCTATTTTGATAACGCAAACCAAACTTCTATGTACCGCATGATCCCCATCGGAGATGACCTGAAAAGTAACACGAGTCCATCTTTTGGTCAAAGGGTGCGCCTCAACTTCCTCTCAAACTTCATCCGGGGGATTGGGCGTAAGTCAACTCATTCGCGGGTGATCTCCGAAGAGGGCTCATTGTTTTATTTTGAATTAGTTCACTTTCCTATCCAGGCAGATCTTTTAAACCTAGCTTCTCACCCTGCAATGAACTGTGATTCTCGAGCACCACTGATTTGTATAGTTTTTTTTTTATAAGGACGACTCCATATTGATATTGCTGTTCCCGAAATCCACTGTCCATCATGTCTGAAACCTACGACAGCGTAGAAATCTTCCCACCTATTGGAATTTCTCGTGCAGGAGACTCTACCGAGTATTATACTGCGTCTGAGGACCCTAACCAGGAACATCCCAACGGCTTTACATTCAGAGGCCCAGATGGCAAAATCAAACCTTCAGTGAGCTTCGAACATTTGGGTACGTGCATAATCTCCTGATCTCTACTATCAACCCAGGCTGTATCCTTCCACGCCTATCTTTACCAAAATGGCCAACCAAAGGTCGAAGCCACGTCAGCCAGCTACACGTTGCAATGGACTGTGAATGTTGCGAATAAGAAAAGTGCCTGGGTCAGATTTAAAGGTAAAGCAAAATCGTTGGGGCGGCCTTCCGTTGTCTTTTCACCAATTATAAATCTAGGCAGGGATCACCAGGATACCTTCCAGCTCCGTAATCCGAGAGTTAATCCCTATTCGGATGTCAGTATTACTATTGCAATTTGCCGTTGAATAGCACTTATAATTCATATATTGTGTAGGCCCAGGGCTCAAAGGGAGTTTACGAGCATACTGAGGACCGAAAAGACCTGATCATCAAACCCGAGGCGGCCCAAGTCTCATCCGAAGAATCACATAATAAGGATAACCCTAAAATACTTACTGGAGGTTTTACAGGAAGTGCGGAAGCTGAATCCAAAGTCGACCTCGGGAAGATATGGACAGATAGCGACGGTCACTTAGTATTTTTGGCCGGAACTGGCGAAGCCAAGTGTGTTAAAACCAAAATTGCCCACCCAGACCTACTGGCGACATTCGACAACGATGACTGGTACGACACATTATGTGATGGAAATGTCACAGTTACGGTCACACCAAAGGCGGGCAATCCCGACAAAGTCACGTGTGTGCTTTGAACTGTGTGGCATTCGAATTCTCACCCTATCTTCAGTAAACCGACGTCGAGTCTCAAGACAATCGTGATTGCGGCGCCTCCCAAGTTCACCAATGAGTTATACTGCCCTGGCTCCTTGTACGATGTGATGGAAGACGTCTATGAACGGCCGCGCCGTCTCAACCCCGATCCCGACCCCTACGACTGCGGCCCTGTCTTCTATGATTGGGACATCGAACCAATTATCAGTGGTGTGCAACTCTTGTCTTGGACCAATCTGAAGGCCAATGAAGGTCACGGTGCGTTGAGTGTTGCTTTCTTTATATTTACCTTGTAACTTACCTTCCTCCAAAGGGCCCCATAAAGCCAACCGTTTCCCACACGAGCTTTTGTCAGACGATTCAGAACAGGGCCTAAAAAATAATCAGCCGCTTCGACAGTCGATCCTCGATCGTGTGAGAGCGCCCAGGAAGACAGACGACCCCACCAACACATTCGTCAGAAATGAACAAGCTCATGAATACTACATGCCTCGCCTCGGCGGGGATAGTGGCAAGTCATTTCAAAGTGTCTCCGTGATGCGATTCCCGCTTTAACTATCTCCCGTGTGCAGGCGATATGCCTGAAAACATGGACGACCCCAATCATAGGGATAGGTGGTCCTCGCTCACCGAACTACAATATGACCGTCTGATGAAATGGGCGCAAGGAAAATTCAAAAAAACCGGTACTCGTTTCGAAGGTCCCGAAACCATGCCTTCGAAGCTCACTCGCGCAGCGCTCAAGTGGACGACTGGAGTTCCGCTCTTCCCAGGCATCGAGATGTATTGGGTAGCACAGCTCAGCTCCATGTACAACCTCAAAGTCCCATTCAGATTTCATCATAAAGTCAACGCTGGGGACCTTACTAAGGGACTCTCGCTACCGTGGCAGGCAGATTTCTTTATGTGAGTATTTATTCACGGGCTTTTTCGGGCGCAACTGATTTGTTGGTGTTTTCAATCACCTGACAGGTGTAAGTCGACATCTTCAATAAACTCAACCTAATATGACCTTTGGTTTCTATAGGTAATACGCATTGGTGAGAATACATCTTCAGTTGGTTTTACCTCCTGTTGTAAACCATATTCAGGTGGCCGCATATTCGCCCTGACGAGATTGTCACGGAGGAAACATGGAAGAAGGCAAATGCGCTCGTAAAAGCGATACAACCGACCGCCAATGTACCCACGGACAGCCTAACCAAACGCGATCTTTGGGATGAAGGTCTACAGAAGCTCTCTAGTGGTAAGCAGTCGCTCATCTTTTATTATTTCAGAATACTGATGCCACTATTTTTTAGACGAGAGGGTCGGAAGTACGGAATTGGTTAAGAAGTGGAACAAACTCGGCGTCATTTCCAAAGTCCAAGCGGATCCCGTGATATTCATCGAAACCGAGCGAACCCTTGTTCGTGAGGGCGTATACACCATCGCTAACGTCAATCAGGGGAAATACATTGGTTGCACGAGCATCGACAGTTCCAAGAGGCCGGTTGGTGTTGTCGACTTCAGTCAAATTGTGAGTTCAATCGTTTAAGCCCTCCTACATTATCCTGACAGACTATAGTGGCACATCAAACACATTGAACCTCTGAGGAGCAACCTCTATCGCCTCATTATCGCGGACTTTACTGCTGCCGCCGATGATGGACTCAACGTTAATGCTCACGAGGGTACCTCTGATCAAAAGTGGGACGAATGGGTCATAGAAGCCACTGCTACGAGTGGCGAGTACACGTACGTCGACTCAATTTCCTCCCCTTGCGGAGGCTCAATGTCTTGAAATGTGGTTAGAATCGCAGCAAAAAAAAGAAAGGAAGCAGAAGAGGAGAAATACTGGATGCTTAGTGGGAATGCTACCGCAGTAGGTTTATGGCGAATATTCTTTTATACCTTGTCTTAATGCTTGCAGGTGACTGTTTCAACAATTCCAGCCACGAAAGATCATCTCTGGAAAATCACCCCTTATAAGCCAATGTATAAGATTCTAAATTCCACCCAAAAGAAAGCCGTTGGTTGCACAGAGACGAACAAGCAGATCAGCCCTATCGGCGTCGCCGATTCTCAAACTGCACGTTTGATTATTGTTTCTCTTTTCTGTATTAAAGTGAAGAGTTTCTAGTGGTATCTCGATCATATAAGCGGTGACCGCTACCACCTCATCATTGCGGATTACGCCGCCGCTGCCAACGAGGACTCGAAAGTCTCCGGTCACAAAGGCGCTCATGGTGAACAGTTGAAGGCATGGGTTATAAAGCCTCAGGGTGATGGCTACATGTATGTCTACCCCAGTTGGACTCTGTGCTCTTTCTGGTGCTCAATATCCCAAACCGTGATTAGCATAGCGACAGTGGACAACCCGCCTAAATACTGGACGCTTGCTAACGGGAATACCGAGGTAGGATTATGGCAGAAATTATCGTAAAATTTATCTGAAGGCTTGCAGGTGACTGTTGCAGCCGCAGCGGGCGATTTTCCCAATCAAATCTGGAAACTGGATCTTTAAGAGGATGAATAGTTGCGATACGTGGTTTGCCCTCGGACGATCTCTTCTTTTTTATTTCTTGACGCAATGACTCGAGTCTTCACCTTGCAAATACGGCTGGGGCAGCGAAAATCAGATAGCGTTTGTGCATTGTACAGTAGTGACCCTCTTAGCTTCATGTCAATTCGATGTTCTTATTTTGCAGTTCTGTTATTGTCGATGAAGAACGATCCCTAGAGGCGACGGGTTGCGTTTCCGATGCGAATGTCACCGAGGACAAAAACTTTCAAATGAAAAATTTGCACCAAAAATGCAAAATCTAGCATGAATGTTATAAATTTTCCAAATTACAAGTTTGCGTCATTGTTCAGAATTCTGAGTAGATGTTTTTTTATTTTAGGCAAACATGAGGGACGATTGTGAACATAGAATTTTGTCAATGCGACGATTTGGGTTGTGTGTGGCAATTTTCTCTCCTTCAATGTCACGACCGCAACGTCAAACTAATTTTCCATGGTCGATTTTGTCACTTTCTTTTGTCTCCAAGGAACAGATTTATTTATATAAACCAAAGTATTTCAAGACAATCCCCAGAATTCAGCCTTACCCTGGCTCTAAGAATGTCCTGACCTCGCTTATGCAGGGCTTGTGCTCCATTTATCAATCTTACTACTAGTAACTACCGAAGAACAGCCCATTCAATTCTTAAAAAATATTTTATTTGGCATGCTACAGGCAGATAAGGTCAGATGGCAACAGCGGAATGATGACGACACCGATTGCTCTCACAGAACATTGCTGATTACAATCAGAAGCAGATTTTCTGGGGTCCCGACTAGAATTAACGAAGAAGAGATGAAGAACAAAATTCCGATTCCAGATAGAGATGTCCTGAGAATGGCTGCAGTCATCACATCTTCATGCAATCAGAAAGTCGCTTTTATGTGGAACTACAGTACTACACAAATGCTGGTCTAGACGAAGCCTTTCGAATTTCCGATTGGGCCCACTGGGTGAGACAACAAACTACAATAAGCCCCCCAGAACCTGATTCTGATTTGAATGCTACAAGCCTACAAGAGATAAAAGGAAAGGTCCCGAGACCGAATCCTAGGGCATATAGTTACAAAAGCAGAGAGCGATATTGAGGGGAGGTAGAATGCGTACGTGATAGTCTTATCGATGAATTGCAGTCCCTTTCTGAACGTGATCACTTAACAACAGTTTTGTTGGAGTAACTGGAACCGACGTACCGGTTCCGAGGTTGAGAAAGGAGCCGAGGAACAATTCGTTCCAAGGCCTCCTAGGCCTGATGAAAAGCGCATGGCGCATTTGGCGCGAATCGCGTTCTATTTTCTTATCAATTCGCGATCTTACTTCCAATCTTTCATTTAGCCCGTAGTAGATACTCAAAAGCTGCAGTCGTACTTTCTACTACAAACCCGTAGCATATATATCCAGTATCGTACTTAGAATAAAATCATTCTTGCTGTTATTCTTACAGGTTATGGGCCCCGGTCGTTGCAACTAAGAAAAAAAATCTTATCGAGTTCAAAAAACTGTCAACGCTATCGTGAAAAATATCTAACTGCTTTACAATGTCCAATTCATCCTCTTTATCCGACTTTCTGAACTCTACTGTGCCTAAACTAGGCGACGAAGGCGAAAACTGGGGCATTTTTCTTGTCCGTTTCAAGGACGCCGTCCAAGCAAAGGGATTCTGGGGTCACTTCGATGGATCTCGCGTTGCTCCTGTGTTGCCTGCCGAACCGTCCGCTATCGAAATAGCCGCTCTAGAAAAATGGGAAAAGGATGAGTTCTCCGCGAAAACGTTACTTACTCAACGCTTACCTGACTCGACCGTAATGGAAATCTGTTCCAAGGATACGACTCGAGAGAGATGGGAGATGGTAGTGAGGGAGTACACGCAGAAGGGGAGTTGTATGCAGACGGAGATGAGGGCGAAGTTTTTAACGATGAGATGTTCGGAGAGGGGGAATGTGAAAGATTTCTTGAGGAGCTTGCGGTTGCAAAAGGAGGAATTGGCCTCCGTAGGGGTGAAGATCAGCGATGAGGACTATGCCTCGACCATCATTTCCTCACTCCCTGATGCGTTATCGAATTTCGCGTCAGCGCAGATGGCTTGGACGCAACAGCATACGTCAAAACCGTTAGATGCGGGAACGCTGATGACTATGCTGATCCATGAAGCCGAACGCCAGAGCATGAGAGCGCAAAGACGTAGGCATGGACCAGGGAAAGCTAAAGAAGAAGAAAAGGATGAAGCGTTAGTGGTGAATGCGGATGAGCCAAGACGAAAAGGGGGTCGGGACAAGCGGCAAATTGAGTGCTGGAATTGTGGTGAGATGGGGCATTTCAGCTCGGAGTGCAAAGAACCAAGAAAACCCAGACGAAACCCTCATAGGCGCGCAGAAGAGAAACCCGACCAGAAAGTCGAAGGACCATCCGCGACCGCGCATGTTGTTGAAGTACACTCGGAGGATGAGTGTGCGTGGGCAGCGGAAGAGATCATAGACGATGTGGCAGATGACGAGAGGCGAGGAAGGGGAGATGTTGATGATTGGTTCGAGAACGCTATAAAGGAAGAGTTAGAGCGAGAAATCGAGGAGGTGGATGACGTAGAGGAGTTCAAGGATATGTCAGGAGAAGTCTTTGTCGCAGTCGAATCCGTCCAAACTGTTGGAGTCGCCGAGTTATACGATTCCGGATGCACGAATCACATCTCGCCATATCGTGACCAATTCGAGACCTTCGAAGATATTGTCCCTAGGCACTTCCGAGCTGCGAATAAACAGACATTCAGTACGACAGGAAAGGGAGAGTTGGTAATCAACATACCTAAAGGCGACGAAATGTGCCAACTCCGACTTTCCGAGGTCCTATATTCAGCAGAAGTTAGCTATACGCTAGTGTCGATTGGGCGACTCGACGAGGCTGGTTTCTCTGCTACGTTTGGTGGGGGAAAATGCATGATTAGAGGACCGGATGGTGAAGTTGTTGGGGAAGTGAAAAAGACGTCGACGCGAGTCTACAAAGTGGAGCATGATGATGGGGTAGCGAGTGCAGCGGAAGAAAAGCTTACCTTGGACCTGTTTCACCGACGTATGGGACACATTTCCTATGACGCCGCTTGGAAACTCGTCAGGGACAAGATGGTGACCGGAGTTCAGCTTGAATATACGCCGTTTGGAAACAAATTTTTCTGTGCGTCGTGTGTTTATGCCAAGGCAACCAGGAAACCGGTCCCAAAGGTCAGAGATGGGGAGAGAGCAGTGGGATTTGGGGATGAGGTGCACTCAGATCTGTGGGGAAAGTCGCCAATCGAATCGCGAGGAGGAAAGAAATACTACATCACCTTTATCGACGATAAAACCCGTTTGACGCATCTATATTTGCTTCGGACCAAGGATGAGACACCCAAAGCTTACAAACAGTACGAGGCATGGGTAGAAGTCCAGATGGGGGCAAAGATCAAGGAGTTAAACACAGATCGAGGAGGAGAATACCAAGGGGAAGAATTCATCGATTATCTGAAGTCCAAGGGCACACGTCAAAAGCTCAACGTCCACGATACTCCACAGCAGGCTGGGGTAGCTGAACGTCGTAATAGGACCATCGGAGAGAGAATTCGCGCGCTCTTACACGCGAGCGGACTCCCGAAGTTTCTCTGGGGTGAAGCAGCGAGACACGTCGTGTGGTTGCTTAATAGAACCACGACGAAAGCGGTGGATGGAATGACGCCTTTTGAGGCAGCATTCGGACGGAAGCCGAGCCTGAAGGGCTTGAGAGAGTGGGGAGAGAGGGTGTATGTGCGAATAGAGGGTGGTACAAAGCTAGGAGGAAGAGTGAAAGAAGGACGTTGGTTGGGGATAGATGAGGAATCCAAGGGCGTCCGGATTTACTGGCCTGAGACGAAGACGGTTACGGTCGAACGAAATGTGACCTATAACAATTCGTCAGTCAGTCGTTTTGAGGAGGAGGAAGAGACCCTCGAACGTTGCAAAACCACGACTGACGTACCTGTCGAAAATGTCTTGAATGATGCTCCAGACGAAACCACGGAAACTCCATCAGACGCCGAATTGCCAAGCAAAAGAGTTAGAAAACCAACTCAGAAAGTAGCAGATCTGTTGCAAGGGAGAGGAACGTGGTCAAGCGGTGGGAATAAAACGATACTCGCACCTGGAATTCAGCAGCCAAACGCAGATTGGGCAGCAAGCATGACTGAATGCGAAGATGAACACGCATTTGTAGCCGAAGTCAGCAGTGCCGAAGCGTTAGAACCACAGAATCTCAAAGAGGCGAAGCTGCGACCCGATTGGCTATTATGGGAGAAAGCAATTGAGGAGGAGTTGAAGACGCTAAAAGAAACAGGGACATGGGAGTTGGTCGACTTGCCAGTGGGAGCAAATGTGGTGGGGTCAAAGTGGGTGTTCCGGGCGAAGAAGGATGCCGCTGGGAATGTTATACGGTACAAGGCTCGCCTCGTGGCTCAAGGTTTTTCCCAAGTTCCGGGAATCGACTACTTTGATACGTATGCGCCGGTAGCTCGCCTGACGTCGATTCGAACAGTGCTCGCATTCGCAGCAGCTGAAGACTACGAAACCGGTCAGATTGACATCAAAGGTGCCTACTTGAATGGAGAACTTACCGAAGACGAAATAATCTTCATGCGACAACCACCAGGGTACGCAGCGGAGGGATTGAACGGAGAAGTCAAAGTCTGCAGGCTGAGGAAAACCTTATATGGATTAAAGCAGTCGGGGCGAAGGTGGTATCAAAAGTTAGTCGGAATCATGATGAAACTAGGGTTTTCAAGAAGCGAGGTAGACCAAGCAGTGTTTTTCAGGAGGTGTGAAAAGACGGGCGTGTTGATCGTGGTGTTGGTGCATGTGGATGATTGTTCAATTGTGGGAAAAAGTGTGTTGTTGATCAAGGGATTCAAGGACGAAGTTGCAAAACACGTCGAAATAACGGACCTTGGCGAACTCCACTGGATACTTGGAATCGAAGTACGCCGAATTCGCGAGGAACGACGAATTTTGCTGTCTCAGAAATCCTATCTTGATTCAATCTTGCGACGTTACGGCTTTGAGGACTTGAAGCCTGTGTCAACCCCAATGGATCCCAATAATCGTCTTACCACTGCTCAGTCACCTTCGACTACTGAGGAATTTGCTCAGATGCGAAACATCCCTTATCATGAGGCCGTTGGCTCACTAATGTATGCCTCGCTCGGCACCCGTCCTGATATCTGCTTTGCTGTACAGACTGTCTCCCGATTCAACACAAAACCTGGACTGGCTCACTGGGAAGCCGTGAAGAGAGTCTTCCGCTACTTAAAGGGAACTCGCGAGTTGTGGTTAGGATACGGAGGTCAGCAAAAGGAGCTACAGGGGTATGTTGATGCAGATGGAAGTATGGCTGAGGATCGAAAGGCAATATCAGGATATGTGTTCATCATTAACGGCGGTGCGGTCTCCTGGAGTGTGAAACGTCAAGAGATAATCTCGTTGTCGACCACTGAGAGCGAATACATTGCAGCCACGTACGCGATGAAGGAAGCACTCTGGCTACGATCCCTTATCCTACAGGTTTTCGGCATCCAACTCGACACGACGACCCTGTTCTGCGATAACCAATCCGCCATATCACTTACAAAAGAGCATCAGTTTCACGTGCGTACGAAACACATCGACATTCGTTATCACTTTATTCGTTGGATTATTGAAGAAGGCCGTCTATGTTTAATCTATTGCCCTACCGACGAAATGGTAGCCGACGCATTGACAAAAGCCCTCCCATCTACGAAAGTCAAACATTTCGCGAGCGAGCTGGGCCTTGTAACGAATTGAGGAGGAGTGTTGGAGTAACTGGAACCGACGTACCGGTTCCGAGGTTGAGAAAGGAGCCGAGGAACAATTCGTTCCAAGGCCTCCTAGGCCTGATGAAAAGCAAACTGTCTATGGTCGTCATCATCGATACCGAACGCACCTTGAAATTATCCTATGGCATGTAAAACTCGCGTCGGCTCTTCCCACCGACCAATGCGTGTTTATGTGCTCTTGTACCAACACCTTCGTTCAACTGCCACCCGTGTGCTGCAGTTTATGGTAGGTCGCAGCGGATACATGCCAGTGTTTGCTTCGAAGATTATATTCATCAGTTGCTTTAGTGATAACCTACTGACGTCCTATGAAGTACTATTAGTCTCTGCTCTAGACCACCCGTTAGGTTGAGGTTGCCTGGTTGGGATTCGGGGTTTGACAGAAAGTTATGATAAACCCGTACTTCGAAAACATTCTTATTGTCGTTCTTACTAAAATAAGATTCATGCTATGACCTATATATACGATGCCCAAACATCATCTTTCATGCTGACGTCGAAAACTCATAGATGATGCCCGATTTACTTTCTAACCTTCATTCTAGCGCTTAACTATTCTTTTATCTTGCGTTAAGCGCGGTTTACGCGGTACA
>MU130319.1:0-88766 GCA_015039465.1 Phlegmacium glaucopus | reverse complement strand
AAAAGTGAATTAAATGTGAATTTTATGAAGTTAAAAGACTTGAATTTGTGTAGGTCTTGGTAGTATTTAATATTCTTGAAAGAGAAAAGAGAAGGGTTAAATAAAGACGAACTTATTATTAATCAAGTTTGAAAATGAGTTTATGTGGGGTTATTATCATCTGGGTATACTCGTAGACTCTGATACTTGTAGGTGAGTAGATGGTAGTATTTAAATAAGAATAGTTACAACAGTATAATATAACACTTGTTAACACTCTATAGGACTGTGTTGGGGATAGTATGTAGCGGTATATCTGTTTCCCTAACGACAACAACACATGTAGGAGTCAATGGTTAGTATTTAAGAAGAGATGGGAACTTGTAGGACAGTGAGTTAATTAATTGTAGGATGTGAGTGGTGTATTTATAATTAGTACATTGACTATAAAAAATAAAAGATGTTTAAGGGGAGTAGACTTACCAGATATAGGTTTAGTACTTGTGTGTGTCTTGTAGAAGGTATTCTAGGGAAGTCGAAACAAAAGAGAAGGATAAAATAAAGATGAAGGTGGGATGGGAAAGTCTTTATTAATGAAGAATGAAAAATGAGTTTATGTGAGAACAGTATGGGACATACGTATAACTTACATAGATAATATGTAACTTGAACTTGGAGTAAATATAAAGAGTTGAAGTTTTAACATCGACCTAATTATATCAAGGTGTGTAGGGTTTGGTAGTTTAGAAATTATTAGGTAGTGTAGGTTAAATTAAATTAAATTAAGTTAAAAAGTAAAAGTTTTAAGAGTACCATGTCATAAGGTTGTGTTTTGTGTCTTGGGAGTAGAATGGTAGATGGACGGGGTGAGTAAATATGGGTGATTGGTATAAGGGTAGAGGTAGGTAGAGAGACAGAACTAAATAGAAGGGTGAGTGTAACAATAACATTGGTAGGAAGGGTTAGTGAGGTTAATTTTGTTTATTGAGATAAGTAGAAGGTTAGAACAAAAAATAAGAGAGATAAATAAATTGATTTGAGTTATTTAGATGTTTTAATATTACAATGATAGGGTAGAATTTATGAGAGAGTAGAAAATAAAAGAGAATGTGTTTGTTGTGAAATGGACAATTTTGTGTTGTCCTCAGGCTGTGATTTGTTGACTGAGTGTTAGGTGGATGGGCAGATATATATATACTCTCCTCTGCTCAGATTCATTGACTCTTGGGATATCAGGTGGAGTCTACTATTGGGATATCAGACTGAGTCTACCATTAGGATTTGAAGCTGGGTCTACCATTGGGATATGAAATTGAGTCTACCATTAGGATTTTTCACTGAGTTACTATTAGGACTTGAAACTGGGTCTACCATTAGGATTTTTCACTGAGTGCACTGTTGTGATGCAGCCAGGGGTCCAGGGGGCGGAGCCCCCGGCAAGCCCTGAATCCGTGCTGGAGGTCGGCAAAGCGGAGCGGCGCCGTGCCGAAGGCACGGGTTCATGGCTTGTATAAGGAATAAGCATACAGGCGTTTATAATCAAATCAATGCCACTCCAGAGCCGAGCTGAATTCCTTGACCTTGAACAACTCATCAAGATCATCATTGCTTGATTCACTCCCCCGCTCTCTGCCCTCGAAGTCGGAGTCATTGTCACCTGGCCAATGAGGTGATTATTCCACCTGTCCAAGATGTCACCTCGACATCTTGGTTCCTCGGTGGTTATATTCAAGTTGGAATCAAATCCCAGTCGCTTGCGAGCCCTGCCTTCTCGTATTTTCATGGCTTGGAGCTGTCGTGATCTTTTCTTGTATGACATTATATGCAACGGAGCGGAGAAATGGCCAATTTCAGAGCGTTACGTGTATTTCTAATGCCTTCTGGCCAACATAATCTTCAAAACGTTCATTTTACTGGAAGCTCTTGCTGATCACGGGGCTAAGACGAAAGCTATATTTAGGTCCAGCGGAGCCACACTTTCACAAAGGATTTGATGTGAATTTCCTGCGGCTTCGTTCCGTTTGAGGTTTTATGGAGGGGATTCTTTGCTTGGACCACGAAAGAAACACTTCTGTTTGAACATCTCTGTCGACTATAAGGTTTACTCCCCCGTTTTATATTTAGACAGTCTCCGGGAGCGATTCATGATTGAAGCGGTTTACCTGGGGAAGTTCTCCGAAAACCTGCAGGCAAGTGAATCGTTCATTTTGATCTGACAACACTTCAACTGATAAAAGGAAAGGTCCAGATCACATAAATTTAATGGATCTTGGGGCATTGAGTAACGGAAAAGGAAAAGGCTTGAATACGAAAGGGAAAGGCTTGGATACGAACGGCTTGGATTCGAGAGATCGTTTATCCACCCCATGACATCAGGGAGAGGGAGAATGCTTAGATGGTCGGTCTCTTATCGACGAATCACAGTCCATTCTGGATATTACCAGCCAACAGCCAGTCTGTCGGTAGCTGAGTCCTGTCCGGAGACTTCCTTAAATTTGCTGGAAGCTCTTGTAGATCATGCGACTCAGACGAAAGCTAAACTGGAGCAAGCAAAGTAACCCTTCTGGCTCCCGCTGGCACATCATCCGTCTGTTTGTGGTTCCAGTGACACAGTATAAAAACATGAAAGTACACCCGCCATGCCTCCCAACCCGTCGAAACCCCCGCCGCAAGGAAACTATACACGCTCCTAACTAGTTATTATGGCAAACAGAATCGGCTTCGATTGGGGCAATTTCTCGCCCAGGACTCTGAATTTTTTCGCGGTCCACTTGGACACTGGTATTCGCGATACTGGCGATATCTCAGCAAAACGCGCCGTTGACGCCACAGTCCTAGTAGAGCTGGAACAGCACCTCCAGGCTGCCGTCTCTTTGGAACTCAAGACAATACCCCTCTATCTCTACGCTGTCTACAGCATCAAGAAGCCCGGACCAGCTAGTTGGAGCATCATGAGTTTGTACCACAATTGCCCTCAGACGGTGGTGAGCTCATCGTGATCCTTTTCGACATTCAGGCGTTGTCAAACAAGAGATGCTTCACCTCGCCCTGGCTGGTACGTGCACTGCCATTAATTATATTGTCACCACGTATTAGGAAGAACGCACGGCTAACCGCCCGTTGATATTGCAGGAAATATTCTTTGCTCCATTGGCGGCGACGCAATACTTTATAAAAAGAAGACTGAGAAACACTTCTTTGTCCCGGAATACCCAGACGAGATGCTTTACCGGGACTTTACCTTAAATTTGGACAGTGCGAATAAACGCACCCTCAGGGCGTTCATGGAGGCATGTATCCAATTTTAAACGTCTTGTCCAGAATATTAATTCTGAACGCGTTAGCTTGAGAGACCAGATCTCGGATTGGATGAAGGCACTATTAAAGAATTCGAACTATATCCGAGTATAGGCGCCTTCTACCAGGCGATTTCCCTAGGTATTCAATTCCCTAAACTTGTTCAGTGTCTTTGAGAGCTTATTTTGGTGCAGAGCTCAAGCGTTGGGACACTGTTTACGATAACGGCCTCTTCCTTCCTGAAACAACAAACAGGCAGTTTAGCTACGAGGATAGTTCTTGGTATGACAAGAGCATGATCATCATCAAGGACATCGATTCTGCTCAAGCGGCCATTAGGACGATTGTTGACCAGGGTGAAGGAAGCACAATGTCCCCGCATCCCAAGTTGCCCAACTCTGGACGAGTATTGGAGCCGGCACCCCCCGTGGCAATCAAATCCCATTTCGAGGTTTTCGAAGACCTTTATAATGGTCCAAAACTGGATCACCATAACTTCATCGAAAACCCGAAAACAAGCGATCTGGCCGAAAAGCAGGACGGAACACCGGCCCACGAGGCTCATCCAGTGAAATCTAGTTAACACATTGCTAACAGTTTAAATACTAAGGTTTCATCCATAGGTTCTTGTCGCGTGCGACGCTGTGTACTGCTACTTGCTTATATCGATTGAGAAGGTGTGGGACCCAAGTATCGGTGCTACCAAGCGCTCTGAGCTTGTTACTATCAACATGCGAAATATCATGTTGAACGTTTTACGCCCGCTTGCTACATTCCTCACCAAACAGCAATATAAAAAGGGAGAAATCACTTACCAGCTCGCACCGTTCTTCAATTTATACGAGTTTGGAAACAGTGAAAGTTGTCACAAGCAGCTTCTGGACCAAATGAAGATGGTGGCCGTGAAGTTTCCAGAGTTGGTCGGAGTAAAGGATGTGGTAGCTAAGCTTGTCGCAGTTGATTATCGGGGTTGGCCAACGGCACTAAGCTGAATGTAATACGTTGTAGGACTCCTCATTCCTGTACTTAGTTGTGATCGCTTATTGTAAGTAACAAGTTCACGCGTCCTCTCCACAGTACACCACTTGCATTGCCTGAACACCTTCGTGGCTCTCCACCACGACGCCTCGTTTTTCGCATAAATACAACAATGGTTGGTGGTGAAGCTGTTAAAGAGATGTTGATATTCATCCTCAGACGAGTTGAAGTCCATTCGCTGCATTCATTTGGTTTGACAGTGAACGATATTGCTTTTCTTATGTAATGTTACATCACTTGCGCCCAATATCAGTAGTAACGAGCCCAAACTTTAGTAAAAAATTCCTGCCACTTCGTTTCAATCTCGTCCACACCCGTGAAATTTCCAGCTCCCTCAAAAACTTCAAACCAACATACCCTCAAAGTACCTCTCGACACTCATCCACTGCTCAACACCCACACCAGGCACCTTCAAACCAACATGTCCATCCGGCCTTGCAACAACCACTGCACCCACTTTCACATCCACACCCCACTTGGCATGTAACGGGTGCTCAAACACCAACCCCTTCTCCGGTGCCGTCTGTCTATAAGGTGATACAACAGGCACATCGTCGCAGAACACATGCGCAGGTTGGAGGACGTGTGAGTTCTTGGAAGCTGCCGGTGCCGAAGCGAGGGGGTATAGTAGAGGCATCAGTGTGTCTTGGATTGTGGGACTCGAGATGGGGTTGGTGACAGCCACCGAGATGCGGAAGAGTGAGTGAGGACGAGCGAGGTACTCGGCGGTGATCTGTGGGATGTCGTCGTAGTCGTACGAATAAAGGACACGGCCCTCCGGGAAGTTGGCTCCTTCCTCTGCTTTGTACAGGAGAGACGAGGGGATTGAAGTCTGAGGAATCCTGAGCGCAGGCATCCTCTTCGCCTTTGGCTTGTCCTCAACGATAATGTCCTTCCCATATCTCCCAAAGATTGACCCATCTTCCCTTGAGTGGACATACTCGTCGATGCTCTTGAGCTGATCCAGCCTCTGCGGCTTCTCCAAGTCGCCTGTGAGTATATAGATGGTGAAGCGACCATCAAACTGTGGGAGGATGGGTACAGGGACAGAGTCAGAGAGTCGGGTGACGACTGCTGGGCGGGTACGCGATCCAATTGCTACACCGGGCTGGCCGATGACCATTGAGTCTGGATTGCCGTCGGGAGTGACGACGAGCATATTGGGAGAATATACAATGGATGCGCCAGCTTGGTACTAAAGAAGAAAAAAACAATATCAATGTAGAATCAAGCAGTTAAAGGGTGATGAACTTACGGCATAGTTCTTAGCCTGGAATATTTGCAGCTTCTTCAACCACGCAGCAGTCTCTTCCGACACAAAGTTGTCTGTGTTCAGTTTCTCCAGATCCGCGTAGATAGTGACGAGCTGCCTGTCCATTTCAATGAGCTCCTTAGCGACGGAGTGACGTTCGGATGCATAGGTGCTTAGGATCTCGGGTTTGGCTACGCCGCCGAGGACGAGGCCAAGTTTCCAGGCGAGGTTTTGGCCTTCTAGGAGGGCAGTGTTGAGACCGAGGCCGGCTATAATGGATTTTTATATGAGGATTAGAAGAAAGAGGATGAAAAGGACGAACCTCGCGGACTGTGTGTATGGCAAGCATCGCCAACAAAGAATATTTTATTGTCGATACTGTACTTGTTGATGATCCTCTGACCAACTGAGATTTAAATTTTACATCAGCAGAGGGTGGTTTGCGAAGCAAAGCGGACTTACCATCATAGATCGACCACCAATTCACCTCATCCCACTCGACTGTGAAAGGATGGAAAATTTGCTTGATTAGCCTGGTAGCCTCTGCTTCTGTCGTCTCCTCCTTCGACTTCTCGACCTGGATATCAAACCGGGCTGCCGGTTTACCATTGATGGGCTCGCGAGGTATGACGAGGACGATTCCTTTGGTGGATCACACAATGCTAAGAGAATACGGTAAATGAAAGAGTTCATGACGCATCTCAGACCTTACCACAATCGCTCCAAATCTGGATGATCACTCTTCAGGCCGACAGCATCCAGCACACACCATGTTACGGGGAGAGAAGCACCCTCCAACTTGACACCAAAGTCCTTCGATGCCCAACGACGTACAGAAGAGCGGGCACCGTCGCATCCAATGACATATTTTGTTGATACCACCCTCTCCTCTCCGGTCTTCGTGTTGCAGATTTTAACGGTGCTCAACTCGTCCGACCCAGGGTTGGGGAGGACCATAGAGCCAAAGGCCCAATTCCACTGCACGCTAAATCCTCCATCGACGTGATTCTCCAAATCGTGAATGAGGACCTGTTCGATCAGACCCTGACGGACGGCGAGGGAGTAGTCCTTGTCGAAGTCGAGAAACTCGGGGTAAAATCTGGCGAATGCGGTGCGTTGTTTTTTGTCTTCTGAGATTTCCCAGAAGGTCCGGCCATAGAGCTTCTTGCCCATGTGTTCGAGCTGCTCGATAGGTGCGCCAAGGCTTTGCATGAGTTCCATGGATCTACATGTGGGTAAAGGGGGGAGTTAGAAAAGGTGGTCAAGTAGGAGGGTGGTGGATGCGTTCACCTGGGGTGGAAGCCATCGGAACGACCATATTCGTGTCCTCGATGGTCTGCACTGTCGATGACGAGAGCTTTAACACCCATGCGGGCGAGGATGGTGGCGGTCATCAGACCAGCAGGTCCTGAATTAAATAGAGCCCTCAGTATGAAAACATAAGACGGAAAAGAGGATTACCAGCGCCAACAACGACCACCTCGTAAGATTCACTGCATGAAACGGACTCGGCCATGTGTTGGCAGTAGAAGAAGTCAGATAGAGGGACGTAGTGCGAAGGCAGACTCGGCCATTTTGAAGGCAAGGCGTATGCATAAGACACGACGGCTGGGAGATTGAAAAATGCAAGTCCGAAGTTTTTCCGTGGGGAGTTGAAAACTCTATTGAGAGAAGAAAAAATAGGGGGGTCAAAATTTTTTCCCACAATCTACTAAAGTAGCCAGACACTTTATCAGCGAACTCACTTCAGATTCCCCAGGTCATTTACTGTCTAAAATCAAGGTCGTTTATTTTCTCTGCTTTTGCATACCCCTTGATTGAAGGTGTAAACTGTGGCAATACACCACAGTGTACTCCGTGACATGAGCTTGGTTATGTTTAAAATTAAAGGTTTCAACTCGAGTATGTAGTCTATTTTCCCAATGGCAACCCACTTTGACCAACGGACGTCTCCTACCTGCCTGCTTTTTTTTTCTCTTGCTAAATCCTAATCCTGGTAAATTTTGAGCCACCCGGAGTCTGTGTAGAGGGTCCGAAACTGCGATTAATATCTCCTGCAATGTCTCCATCCTCCTAGTTCGTCAACCTCCCACCCTTTGAAACCCTGGGCAGCGAGTGTATTCCCAGACTATCATATCATTACCGAACCTGCCTAGTACACCATGATCTTCCGTTCCAGAGCCCATCGAGTTCAATGCGATACACAACCCAGATGGCATATTTTGTCTCCAAGCACACGCTGGAGAAGGCACTCAGGCTGTACCTTGTAGATTACATTTAGCCAATTGCAGTCTGCGGTAGAGCGATACTGTGCTTGGGTGATTGCTTCAGGAAGCACAAATGGCCGTCAGGAAGGAGGGAAATACCCTCCGCCTGTCGGTATCCTGCTTGGAAGTGATATCAGTATCTATATATACATCGCTGCTCTATTGGTATCTCAGTTAATATGACTGCAATCGCCAAAACCAACCTCTGATAATCTGTGCTTATAGGTTTATCTGCACGTCTAATCCCTGTTGCCACCGGCGCCCATCTTCCCAAAACCATCTCTGCATCCACTATCTTAGTCAACACCCAAGTATTCCGACTGTCCAAAGAGACCAGCAACATCATAGCATCCCAATCCGACTTTGACGTGGCCAAGCAACCTTCATTCATAGATGCATTAGGTTACGAAGACTTTTTGAACCATGAACACCCGGCTCTTGCAGGTTTGCAAGTCCCTCCCGTGTATGTTCACAACGAACTCGGTGGGGTCATCATGCACTCCTCTGGAACGACTGGACTTCCGAAACCCATCTACCATGCACCGTCTTACCTCCTCTTGTATGCTGCCTGTCATCGTACGCCGGAGAAAATGAACCGTTTGAGTACAATATGTCCACTCTTCCATTATACCACGTCAGTTTCAGCGTTAAAATATTTTTTATTTTCGCTCATGCATTCTTATCAACAGGGCTTTGGTCTCCTTGCTCCATCTTTAGCGCCGTCCATCGGTATGCCATGCATATTACCACCAGCCTCCATAATCCTAACCGCACGATCAACTCTCGCTGCGCTAAATTACACCAAAGCACGATACATGATGTCAGTCCCTCCAATTTTAGAAGACATGTTAATCATGAAGGAACTCGATGCGCTTCCAGTTCTTAAGACACTAGATTTCATCGCTATAGGCGGTGCGCCCATGAAAGAACACATTGGTTCCGAGTTGGTTGCGAACGGGGTGAAGCTGCTAAATCACTGGGGCAAGTTTATTCCATACAACACTATTTCGCCTTTATTAACTCGAGTCCTATTACCTCAGGGGCGACTGAGATAGGGGCAATCGCACTCATACAACCGATCCCAGCAGACTACGACCGGCACTATCTCCTCCCCCGCTCTGACATCAACCTCGAAGACGACGGTGGAGCATCCGGCCGTCAAGGACGTTCTAACTTTCGGCGAGGGTCGGGCATCATTGATTGGGATCTCAGAGGCTTTTGCTGGCGAATACTCCTCGCCTGAGGGAGAGGCCAAGTTCATGGAGACTTTCAACCTCTACGTCGAGCATGGAAACGATATCACTGACTCACACGGAAAGATCTCGATGAACATGATCGTCCTCACCAACTCCTCCACCAAACCGCTCTTGCGTACCGACAAGGGTAGTTTGGCTGGTAAAGCCAACTATCCTGCCTTTGAAAAGGAGATCAAGGATTGCTGTAATAAGGCAGAGTCCGCGTTTGCTGGCAGTGTCGATCCTTTGCCTGTGCTCAAGGATGGAGGGGATGACGAAGAGCTGAGAAAGGTGATTAGAGATTTGATTTTGTCGTGTACACAGGGGAAGGCTGATTTTATTTTGATGCCTGGAGGTGACACTGTTGATTTCTTTGAAGTCGGGATTGACAGTCTCCAAGCTACATGCCTTTGTATGGCCTTACAGAACCCCCTCAAAGCTGCTGCACTGAATTTACCCACCACTCTAGCTGACCTTCCTCTTGACTTCTAGGGTTACCAAAGTTCAGTTCAGTTCAGTTCTTCACCTCCTCAGCCTGAACTGAACTGAACTGTTTGCATATGGTCCTGAACTGAACTGAACCATTTAAGAACTGGTTCGAACTGAACTGAACTGAAGAACCATTATAAAATCTGAAATTTTACCTTTTTCTGAAAATTTATTGTACAAAGACCTTCCTTAGCCCTTAGCCACTTGATTTCCACTCATATATGATCTCAGAACTCCTTTTGAACACAGAAAACTATTGTTTTATATTTATTTTCCTAAATAGGCAGTACTGATCTATGCTGACATAATAACATCACATACCAAATCTGGCCATTACCTCCTTCCTTAGCCATTATTTCATGCTCAAAAGGACTGCCAAACCATTCCAATGTTCATAAATTACTGAAGGATCACTTTCCATACAATGTTAAGTCAAAAGAAGAGAATTGCCTGGCCTTCTGGGACCTAACGGTTCAGCAGTTCAGTTCAGTTCGAACTGCATGAACCGTAAATCTCTAAAAGCCTGAACCTGAACTGAACTGAACTGAATTATCAGTTCAGTTCAGTTCAGTTCAGGTTCATGAGTCAGTTCTGAACTGAACTTTGGTAACCCTATTGACTTCGTATTCCAGAACTTGTCAGTGGACCAATTGATGTGTGCCGTCAGACAAATCATGCTTGGCAAGCCTGTTGACATACAAACCAAATGGATCAACAACATGCTTAAGATGGTTGAGCACTATGCAAGCACTATGTCTCCAAAATCAAAACCTATTCCAACCTCATCCCAACCACCCTTTCACATCCAGTTGGCTCTACCATGCATTGTGGTGCACATACCAAAGTGGTTTTGTTGACAGGATCTACAGTGGGACTGGGCATATATAGTTCCATTGATGGCCCATCAATAAGAACACAGCCACCAAGAAAACATGCTGCACTACTCATCTCATTGCCCCCTCCTGTATCTGTTCTGATTAAGGTGGCTGAGGCATTTCTCAAATGACAAAAATGCATTTATTATAAAGGTACAAATTGTTAAGTTTAAACAAAGGGAAAATGTCGGAGTAATTCTGGAACAGACAGAACAGAACCGGAACAGTAATGGAAAGGACTATGGACTCAGCATATGTGCTGTGCCACCCAACTCCTATAGTGTCCTGATTTTGGAACTGGAAGAGTAAGGAACAAGACGGAAGCCTCAGTGACTTAGAGGACAAACAAGAGGAGGAAACTAAGTTGATATTCAAAACTGAGGAAAACATACAAGCTTCGAGTACTTAAATAATAATAAGGAATAGCAACCAAAATGTGAAAGATAAATATAAAGTGCTGCCTTCTGCTCACGAAAGGTCATGCATTCTAGGGATGCCAAAGTTCGGTTCTGAACCAGTCCAGAGAACCAGAACCAACAGAACTGAACCAAGTTTCTGGTTTGGTTCTGGTTCTGGTTCGGCCTCAGCCATCTGGTTCCAAAAAATCTGGGATCTGGAAATTTCAGCAGTTTGGCAGTTCGTGAATTTGTTTTGGTACTATCATGTGTCTAGTGTTTGAAAATCAACACTTTTGCTTTATATCTCCACAACCACTAAATCACTAAATCAAATTTTTTGGAATATCATCAATAAAAACAATACCCACAGTATTATGAGTTTTTTTTACATGTTTACATTACATGTGAGGGACAGAATATGGTAATGAAATCATCAAAAAGAGTGAAATCTGGCTTGACCATCGTAATATTGCTCATTTTTCTCTGTTCTTTTTTCCTTGAATAAATTATAATGTATTGAACAACTTTGAAAGGCCCAGAGCTCTGAGGAAAGATGTGAAATGAATTGGTGTGACTAAATAGTCAACAAAATTCAAACTCCGAAATGCGCCTATGCTTAGGGGCAACTGGAATTTACTCAGAGTCTGAAAATCCATCAGAATCTGTCTCAACTTTCATGAGATTAAGTGTGACCCTCCTATGACAACTAGTTCAAACATTTTCTACCCTGATTCTTACCCCTCAACATCAACCTTTCCAAATAATAACCATAGCTGTGTACATTAGATGCTAGGATTTCTGCTAGTAAAGGTTTAAAGAAAAATGGTGCAGACTTGGTAAATATCTGACTTGATTTGTAAAAGTTTGCAAACACTGGACTGGTGATAGTAAACTCCGCCTCACCAGCTCACCACATGGCCTTGTCCAGACCCACAACACCCCTTGCAGACCCACACTGCACAACCTGGGTAATTTGTTGCCACAATGAGGACAGCCCAATGGATGGCACAGAGGTGGAAACATAGGTTTGTGTTTATTTGGAGGGTGTGTTAGGGCAACCTACATATAAGAGGAGAATGGGACTCTAAGGAGAGTAGACAGTCTGTAAAGACTAGGTGACAGTAGCAACAAGCTAGTAAAGTAGGGGGTTCCAGTTAATAATGAGATAAGGCAGTGATTACTGACTACTACTCAAAATAAGGTGGTAGCCAAACAGTAGCAAATAAGTATGTAAGCAAGTCGAAATAAGAATAAAATATAAACATTGAATATGGTATGTACCTCAGGGTTATCCCCTGACAGGGTGTTACTACTTTAGGAAATTTGGTGATTCGCCAAATCAACAAATTGCCAAATCCCAGATGTCCTCTCTGGTTCTGGCTCTGGTTCTCAATTGGCCAGAAATCAGAGAACTGGTTCTGAATCGGTATCACACACCAATACTGATTGGTAGCGTGAGAACAAAGCTTAAAAGTTGCCATCATGAAAATAAGTGGACTTTGAATTCACTTACCTATTTTGGGAAGCAGCCCTGAATCGCGTTCCTGGTCAACAAAATCATTCGTTCAACGTTAACATCCTCATCACCCATCATATGCTCAATGTCTTCCACTATGTTGTCTATTATTTACACTATCGACATGCTCCTTAACATCTACCATCCGTTTGTCCCTTGGCTAGTGATACAACAAAGCGATCAATCTACTATTCGCATCGGTCATCGGCTCATGTTTGATCGCATCTATGGCCCATCATGTCAAGAACGGCCCATTTATGGACACATTAGCTACATCTCCCATTATGTCAAAGGCTTTGTCATTGTTGTTGTGGCTATGGACCCACAAGTCTTTTCCTCAGCTATCTATCTTGCCATACCTTGCTCCTGGATTGCACTCAGTCCCCTATCCTCACTCATCTACCTCTTATCTTATCATTCACTGCCAAAACCATCATTCACGCGGTACCTGAAGCCTTCCCACCCTCTTTATGACAATTTAGGAAGTCCAGGGGGATCACGACTAAGCAGGAATTGCAGATGAATCAGCAGCAGAGGATTATTCTTGCAGAGTGTCAAGTGTTATCAATGCTGCGCGACATGGGATCATGGGCAAGTAGTATTTTCTCGGGAACAAGGCTGCACCTGTGTTGACTCAGGACCTTTCACATTTTTGACATGACCACACGCCTTTGGAGTTGATATATTTTTGCTATTGGACTATGTACACTGCCTTCTCTTCTTTTCTCTCGCACTTTGACATTTTACAGATCTTTTTATTGTTCCTTCTTCTTTTCCATTCTTCTTTCTTCTCGCAGATGTCCTCTCTTCATCATTCTTCCTTTGACAGTGTGTACTTCTTTCTTTTTATTTGTTTTACATAGCCTTGTCCTTAGGGTATAAATACTGCTCTTTTGTACCAGGATAGGTAGTTCAGTTCAATCCATTCTTACTTCCCTACAGTCATCATCTCAGTGGAATTCCAGTGAATTCCTCCCTCAAGTTCACTTTTTTTCAGCCTTTTATCTGTTTCTGTCCCCTCCTGTCAACTGCTATAGTCTTACTGAAGACTCTTTCACATTCATCCTCATCCTCCTTCATCTCTATTCTCATCCCCTACCTCTGTGTGTTACAAGTCAAGGTTACACCTTCCCTAAACGAACAACAGGGAGTCTCTTGACCTAAGGTCTGGTCCACTGCTCTCTGGTTGGTGTTATATAGTAACACAAACAACGATTTATATCGGTTCAAACTATTCTGAACCACTATATCCCAAGGCAAACATTTAAGTAATATATTTACTTATTTGCATTATTTTAAAGGTTAAATGGCACAATGTACCTGTATCTGTAATGAAAATATTTATTCAAGTCACCAACACAATATATTTCCAATCAGAAGTACATCATTTTTTGGTCTGGCATAGTACATAATCAATAATATGTCTCATTTACTTTATAACTTCAGGTTTTATTAATATTAATATTCTCCTATTGCAAGAATCCAATTCAATGTTGTCACTAGTTGGCAAAATGATTTAGTAGTATTTTTTCTTTTCATGTCTACTTTTAGTGATGTCATAGTTATAACACCAATACTACAAACTGCTGGTTAGAAAATAAAATTTAAAATGAGAATTTCTTGTCTAATTGGTGATATCCTAAGAAAAGTCTATTTTTAACTGGTTCTGTTGGTTCAGTTCTGGTTCTGATTCTGGTTCTGAGAAAATGGGTCCCGAACTGAACTGAACTGAACTGAACTTTGGCATCCCTATCAATGCATTCTTGGGTGAATAATCCAATACTGGTGTGCTGACTGATAATGGGAAAGAGATGACAAAGAATGGTTGTTATGGTGAAGATGTGGGAAATGGTATAAATCATTGTTTGTGTTACTATATAACACCAACCAGAGAGCAGTGGACCAGACCTTAGGTCAAGAGACTCCCTGTTGTTCGTTTAGGGAAGGTGTAACCTTGACTTGTAACACACAGAGGTAGGGGGTGAGAATAGAGATGAAGGAGGGTGAGGATGAATGTGAAAGAGTCTTCAGTAAGACTATAGCAGTTGACAGGAGGGGACAGAAACAGATAAAAGGCTGAAAAAAAGTGAACTTGAGGGAGGAATTCACTGGAATTCCACTGAGATGATGACTGTAGGGAAGTAAGAATGGATTGAACTGAACTACCTATCCTGGTACAAAAGAGCAGTATTTATACCCTAAGGATGAGGCTATGTAGAACAATAAAAAAGAAAGAAGTACGCGCTGTCAAAGGAAGAATGATGAAGAGAGGACAGCTGCGAGAAGAAAAGAACAATGGAAAAGAAAAGGAACAGTAAAAGAATCTGTAAAGTGTCAAAGTGCAAGAGAAAAGAAGAGAAGGCAGTGTACATAGTCCAATAGCAAAAATATATCGACTCCATAGGCATGTGGTCATGTCAAAAATGTGAAAGGTCCTGAGTTAACACAGGTGCAGCCTTGTTCCCGAGAAAATACTACTTGCCCATGATCCCATGTCGCGCAGCATTGATAACACTTGACACTCTGCAAGAATAATCCTCTGCTGCTGATTCATCTGCAATTCCTGCTTAGTCGTGATCCCCCTGGACTTCCTAAATTGTCATAAAGAGGGTGGGAAGGCTTCAGGTACCATGTGAATGATGGTTTTGGCAGTGAATGATAAAATAAGAGGTAGATGAGTGAGGATAGGGGACTGAGTGTGATCCAGGAGCGAGGTATGGCAAGATAGATAGCTAAGGCAAAGACTTGTGGGTCCATAGCCACAACAACAATGACAAAGCCTTTGACATAATGGGAGATGTAGCTGATGCATCCATAGATGGGCTGTTCTTGAAATGATGGGCCATAGATATGATCAAACATGAGCCAATGTGAATAGTGGATTGATTGCTTTGTTGTATTGCTAGCCAAGGAATAAATAGATGGTAGATGTGCAGGATCATAGTGTAAATGATGGAGAGCATAGTAAGAGACATTGAGAATATAATGAGCGATGAGGATGATAATGTTGAATGAATGATTTTTATTAACCAGGAATGTGATTCAGGGCCGCTTCCAAAACAGGCAGGTGAATTCAAAGTCTGCTTTATTTTCATGATGGCAACTTTTAAGCTTTTTACCCACACTACCAATCAGTATTGGTGCATGATAGCAACAACTGCCTGGAAAAGTGATTAGTTTGTAAGCATGGTATAAGCATCCTGGATATATTTGTCAGTTTTTGGATTTATGTGTAAGCATTTTGATAATTGGTCAGCTGCTCCTACACCATCATCCCATTATACTGTGTGACAAAAGGTAGCCCAGTGTCATGGACATCACAAATTGTGACATAACTGTGACATTGCAGTAACTTTCTCTGCCAGTAACCTGCTCATTTTATGTGTTTGAATTTCACTTTTTTGAGATCCTATCTGCTAGTCTGATTACTATGTAATGAGCTGTGATATATAGTCTTTCTCTGTGTTAATTTCCCATTTTTGAACTGTCTTTTGGGATCTGCTGTAATTCTTTTTTCAATCAACAATAACCTCCTATTTTTAAATTTTATTTTTGTTTGGTATTTGTTTGAGGTGTTTCTGCTGTAGGCATATCTACAGAGTTAATAAATGAAGAAATAGGAACATGGAAAGAGAAGATATAGGAATATAAGGTTAAAATAAAAATAAAATACACAGTTGATGTGACAGAATAGGTGAGTGGAAAACATAAGAAAAGTGTCAGATAAATTGAGAGTAAAAAAGAAGATTAGAACATGAATAGAGATTTTGTCTGTTTCTGTGTTTTAATTTGAGTGGATGGGAGGATGGTTACAATAAAAATATGAGTGGGAAGATAATTAAAGGTGAGTGGTAAAATGAGGCAGCTTCTGGAAATACTAGATTTGAAGAAATGTCAGAAATTGGGACAAATTAAATCAGGTGAGGAGTAAAGTGAATCCCTGTGGCTACATGTAATTTGGTATTAGGATTTCGGATGTGTGGAGCTACCTACTATTAACCTAGCTACAATTTTGAAGTTTAATGTATAATAGATACATTTAATCAGGCATACAGAGTATGATCAGAGTGTATTTGAGAAAAAAATAAGAATTAATTATTTCTGAAAAGGTAAGGTGGAAGTGTAAATAAAATAGGAAGAGAAAAGAAAGCTTAAGGGATTCTATGGAATATGTTCTGGGTGTGCTCATGATTTGGATGACCATTCAGATAAGAAAAATGTAGATGAAATAAAAGAATTGGGAATAGTGTGATTAATATTTATGTGGTGAGTTGATTAATTGAGTGACAACATGTTTAATGGTAGAGAAGGATTTAAAAATATATTCAGAGAGTATAAAATAAATTATACTTTGAATTGTGTAACTACAGGGAACTCTGGATTTTGTGTTGGGCTCAATGTGTGGATGACTGTGGTTTGTAATACAAATGTCAGAATAGATTTGTAGACATGTGGATTTTTTGATGTTGTGATGGTGTAATGGGTGGATGGGGATACTCTCAGATGGTCAGATGGGTCTACTAAATATTGGGATATCAGACTGATTCTACTATTGGGATTTAAAGCTGGGTCTACCATTAGAATTTGAAACTGGGTCTATCATTAGGATTTGAAACTAAATTAACTATTAGGTTTGAAACTGGGTCTACTATTAGGATTTTCAACTGGGTCCACTGTTGTGATGCAGCTAGGGGTCCAGGGGGTGGAGCCCCCAGCGAGCCCTGAATTTGTGCTATAGGCCAGCAAATAAAAGCAGAGCTGTGCCAAAGGCACAGGTTCATGGCTTGTTTCAATTTAAGGTATGCTCAATATCTTTGATTTTTGTGTATTATTATAATTATCTAGGACACCAACAATAAAATACAAGGAGTGAAGGACCTATTCAAAGCCATCATAATATCATCCTTGATAAAGCATGCCTTTCATCAATCCTTTTCTTGCTTAACTTTGATAACTTTGAGTTGGTACTTGAAAAACATCCAAAATATATATTGTTTATAAAATCTAGATCTTAAAAAGATCATATGAAACAAGAATATGCTTGCAAGGTATAAAATATATATTTTACTAATTGTTGATAGTGATACTCAGAATATTGTAAGTGTTATAAAATTTTCAATGATTTTAATATTAAAAGTGCATGTAACTAAATTTCTGTATGTTTTGAAAAGTCTGTGGATGTCTCTTTTGTCACTATTCTCAATTGCAGAAAATAAAAACAAAAGCAGTTAAACAGGGGTCTTAGTTCAACACTTATTCACAGGAACAAATGTTTTCCATGGTGCTTGCTATTATCACATCTTAAATCAGAAAAGCATGAAAGTTGACTCCTCCCCTCAATTTACTTGCACTAATATCCATACCTCACAGTTCAACCAAGGCATGTCTGAAGGTTTCCTTTGGATATTCCAGCACTAACACCTGAATATTGCTGGTTGATACAATGTAATTATGGGCATCAAAAATTGGCTTTGGGAGCCTTATTGTAAGCTTATTTGCAACTGCTCACTTTTAATCAAATCCTTTTCATTTTGGTCCAGGCCAAGAGCTGACATCACCTCCTGTAATTGGATGCACTGCTCCTCTATTAACTCCAGAGACTCAATATTTTTCTACTAAGGCCACACTATCTTGTCTATTTTGCACCTATAAGTGTGAATTTCCCCTGTAATGTTGTTGAATAAAATTGGTCAAGCATCAATGCCAAAAAAAATAGGAGATTATATCTTTCCATTCATTCATAAGATTCTTCCTCTTGGTCCTTGAGATTTCCTTGGACAACTGAGAGACTATAATCCAAGATTCTTCTGCTATCAGCACTCTTAGAGACAATATTTGGGAGACACTATAGCATTATCTGTCTAAAAATAATGTCTTCAATTTTTCAGATGGTATTGTAGCCCCTGATGCAGAGAAATATGAGCACAAGGTTGATGATGTACAGGTTGAAAGGCTTGTACAGAACAACCTCTCATTACACTGAGAAGCTCCAAGACATTATAAAGTACTTTGGTAAGAAAAAGATCATGTTAGCAGTACCCTGGTGGGAGTTGAGATAATGAGAGGGTCAGGGAAGCTTTCAAAGTAGTCATCAAGGTGAGTGACTTGAGTTATATTTTATAACCACCATTGAATATCATTGTAAGGGGACACCTCTCAGGTATATACCCTATTTACTGTTTATATTTTACTTTCATTTCAACTAGCTTACATACTTGTTTGTCATTGTTTGGCTACTACCTTATTTCAAGTAGTAGTCAGTAATTACACTCTTTATCTCATTATTACTGGAACCCCCCTACTGTTGCTAGCTTGCTGCTGCTTTACCTAGTCTTTATAGACTCCCTACTCTCCTTAGAGTCCTTGTCTCCTCTTATCTGTAGGTTGCCCTTACAATTATGACTCCTTTGTTCTTACCACCATTTAACATCATTAAATAGCTATTGACTTGAATTTCTGACCACCATATAATATTGCTCTATAGCTATTATTTATATCTTCTATTTACTTGACCTTGCATATGGTTGACATCAGGAAAAATGACTTCTGCCCTAGGCTGTCCTGAAATGTCCTGGGGTGCCCCAGGCAGTTCAGGGTGCTCAGGTCAAGAGGTCGCCCTGGGGTGCAAGTTACCTATGTATGAAAAGTCTTAGGCTGTCCTGGGGCAACCTGAGGCAACCTGAGAGCATCCTGAGGCAACCTGAGAGCGTCCTGAGGCAACCTGAGGCAACCTGAGGCAACCTGAGAGCATCCTGAGGCAACCTGAGAGCATCCTGAGGCAGCCTTAGTCCCTTTGGATCTGATGCTAGAAAACATATATCAACCAGATATTTGAGTGGTCTCACACAACATAGTGATGCCAAAGTTCGGTTCCGAACTGGCGCAAGAACCGAGAACCGAAAGAACCGAACCGTCAGTTCAGGTTCAGTTCAGTTCGGTCCAAGGATCTTGGACCATCGGTCCGGTTCTCGGTTCTCATATTCTACAATTTTAAGAACCGGGTTCGAACCGGTTCGAACCGAACTTTATGTAGATTTTTTTTCTAATTTTTCCGCAGAAAATTGAATTTATAATCTATAAAATATTGTTAGGCGCCCGACCCAATGTTTTGGATTTCGGAGTTTGAAAAATTCGCGACTCCCATTATCACGCTGACAACACCACTGACAACACCACAACCACACCAACAACGCCAACAACCCCACCGGGGGTGTTATTTTTGGTAAGTTTCTTTATTTAATTAATGTATATGACAGTACACAGGGATGACTACCATGGGTATGGACAACAATGTCGAGCACAATGATGACAAGCTTCCGAGTCGGTACTACCTTGGCAGGTATTTTTTTAAATTTAAATTTAAATCTAATATAAACTACTACAGACAAACGACGATTCAACAAACGACGATGAACAAACGACAACAACGAACACCGACAATGAATGAATGAACATGAACAAACGACGACAAACGAGAACCAGCAACTTCAACATCGATCATTGACACAAACACACGCTGATCCCATGCTATCGGCACCGCACAACAACCAACTGAGCAGGCGAAACACCATCGTTTGGGTCCCCACAAGACCCAGAAACAGTGGAGAGGTAAGGAGGACATTTCCCCCACCAGCACCAGCATCGACATCGGCTGCGTCAACATCAACTGCATTGACGTCGGCTGTGCCCATCTCAACGCCTGCAACAGCCGAGATATACCGACAAGGGCAATGTCAAGGTGTGAAATTGTACGTGTAATTTACTATCTTTCTTAATTTCTGAACATCGTCGCTAATATCCTTCTGCAGCGAAGGTCTATGACGACGACTCGTATTTTCACCAAGTATCACCTGGATCTAAGACCGATTAGCGGTATTGAAGGGGGTGATCACTAACAACTCCCCACTTATTTTTGGTAAGCATCTTGATTTAATCAATGCACTATGACAACACACAGGGACGACAACGACGGGCATGGCCGACGACGTCACAACGATGACGAGCACAGGCATACCCCTTCGCAGGTTTTTTTTTTTCAATTTCAATTTTAATCTAATGTAAACTACTACAGACAAATGAAGACAACGATTCAACGAACGACAACGAACAAATGAGAACAAGGAACGATGACGAAGAACGAACAAACACAAACAATGACGAACGAACAAACGACAAACGATAAACAAATGAAGCAGAGACAACAAACAGATGGATTAACGGACAATAACAACGAACGATTGGACAACAACGAACGAACGGACACGACAGTGGCGACGAGCCACGCTACCTTGCCACAACACCACATCACCACACACAAGCACAACAACGAAGATGATGCGCTCAGAGAGGAATACCAAGGCAGTGCCAAAGTGGCAGGACCAACAACGCGATGCGAACAACACCAGTGGGGTAGTTAATTTTAATTTTAATATCTAATGTACTAAAGCTATGACAGATGAACAATAAACGACGACAACCGCCGTTTGGACCCAGCCACCACCCGTTTAGACAACCAACCACCACCGACCATCTGTTTGGACCCATTTCTTATTTTATTTGATAGTAATAATTGTAATAATGTCATAATGAATTATATGGGGGTTTTTTTTCATCGGTTCGATGGTTCGAACCGGTTCTAGAACCGAACAGAACCGACAGAACCGGTTCTTTCGGTTCCGGTTCCGGTTCCGGTTCAGTTCAGCCAGGAACCCTTCGGTTCGGTTCTCAGTTCTCCAAAAATGGTTGAAGAACCGAACTGAACCGAACTTTGGCATCACTAACACAACAGAATAATAATAATAATAATAAAATTATATTCAATTATTCTAAACATCATATATACTAGTATAATACTGGGGAAGTAGGAAATAAGGAAACAAAATTGTGGGTGGTTTATATGTCTTTTGGATGGTGCACAGACCATTGGTCACATGATCACAGATAAGCATGATTTCAAGCATATGGTGCTGGGTCAGGGTAGATTACATAAATTCCAAAAAAGAAATTTTTTTAAAGATGGTAGAGAATTGTTTTAGGACCCTGAATATGTTTAAATTATATTAATAGAAGCTCTCCTTATTGAGAAAACTGCAAAAACTTTCCTGGACACGGTGGTTAAAGATTTTCTAGCAAAATTCATAAATTCTAAGGGACTCCCAGGGCCTCCTGATGTGATTTAATCCAGATGGTCAATGCACCAGGATACACTAAAGGTGTCCTGAGAAAATGGGTGACACTCAAAACTTTATCTGTGCTGTTCTAGGTTGTCCTGGGGTGTCCTTGGGTGTCCTGGGATGTCCTGAGTAGTGATGTGATACTAACAAATTACCCAAGGCTACCTAGGGCCAAAATCATTTTTCCTGATGTTTTCTATATAAAAACATTTAATTAAATTGGTGCTTGTAGGCTCTTACAGACAATGTGCCTTAGTTGATCACAATGGAGGAGTGAGGAGTGGTGTTAAGCACAGAAATTATCAGATGGAATATCAGAATGGAAGGAACTGAATGGAACAGTAAAGTAGGACTATAGCTTCAGTGTATATGCTGTGCTACCCAGCTCCTTCGTTGTTCTAATTTCAGAGCTGAAAGGAAACAGAATAGAAGTGGAAGCAGCTGATATCAATATGAATGAAGTTGAAGGAAAAAGTGAAGAAGAAGATATTTATATGGATGATGTTGCAGGGAAAATCAAAGAAGTTGAAATGGGAACAGAAGCAGAAATCTCTCCATCGCTTCACAAAAGGAGACATGAGGGTGAGTCATTCCTCATAGGTCCTTAATTTTTATGTCTATTTTTATGTCTAATGAAGAACTCTTCAGAGAAAGAGCCCACCTCAGAGGGAGATCTCCCTTCTAAAAGAAAGAGAAAGAGGACTACTGAAGTAGAACCTTCAGTACTCTCAGTACCTTCATCAAGCTCAAGTGCAATTAGAGGTGCCACTGAACAGCTATTTTGAGTGTAATCTTCTTCAACTTATTTATTTCTCTACTCTACAGGGAAAATTCCAGTCTTGGAGAAACCCACACACCTGAAGGTGAAAGAAGAGGAGGATAAAATTGTTCAATATGTGGGCACTCCTCTAATAATTACATATCATATGGCAAAATACCACCAAACAAGCTGGCCAGAGGTCCAAGTTAAGAACAATTGTGGGAAGATAATTAAATCACATGCCAAATTGGGTGAAAATGTGATTTTTGAAATAAAGTGGAAATTGGGTGATGTGACTTGGATGCTGTATTACCAAATAAAGCATTTACAGGCGCTAGAGGAATATTTTAGTTTATTGGGTGTTAATAGCATATTAGAATTGCCAGTAGGACGTGGCAATCCACCTCGGGAAGACCCTCAAGTCTTCCTAGGGGCCACATATATTTCATGTGGCCCTCCATACTCCGACACGCCACTGCATTCCAATCTCCATCTTCCCTTATCAACAAAATCACACTCCAGAAAATTCTATCTGAAAAACACCAATATCTTATCAAGAAACACAACAGGAACATTGTATATAGACATTGGAATTCTTCTTAGTTTTTATCCATCCTTCCCTTTCACATTTCCCCAGAATTACAGGCCATTACGCTACCCTTTTTACACCCTCAATACCCCCAACTCTATGCCTTATTTACCTGGCATTCAGCACCCTCGCTTTTTACGTCTCAGCTGTACTGAGTATGCCATCGACAATCCGGATCTCCGTTGTCACTGGTATGTTCATGCCAGCCAGATTATGAACTATTTGGCTTTCGATAAAGTTCTTCGCAATGGCGACAACCTTGATAATTTCCCAGGTATTCCAATGGGATACATCAACTTTGTCACTGCCTTCAACACCGGAACCTATCCACACGACAAACATCGCATCTCGAGCTTCATCCCCAGTTCTACGGGTGACCACATCATTAAATCCAACGACCCCGTTTTCCTCGAAGATTTTTATATCACTCCGGAACAATGTGGCTTGGCACCACCTCATCGTAACAACCTCACGGAAGAACAAGCATTCATTTTCAAAGACTACGCTACCTCTCAGGCTTTCAAAAACCAAAAGAAGCGCAAGCACTTCCAGCAACGTGAGGATAGGCACCATAATTTATTCGGGCGCTTCGCAACTACTCGAGGCACCAATAATCAATTTGATCCACTTGCTGTCCAGGCAATTCAAGAGCTCGATGAAGCATCCCCTTGTTGACATCAGCTCTGCTACACAAGCTAGCTCTTCATCTCAACAAACCCATGATACCTCCATTTCCGCTAAATCTATTATCAATAATCACATAACTACCAACAATGGAGCTTCCAATGGTTTTACTGTCGCTACGGGCTCCACCTCTACTCATAAGAAGGCCAACGGATGCGCCTCAAAGGTTAGCGCCCTCGTTGACGACATGCAAGAATAAAAATCACCCCAGAAGGTGATTTGGAGGGCAAGTGTAATGACCCGGTATTTTGTTACAACACTCTTGGGTTTCTATTCTTATTTTAGCTATCTTTTATCTTTCACTTTCATTTCATCTTATTCATGAAATATTCACATGTACTTGAAATGCCTGATCTCATTCCTTGTTCATTTTACCCTTCATTTTAACAAGACCTTACAGACCTCCTTTTTGTTCCTTAAACACATATACATGTGATTATTGTTTGAACCTTTTTAGTATAAAAAGCAGTACGGAACTTAGATAGTTTTCCTCAGTGAATCTCATATCATTAAACCGTCTGTTGATTCCTCTGTGTGACTAAAATGTTACATCAGCCATCTAAACAATCACTGCTGTATCTTTTTGTCACATCTTTTTGACGTCAGTTTTGATGAAGGGATATAGAGACTGATTGGCAAACCTCTGGAATGCCAGGTACCTGGGTGGTCTAACCAGCCCATGAGGTATGTTCCTGAGGCGCATGTAAGTAACTTCCTACAGGCCTTCTATTTCCTATCACTTAGAACTCCCCACCCAGCTTGCCTCTGACCTGTTTTGGCTTTGTAAAGTCAGAGATCAAGCTGCCATCCACTCTGGCCTTCCGCCCTCCCTGTATATCACTGAGAGAAATGTGTGGGAAAGGCTTCCAGAAAGCCAGAAGCAAAACATCTTCTCCCATAATGATGTCTTAATCCAAGACAAAGACTTTAATACTGGGGACTTTCACAAATACCTTCTTCTATCTATTACAAACAGCATGGCAAGAGTTTTTGACATCAATGGTATTATCTTTTTTGGTTCTAGCCTCTTCAGCCATTCACTATTCACTATTTCTTCTTTATCCATAGATCACTCTCTGCCAGATTTCAAGCAAAGAGCAACTCCAGGTAACATGGAGGCCTTCCTCTCCTACTCCAAGCTCAGCAACGGACTTATTCTAAGCATCGAAAATATCTGCTGTGGAGGATTTCCAACCAGATCCCTCACTGTCAACAGATGTCCCTGCCTTCTACAGCACTGTAGATCTTCCCCACTGTAAATCTGACTTAATTTTCCTCAGGTAGAGCATAAGGTGGTCCCAATGCAGCCTTCAACAGGCAAATACAAGATTTTGTATTGCCCCCAATAGATTTGCAAAGTACAAGTGGATCCAATCAGGCATAGAATTTATATTTTTTTTGCCACTCCTACTAGCAGGAACAAAATTGGGGATAGAGCTGCCTTTTCAAAAGAAAGGTACAGGAAAGAGCTGCCACCAGCAACAGACTGGGAAATACACTCTATAGCTTTTCTACCTGGGACTACACTGTGAGTGATTGACACTCCAAATTCCCCTCTTAGCTAAATTGAAATTGAAATTGGAACAGGTATATCCGGCCTTGTAGGCCCCATGCAGTAGCAACAGTCCAACATTCAGTATCTCAAGGAAGCTATCTGCTTTCTTGGGCCACCATTACTGACTCATGCATTTCCATTCTCCATTCCTTTTTGAAACCGTCAATCTTCCAGAGAGCTAGCAACCTCTGGGACTCAAGGGAATTGCTGAGAATAATGGTAGCCTACTATTATTTACACTTTGTAGAAAACATTCTCCAATCAGGTCAGTACTCTCAGTTAAATATCTATTCATTAGCTAATTACATAAGTCACAGACTACCCCTACCACATCCCTAACATCCTGGAGCTTAACAACCTGGTCAAGCTTCTTTCCATCTGTAATGTTTATTACCCTTGGCCACATCATATACCACTCATCTTATACAGGGAACATTACTCTGTACAGTCAAAGGCACCAAGAGCTGTTTTCCATTGCCAGAAAGCTAGTGGACAAAATTTTGAAATACCTCAGCCAATCTCTAGTCATTAAAAAAGAGAACAGAAAGGTGAAATTCAGGAGGCTGTTTGAAACCTATTTAGTTCAGCAAGTCAGGTGCCTGATCCAGTCTCATCAAACACAGAAGGAGGAGGCAGGTGAGATCAAAACCAAGCAAGTGGTAGAAGCCATAGCTGCAGGGTTCCATCAATTGCCTTGGTTTGAGACTGAGCTCAGGTTTCAAAGGAACATCTGCTGGCAGGACACAACCTCTGACTGGGTCTTAATGGAAAAATTTGACATCTCTCTTCAAGATACCCCTTAACAGAGGTCTTTGCTGTGATCCACCAGATCTGATCAGATCTGAGCAGATTTGGCAGGCATTCTGAGCAGATCTGCTCAGATGGTCAGATCTGAGCAGAATTGCAACTATATACCTCCCTAACCTTAATAAAACCCTAACCAAACCTTAACCCAAACCTTAACCCAAACCTTAACCAAACCTTAACCAAACCTTAACCAAACCTTAATAGAAGTAGCTAGTGGGTCTCTATTTTCTCAGATCCACTTGGATCCACTCAGAATCTGAGCAGATCTGAGCAGATCTGGTCAGATATAACAGTTCTGATCAGATCTGATCAGATCTGGTGGGGGACAGAAAAGTACTGCCTTAACAACCTTGTAAAAATCCATGGCTTATAAATATATCTCCTTGGTTACCCTTGGTTACCCTTGAAAACCCATTTTCTACCCCTTCTCCACCCTAAGTGATTCTTAATAATGCTTTTGACAGCCCTTCAGCTTATAATATAGATCAGTCTTATGTTACTTAAATAAATAAGATTATATATACAACTCTATTACTGTTGTCTTCAGCCATGATTATCCTAAGGATTAGTACTCTTTTCCTTCAGTGGTGATTAATTTAATCCTGCTAAGACTTTTAACTTTTTTGATTGTCATCAGATATATTCTTCATGATAAAGGCATTTTGTTTGGTGTCTTTTATGTTTTTTTTAAAATTATTATCAAAGATATCAGAGTTAGATGTTTTTTTGTGGAATTGATGCTGAAGGGGAAAGCACAGAGTTGAATTATCAATTATAAAGTAAAAGGGTAAAACCAGTGATTTGTTGCCACTTGGGCCAAGACCATATAAAAGGGTTATCGGGATACTTAGAGTCAGTTATTACAACTCAACAACTTGTTCTTGTCTGGCCTGAGCCTTGGGTCAGCCCCTTGTGGCTGAAAGGGAAAAAGATAGTGTTGCTTATTGATCCTGGCTGCTCTTGATATCCCTTGGTTCAGATTATATCATGCTGACAATTACATTGTCCTTTGATTTGCAGGTCACTTCTCTCTGCTGAAAATTGCCTCTGCAACATTCTACCATGCAATCACAAAGCCTCAGAATGTCTGTCTCATCTACTATACTTAAAAGTCATCCATGAACACATTCGGACTTAGTGAGCAATTTTGCCTCTAAAGAGGCACTCTATGTTGTGGCAGTGAGCTTGTGTGTGTTGTCTATAGATACCTTTTCAAAATCAATCTTATAGAAAGGGGAGGATATTATGTTTTAGGGGAAATTTTACAACCTCCATCTTGAAGGACCAGGTTGATATTTCATCTAACTTTGATAAATGCCTAACCCACAGTTAGACATCCCAGTAAGTTCACACTGAATCAGCTTAAAATCAGCTATTGTATATATAACATATGTATCTTTAAAGAAGTGTTTTGTAAAAGATACAGCCAGAAGTCTAGGGAGAAGCCTAGCAAGTAGCATAAAACCCTAAACTATAACCCCATGACCTCATTTAAATTAAGAAGTATTTTGTATTTATTTTTTAAAGCAGTTTTAAATTATTTTAATTAATATTTCTTATAAAGCCATTGAAAAAAGTATACAGGAGTTTAATTTAAGAAAATATATAAAATGGTCATTTGTCTATATATCCCATATATATTTAATTTAATTTAATTTAATTTTTTAATAGGATTATAAAACAACTCTGAATATTTATTAATAATACTCTATTAATACACTAAAATTGTATTTATAAACAAACCAAAACAGAATTTTTTTCAATAAATTTTAACAGCAATTTCTATAGTATGCATCCAAACAGTTATTTTCTTGTATAAACAATTGTATGTTTAATTAATAGGTGATCAATCAATTGATAATAAAATAAAATAAAAAATAAAGTAGCTGAAATGGGAATGTGGTGTAAGTATATTCTGAGAGTAGATTGGAATTTAAAGCCAGATGGTAAAATATGAAGTTTCTGATATACATAAGAGTTTATTTAATAAGTTTTAGGGTCTGGTTTACAGAGATTAATGATGGCTGAATTAAATGCTTTAATTCTGCCAGTAATTGCTCATTATAAACATCTTCTGTTGCTTTTTTTTTAAAAAAATACAGATATTCATATTCTTAGTGAAATATTATTTTTATTTGGCTTTTTATTATAATCAGCAATAGTCCTGTATATGTGACCATTAATTGATTTGCCAACATTGTCACTGGTCTACATTTTCAGAAAGAAGATCTGCAGAGAAGTAATTCTTTGCATATGTCAAAGCTGGATTTTACAGTCAAAGAACCACCAAATATTCTGGGTAATAATGCCTCTTCTGCTAAAGAAGACCTACTTCTATGACCACCACTAAGCAAGACCTCATTTCCAAGCTCATTTTAACCACTGTTGATGTCAAAGGCACATCAATTAATTGTCACATGTACAGAACATTTAAGCTGTCAAAATAGTCATGGAAGTAGGGTCTTCCCCAGCAGAAGAGGCATTATCACCTAGAATATCTAGTGGTTCCTTGACTGTAAAATCTGGCTTCAACATATGCAAAGAATTGCACCTCTGCAGATCTTCTTCCTTAGAATATAGGCCAGTGACAAGGTCGGCAATGTCTTTACAAGAAGATAGATCACTCCTATCCATAATCCATGGCTAAATGATGTTGCCAAGTATTCCACAAATGAGTTTATGATAAGTAAACTCTAGGTTATCACAGTCCTCTTCCAAATTAGAGTTGTTGTAATAGTAGATATTTGTATTAGAATTTTTAAAATAATCTATATTCAAGTGGTTATCTCTAATTTATAAAAAATAGAATGTAAAATAAAGTGGCCAGCCCTAAAGAGGATTATTGAGTCCTAGTAGAATATTAAATAAATATTTAAATTTTATAATCTATCTACCTCTGCATCATCAAATAAAACTTGAATGGTTTCTTCTTCCAAGTGCTTCTATTCTAGTATGGATATTACAGGCATTACCAGGAGCATCACCCATATATACAAGGGAAGGGTTTTAAGTACTGTCAGAAATGACAGCACTAAGAATAGATTTTGTTTATGACTTTCATTACTTTAACTGATTATTAGACTGCTTGTTTTCACTGGCTATTTATTCTCTACAATGTAACTACAGATTTTTATACTTTTTCTTTCAAGTATTATGTTTTTAAAATGAATAAAAAGATATACTAAGATATCCAAGGGTAAAAACAAGGAAGTAGCAAATTTGTCACTTCCCGATAGGGCAAGGAAGGGATGGGAAATTTAAGTTTTTCAAGCAATTCAGCTGCATGGAAGGGGACAAAGGGAGGATCAGGGTGCTTGGCAGAGCAAGTAGTGGCGTTGGCTAAATTGCGGTGGGGACTTGCGGCGATGTCTGGGGCGATTAGTTGGTGGCATGTGGATTCCAATGGGTTTGGAAGCTACATAGATGTGAAAGCTGGGGTGAAGTGGTGGATAGTGGCGCAAAGATGGGATGGGCATGAGAGCTTTAGTGAGGTTATGAAGTTTTTTGACAGTAGCTATGAAGTGGAGGAGCCGAACGATGAGGATTGGGACCTAGAGGCGGTAATGCTACATCCAAGGACAAGATTGTGAGCAGTGCTCGGTTAGGGTGGTCATGGTTTAACAGGATTATGAGGCTGAACACTCCACATGCTGTGTTCATGGCAGAGAATGTGATATGCCATGGGGGCCATTTCTTTTCTACACGATGATACACTGTCAGTACGCTAGGTGCTGTACTAACTGAGGTGTGATGCGGCTCGGGGCTTCAGTGGCCTAAACACTGAGTCAAGTATATGCAGAAAGGTTCCAACTAAGGTAGGGCGACGAGATATGAGACGGGCGAAACGAGGAGCAATGTAATGACGAAAGGGCGACGAAGGAACGAAGTGGCGACGCAGTGATGAAGGGGAGACGCAGTGACAAAGGGGCGATGCAGTGACAAAGGGGCGATGCAGTGACAAAGGGGCGACGCAGTGACAAAGGGGCGACGCAGTGACAAAGTATAGTCGCTGTATGGGCGACTCGCAGTAAAACGCAATGAAACGAAGGCAAACGACGAGAGAGACGATGACAAGACTTAATTCTATACTCTGGGGAGAGAGGTGAATACTTTCTTATTGTTCTTTGTAACTAAATTACAGGAGGTTTTTATAGTAGGTAGAGGAGATCACATGGCTAAGTTGCACATGTGTATCTATAAAACAAATCAAAACGATGAAACAGGAGTCCAAGAGGGACTAGGCAAAATGGGGAGACAAAACATCAGGGATAGTGGGCGATAAATGAAAGAGGACCGGTTGTCGCTCCGAGGGCCGGCAGGAGACATGTGGTATAGAGAGGCGATCAAGGAGCGATGGTAGATGTATCAAAAATAAAGGAAACAAAGTGCTTGAGGTAACCGAAGAGAAATAAAAGAATATAAATGATTAGCGACCCAAAATACCCAATGGTGTTAAGGAACTTCTCGATCCGGTGATTGTCGCTGGATAGGGGCGACTGGTAGGGTAGCAACGACGATTCGACACAGAACGATTCGGTGTAGCGTAAGGGGACGTCGGTCTGGGCAGTGGACATGCCTACGACTCTTAGATGAGTGAGCATTACCAAATATGGAAAAAGCATGACTATACACGTGACCGCTGGTGAAAGGGAGCGAAAGGGAGGCAGAATGCCTAATGTCGTCCAGGTACTGCCGGAAAAGGGGGTGATCGTACGAGTGAAATATAGCCAAGGCATTTAGGAAGCTTCTGGGACAGTAGAGGCGACGACCAAATAGCCAGAGACTTATCTATGCAATAAAACAGCAAATAGTCGGTGTAAGAGGCGACGTAGAGCGACGTCGCTGCCAAAAATGCGAAAAACGAAGGCAGGGAACCAGCATGTTCATCAACGAGCAGCACAATGCAGGACACAATGTTTGGGATGGTGCATACATTCATCTTGCATGAGCCTCTGACCAATGCATGAAAGGACGTACACTGGGTTGTATTGCGGTGGATGGCAATTTTTTACCACAGTTCACTGGTCAGGAAGAATGTAGTCAACACCAGTGAGTGGTTTCTGTTAGGAAAATATGTGAATTTTAAATATGTTACCAGAGAATCACGTTGGACATGTTCCAACACTGAAAGACATGGAATCCGTGATTGATCTTTTCATGTTCTGCAACCTGATGATTCTGATGAACATATTGGATTTTTGGATGTATGAGCTAAACGGTGAATGGGGTGGAGATTTGGTGTTTGAATTGTGGCAAAAACACGACCGGAACCAGATTTCGGCCAGGGAACGATATGAAATGGCTCATGCTCAAGGACTCTGCTTCGATATGCTATGCTGGTTCTTTAAAAAGTACAAGATCTTTGAGAAGGCAACTGAGCAGGCGATTGATGGATTCAAAGAGGTATCAATGAGGTACCTCCGGCAGCAGGCTTCTGCGATCATTGAGTATAAGAGGAGGGCAAGGAGCGAGAAGATTGATAGCGGCTCGGAAATCTCAGTAAAGGAGCTGGAAGGTCAAATGAAGCTCTGCTTGGAGGGATACACGGCGGTGGGGAAGGTAAAAACTGCAGGGCCCCAGGAGGAGTTAAATTTGGCATTTGGCTCCGTAGAAAGGTATGAAGTGAGAGCTTTGGATGAGGGGCTGGAGCATAATTGTAAGGAAAGCAATAAGATGTGGGTTTGGATGCTGAATGAAGAATTTTAATTTTTGTTTTAGCACCAGAGGACTTCATTCAAGCGGGAACGACTGCAGGTGACTTGCAGCTATTCAAATTCCTGGAGGATGGTAGGAGGAGCTCTACTGGGTCAATGGAGATTTTGTAACTAGAACTAAAAGATAGATATTGGAATAAAAGTTGAGAATTGTATAAAGTATGTCCCTGTAAGGATGTATGTGATGACGGTGATTTGTTCCTCAGAACAGCATACAGTCCAGGAACAACTGGGTTTGTTTCTGGTAAGGAGTTTAGAATGGAATATGTAATTTCAGAGCAATTTTCACAAGAGGAATAAATTTGGAATTGGTAAGGTAGGAAGCATATGACATCAGAGAATTGTAATACAGTACAGAATTTCATGTGGTATATTTTTTAAAAAAGATTGAAATTATTAAAAATAACTAACAATTGGAGAATCTCTTCCTTACAGAACTTTGACTAAGATCCTTCAATAGAGTGGAAGGAAGGGTTGAATGCTTCTCAAGCAAATCAATAGAAAGCCTTTAGGTGCTCTTTGGCCTACAGAAAACAAAGGCACTCTCTGACTTCAAGGACATTGACAAGGACATCAATACACATTAAGAAAATAATAATAAGCCTTAGAGACTTTTAAAGAAGATAAAAAATATAAATTAAAATGAATATTCTGAACTTATTATTTTATTTAAAGGGTTAAAAATAAATTTGAAAATATTATTTGAACAAGTATTTTGTATTTATATCAATAATACAGCACAATTCAATAATGAAATTTTAAATTAATTTATATTATATCAATAAAGATTTCCTTTTTTGGACAATTTTATCACTATTTATTCCACAAAGAATAAAATTTAATTCTAACAAGTTATATTCAAATAAGCATTTATTAAATTAGTAGATTTATGATGGTATCAGTTTACATTGATTGTATACTTTAATTATTAAATGTAATTACTAATTTTTCCTATAGTTACTTCACCAAATATTGAAAATGACCAAAACATAAATTCAAAACAAAGTTGTAAAAGGGTTTAGAAGTACTAATGAACTATAAATGTAGAAAAATAATGAATGTTCATTTGAAATTGAGGATGCTATATATATTTTTCTAATATAGACATAGTATAATCAACTGAAAATGATAGAATTGTAAAAAAAAATCTTTTTACTGAAATATACTCTCATATAATAGACCTATCTCTCTGTCTGATCTGGTGATTTTGGAGTGACTCTATTATTATAAAATTGACAAAGGATACCAAAGAAGAAAGGAGTATATACAGGTACTTCTATTTAAATCATGAAATAAGTTGTAATAAAACAATAGTACAATGAATATATTGGCTGTGAAAGTAGTGTAATTATCAGGTAATTTTAGTCAGTATTAATTCATTATACATTGGACTGTCATCATGGCATCATATTAAACTCTTTTTTATGTGCAACCACCAGATTTATGAGAGTCCTATAAGAATACACTTATTTATGCTCAATCTACCACTATAAAGAATCTACTAGCTATGCCCTATTTTAGTGAACACCTATGTATTTACCCCTCAGCCTTGGCCTATTATCATTTCAGAAGTGTCTTTCTTACCAGAAAACCTTACTTGAGTGCAAGAATAAATTTAAACCACTATTTCTTATTTCCAATAGTTTAAATAAGTTTTCATAATTGCTCTTGTACTTATGTTGGCCCCGTTTGGCTTTGTAATTTATATTTATTTAGGCTAATATATACTGTAGTATTATAATTTTTTTAAATTAAAAATACAAGTCAATTAAGTTCAGAAGATTACACTGTTATAAGCCTTTTCTGTTATTTTTAGCTTTATAACCTTTTATAAGCAGTAAGTACTTTATTAACTTTCTTTATTTTATTAAAAGCTCTTTAAGGTCTTTTGATCCATATGCTATAGATCTCTGATTATTGGGTATGATTAAATCTTCAGAAGGCTCTTCCAACCAAGATGATTTTTATGTCTCATAATTATACACATTATCAAACTAACAACAAGCTTAAGCTGATTCAATATACCTGATGTATTACAGGATCCTGGACATCACTCAATTCCTTTCATTCAATAACACAATCAAACTCTACTTACACACCAAATGCAATTCTCCCAGAATTTTTAAAATCACAGTCACATCATAATATCTGGGCCTAGATCCTGGCAAATAGCTGTGGTGCAGAATTTTTTGAACCTGCTGTCATTGGAAAGAGCAATGCCAATTTTTAATTCCTGGACATTGATCTTCTTGACATCCTAGACTTAAACTATAGACTATACTAATTATTGTCTTTGGTTGTAAAGAAGAGAATTAGTCACAAGTGGGAGGCCTCTTACCAGTTATATAAAAAAGTGATTCTAAAGGATGTTGAAGCATGGGTTGAATCCAAGGTTAAGGTGCACATGGCAAGCAAAGAGAACCATAATCTGAGTTGGATTCAATGCCTTAGAGAGGTGGGTCCAGGTTCTCTTAAATGCTCTATCATTAAAATACCTCTATGTTCAAGCCTTAGGCTGCCCTATTCCAATCTTCTGCCCTGCATTCCTCCTTGATATTACCTTCAGCATCCAGGAAAATAAAGAGGCCTTTGTTGATGTAAGCCTGAATATATACAATAAACAAATATTTAACTAATTTTTAATTTACTATCAAGTTTTTACATTGTTTGATCCTTATGTTGCCATTAGAAGAAGAGTGAGTTGAAAAAGGTAAGGTGCTTTCATATTGTTGATGAAACCTCATAATGGATGCTGAGGTGCAGGCCTGCCTATTGACAGGCATCTAGGATGTGATATGCCAAAATGCAGAAAAGAGTTTTGGCCTTGTCAACTGGAGATGTGACAACTGAGCTATGTGCTGAGCCAGCAATTTTAAGGAAAAGACAACATATTGGGATGTCTCTATGAGATCTTGTTCTGCATTTATCATGGTCTCTTCAAATTTATCCATAGCCTTCTCCAAACACAATATTGGGGAGAGTAGAGCAAGCAACATACTACCAAGTCTACATCCTCTAACTTTTCTTGCCAGTTATAAAATCTGTATTTTTTAATTATATGAATTGTTGAAGTTAATAATAGAAGATTCCCTGAACATAGGAGCTGCTAGAAGCTGGGAGAATATCAAGACTGATTCTAGATTATTGGCCACATTGCTAATGTTGGTGTGATCTCATATATTTCATCCTATTCATAATATGTCTTTGTCTTTTTTCCAGTCTTATAACTGGACTTTCAAGCACTAAAGCTAATAGCCTTGCTTTATGTTACTATGGTGGCAAGCCAAAGAGTTTGCTGAACAGCATGCAATATCAAGGCATAAGAGCAATACAGAGTGATCAGTCTCAGTGAGATCTTTGAGTTCCCATTATTCATATAATATTTATAGCAGTTTGGCAGGCCAAAAATGGCAATGCCCATAACACCAGAGGAGTGATAAATTAGTATTTAGAAAATACAAAGTTAATTTGAACTACCTGCCTCTTTAATGCATAGAGATGGGTCTGCGACATTATACTGTAGGTTTTGTGGACATGCTATCTTAGTCCAGTGTGTTGCACCAAAAAAATAGGGCATCTTTCCTAAATAAAAAGAAGATATTTGACTGCTTTATTGTCACCAAATATAATAGCAACATAAGGATCAACTAATGTAAAGAACTGGATAGTAAATCAACAATTAGTCAGATATTTGTTCATCATTGTATATATATAATGGTCTTCCAAACTTTATTGCAATCACTTATTGACAATGTTTAAATGTCCAGTCTAGTCTGGTCCTTTAACCCTCAGGACATTGACCAAGACAAAGACAAGTCCATCTGAGCCCAAGACCCTCAAAGACCAGATTGGACTGCTTAAGACTGGTCTACCTTTGGTATTTTGCAGTCTTGGACTGGTCCTGGTTTTAACCAGTCTTTAACCAGTTCTCTGTACACAAATATACATTTTATATCACAATATTGTGTTTATTTAAATTAAAGCTTCAGAACAAGCCTATAAACATTTAAACCTGTTGAGATTTGGATTCTATACAATGATATTAGTAAAATGTTTGATTTTATTGAATATTTGTAAGAGAACACCCCAGGTAGCTTACATACTTATTTGTTACTGTTTGGCTACTACCTTATTGTAGTAGTTAGTAATTACATTTCTTATCTTATTATTACTGGATTCCCCCTAACTATTGTTAGCTTGGCTACTGCTTCTAGTCTTTTATAGACTTCCCACTCTCTTTCTAGGGTCTCTCTTGTGTGTCCTGTCAGGTTACCCTTACAATATTTCACAGTTTCATTTATTTCTCAGCCAGTTTTTATTGGTCTTTTATAATATTCACTATAAGACCAGAACCATTATAATTTGTGACAAAAAAAGTAGGAATAAAGAAATAACACCAAAAAAGTGGTGATTTTGAGGAGTTGAAAATTACAACATTAATAATAGGAATTAATCCTTATGATTACTGTAGATATTTACAATAAAAAGTAGTGTGATTCTTATGGAAAAATTTACAATTATTAAGGTAGGGATTACTGGGGTACAATACAGCAGAAAGAACAATGTTGTTTGTGGGAATTAATTGCTATGATTACTGTAGTTATTTACAGTAGAAAGCAATGTAATTTTAAGAAGAAAGTTATAACTGTTAAGGTGGGAGTCACTAAGGTAAAATACAACCAAAAAAACAATGTTATTTGTAGGAACCAACTTCAATGGTTACTGTAGATATTTACAACACATATACTCTTTCCTCCTGACTAAATAATATCTTCTGGTACTTCCTGAAGGGCTACTATCATGTATTTTATACCAAAATGTCCACAAAAATCAGAGAAATCCATTGGTAATGACATTGTGATGCGACACACACTTTTAAACATATTATATGAGAAATAGTACACAATATCCAGTAAAATAATATGCTCTATGGTTATAAATATGCATGACATGATATATTATGAACTCTACTTTTTCTTTTTCTTAACTCCACTGAACACATTGTCATTTCATTCCCATATGCCTGACATCTATTTTTCATTACTGTCTACATGCTTTTTCCTCTACCTTTTCATTGTTTCATATATATTTGTTAAGTTTAAGCAAAGGGAAATGTCAGAGTGATTCTGGAATGAATGGAACGGTGATGTACCTGCGGTGAGGACAGACCGCAAGTAGTTACATAGTTTGTGGGGTTGATGTAGTTCTCTTTGATAGGTGAAAGTGAGGTTTTATGAGGTGCAAAGGTTCACTTTAAAGTGTGAGTTAATGTGCAGAAAAGCAAAGTTCGCGGGATGACTTTAAAGGAGTGCAAGAGTAGCTTAGTACAATGTTCCAAAGTGGGATTAAAACTGTGGTAATTTTGTCCATTCTCCTGTATTACTTTACCTTACTTGCTACTGCTAATAATATAGTAACTAGCAAATAGCTAAGTGCGGAAAGGTGAAACAGAAATGTAAAATGTGGGTTAAAGTGAAGTCACATGGGTCTGGTAATTTGATAATGAAACATAGGAGAGAAGAGCCAAATAAAAGGAGACAAGATAAAATAAAGGTGATGAGTTATACAGTCACCTGTGTGACCTTCATTGGAGTCATGTTTAAAGATTGTGAGAACAGCAGATAACGCAAATGATAATGTGAATGTTGGTGATGACTGCAAGTATCTGCAATAATCTGTGAGTATTCTGTGATGATCTGCCAGTATGTGCGAGTATGTGTGATGATGTGCAATGATGTGCAATGATATGTGATCATCCACAAGTATCTGTGAGCATCTGCAAGTATACTGCAAAGGTTGTGAAACTGTGAAAATGGTGCATTTACATCCCTAGACATCTCCTGGGTCCTATCAACAGAACCGGAACAAGTAACAGAAAGGACTTTGGCCTCAGTGTATGTGCTGTGCTGCCCAACTCCTATATTGTCCTGATTTTGGAGCCAGAAAGGAAAGGAACAAGACGGAAGCCTCAGTGACTTAGAAGACATTATATATCAACACAATTTATAGCAGGTGGTAATATTAGTAAAATGTCTTATTTTAGTGAATATTTTAGACCATTTTACAGATCTATTTATTTCTCAGCCAGTGTTTATCCGAATTTTATTATCTTAGGCTTGTTGAAAAGGGGTATGTCAGCTTTTTCCAGTTCAGACCGGTTAATCGAGACTGGTCTTTTTCCAGTCTTTGATTCTCAAAAATCAAAAGACCGGACCACTGGTCTGGTCTGGTTACAGTCTTTTTCTGGTCTTGTAACTGGACCTTCAAACACTAATGCTTAGTGTCTCCCGAGATCTGGCCAATGCAGAATGAGAGCATCTGCGGATCAGTATTTTCAGCTGTGATAGCCAGAATACACTCTCCTACAAACCTGCTGCATGCATATCCCTGCATGATACAGATGCCAGGATCATTGATGGGTTATCCTAGGACAGGTACAGATGTGTACATGCCAGCTGAAGCAGTGGAGGACATGAGTGCGACATGTGGAGGTGTAGGTCTAGGAGACATCAAGGCAAAGTCTATAATATTATTCTATTGGAATAACAAACATATCCAAGCTCCATAATTCCGGGTATTGACGGGCCATTGAGACAAATGTGGCCTGGCCACATTTTCCCAGTTCATTTTACTACTCTTTTGTTTTCCATTTCTTTTCTATGCCAGACTGTCGATAACTACTTAGAGTGCACTACAGTATTTCTAGTATAGATACGGACTCATTTCAGTAATTTACCTCAGTTGTTTGGCACGCAAACACTGAGGTAAGATATATTCTACTTATTTCTCTTACTACTTTTTACTTACAAGTTACCTAGATTTTGTATCTAGTTTTCTTACAGGTTATGGGCCCCGCATAAATAAAAAGAAATAACTTGTCGAAACTCTTGTGCCTACTATGTCTACTGCCACTACATCACTCTCAGATTCCCTACCCTCGTCTATCCCAAAACTCGATGCCACTGGTTTGAACTGGGCTATCTTTTTGGTCCGTTTCCAGGACGCTGTCAAAGCAAAAGGCTTCTGGGGCCATTTTGATGGAGCAACCCCTCGTCCTGTTGCTATTTCTGTCACTGCGGCTAATGGAACAGTAACTAGCACAGATGCAACTGCTGTGGATCAGTGGGATAAAGACGGATGATCTGCCAAATCTCTGCTTACCCAAAGGATCCACGATTCAACCTTGATGTGAGTCTATACCAAACAGACTGTCAAGGAGCGATGGGATGCCATTGTAGCCAAGTATACGGAGAAAGGGGCTTATGCCCAGACAGAATTGCAAACCAAATTCTTAGAGTCAAAATATTCACCAAAAACGACTGTTCGTGAATTTTTGGATGGTCTACGAGTGGAAAGAGAGAAGTTAGCATCTGTTGGTGTGGATATTGATGAAAAAGATTACCGTTCCACCATTATTTCATCTCTTCCTTATGCCCTCACCAATTTTGCGTTCTCACAGCTGGCATCTGCAAGGTTATACACACCCACAAAAACAATACACCCCAATTCCTTAATTTCCCAAGAATCTGACCGCCAAAGAACACAGGGATTGCGTTGGCAAGGAAGCAGATCTAAAGACGATGACAAAGACAAGGCTATGTATGTCAGCCCTGGCTCTTCAAAAGGGAAGAACGGTAAAGGCAAAAAAGAAGTTGTGTGGTCTCTGTTGGAATTGCGACGAAGAAGGGCACTACAGTAACAAATGTCCAAAGCCAAAAAGAGAGAAGAAGAAGGGGGACTCAGCAAAGGGAAAAGGCAGTGCTAATACTGCAGTTCAATCTGATTCGGAAAGCGAAGGGGCTTTCATGATGGAGCCTGACTTGGAATCGATTACGGATGACATCCCTGACCTCCTTTCTGTTACTGACTCTTTGGATATTGATGGCAAAAATCTTGATAACCCAGATCCCAAAGACGATGATTGGTTTTCAGAAATCGAGGATGATGAAGCTGATGAGGAAGGATCAGCGCTTATCAATGAATCTACTCCTGGTGACACACCTACCCGAGCCGAAGTCTATGATTCTGGATGCACTACCACAATAACTCCCTATTGTGATGATCTTAATAATTTTACTGAAATTCTGCCTCGTCCATTCCATGCTGCAAACAAACAGAGTTTTAAAGCAACAGGTAGTGGAAAAATGACTATAGATGTACCTAATGGTCTTGACACCTCGAAATTGCAACTCACAGAAGTTTTATACTCCCCTGAACTTGGATATACTCTTGTCTCGGTTGGCAACCTTGATGACCAAGGGTTTACTATGACTTTCGGAGGTGGAAAATGTGTTATAACTGGACCGGACGGTAACAGATTGGAGAAGTCCCTAAAAACTGAAATAGGCTATACCGTGTTGAGCATCACCCTGAAACGGCAAATATAGCATTGGAACACATCACCTTAGATCAACTTCACCGCCGAATGGGGCATATATCCCCTGAAATTGCTCAAAACTCATCCAAAATGGCCTAGTAACTGGTGCACAACTCAAAACTACAGCTTCTGGAGACCCTTTTTTTTTGCGAGTCCTATATCTATGTTAAGTCAACTCAAAAACCAATCCAGAAGGTCTGTGGTGGCAAAGGATTGACCGTATTTGGTGGTGAAATACATTCAGATGTCTGGGGACCTGCTCTGGTGGAATCTAAAGGTGGATGATGTTACTACATCACCTTTACAGATGATTATACCTGTTTAATGCACCTGTACCTTCTTTGGAAGAAAGACAAAGCCACAGAAACCTACAAGCAATATGAAGCTTGGGTCCAAACTCAGCTAGACGCCCACATCAAAACTCTACATTCCAATAGAGGAGGAGAGTATCTAGGAAAAGAATTCATCATTTATCTCAAGTCCAAAGGAACCGAGCAAAAACTCACTGTCCATGATACACTGCAACACAACAGAGTTGCCGAGCGTCAAAATTGTACCATTTTAGAACATATACATGCCTTGCTACATGGTAGTGGACTTCCAAAGAACCTATGGGGAGAAGCAGCATGTCACATTGTCTGGTTGATGAACTGTACACTGACGAAAGCTGTACAAGGGAAAACTCCTTTTGAGGCCGCTTTTGGAAAGAAACTGGACCTCAGTGAAGTACATGAGTGGGGCAAGAAAGTGTGGGTGAGACTTAAGACAGGAGATAAGCTTGGTGGAAGAGTGCGAGAGGGCAGATGGATGGGCATCGCCAATGAATCCAAAGGCATACAGGTGTATTGGCCAGCCACAAAGAGTGTTATGACCAAGCAAAATGTTTACTACCACAAAACAGGCTCATCAGTCTCTCATTTCGAAGGGGAGGAATGGGATGGTTTTGTTGAATCAAAGTCTGACTTGCCTTTACCTCAAAAGCAATCATCATCTCAAATTCCAACTGAAACACCCAATATTGATATCGCTGAACCCTCAAACAACCCAAAATTCATTGAAAATCAATCCAAAACCAATGCAGATCAATTGTATGCTGAAACTTGCCCAAAACATGTGTGAAAACCTACCCAACTTGTCAAAGACTTATTAACTGGGAAAGGTATTGCTTCAAACTTACCTAAAGGGGCAAAAATCGCACCAGGAATCCAATTACCTACTCCAAACAAGCCTGAAAGCACACTTGCAGGGGAAGAAATTGATTTCTACAAAGAATATGCATTAGCTGCTGAAATAAGCAAAACAAAAGCACTGGAACCCCAAATGCTGAAGGAAGCACATTCTCGTCCTGACTGGCCGCTATGGGAAAAAGCAATCAATGAAGAATTAGTGACGTTAAAAACATCCGGGACATGGGAACTGGTTGATGCACCTTCTAATGCAAATCTGGTGGGTTCCAAGTGGGTATTCTGGGCCAAAAAGGATGCAGCTGGTCATGTAGTGTGATACAAAGCCCAATTAGTCACTCAGGGCTTCTTGCAGGTACCAGGTGTCAACTACTTCGATACCTTTGCACCGGTTGCATGCTTGGCGTCTATTTGAGCCATTCTGGCTATTGCAGCAGTCAAAGACCTCGAAATCCATCAGATTGACATTAAAGGAGCATATTTAAATGGTGTACTTACCTCAGAAGAGATGATCCACATGTGACAACCGCCAGGATACCCAGATTTCGAAAGCCCAAACAAGGTTTGCAGACTCAAAAAGACCTTATATGGACTCAAGCAGTCAGGAAGGAGATGGTACCAGTGGCTAGTTGAAATAATGACAAAGCTAGGTTTTTGGCAATGTCAAGTCGACCAGGCAGTGTTTAATCGGAGGAAAGGAAAGACCTTGATGATTGTTCTTGTACACGTTGATGATTGCATGGTCATGGGAACATCACCTGATCTAATCACGCGATTCAAAATTGAAATCAGCATGCACGTCGAAATGACTGACCTTGGTGAAATCCATTGGATCCTAGGCATCAAGATTATTTGTAATCAAGAAAAACAAACCATCCATCTCTCTCAATGTTCCTACATCGAGTCTTCCTTGTGACGATTTGGTCTCAAAGATGTCAAGCCCGTTTCACTTCCCATGGATACCTCCATCAAGTTAACATCAGCTCAATCACCATCAACCATGGAAGATATCACCAAAATGTGAAATGTACCTTATCACGAAGCAGTGGGAACTTTGATGTACGCATCATTAGGTACGAGACCCAATATCACCTATGCTGTCCAAACTGTTTCATGTTTCACCAAGAACCCTGGAACTACTCACTGGGAAGCAGTCAAGAAAATCTTTCACTACCTGAAAGGTATGAAGGAATTATGGTTGTCATATGGAGGACAACAGAAGGAGTTAATTGGATATGGGGACACTGATGGAAACATGGCCGAAGATCGCCATGCGATATCCGGGTATTGTTACGGCGACTATAAGCTTGCACTCGCATTCGGTGCTGGGCCAATAGACCAAATAAATAGGGACTTAGATACAACTGCAATCGTGTTCAACAAGTTAAGACTGAGGGTGACAGGTTCTGAGCAAGCTGTGTAGATTAAGACCGTAGGAATACAAAGGTCTAAACTAGGGATCAGAGCTATGGGTATGGCTCTTATATACTAAGGGGTCGAGTCAGAGATAAGGGAATGGTCCGTGCTGGGAGTAGGAGTCAGTAGGAGTCAGAGATAGAGGGAACAGAAGCGATAGCTAAGTATAGTACATAAAAGGTTCAGGGCAAAGGGTAAGTAGGGAAAATGGGTTGGTATAGGAAGAGAGCGATGAAGAAGGATGTAGTGTACAGTAAAGAAAGGGGAGAAAAAGGAATGGGGGCCATGCGCGTACCAGACGTTCATAACAGGTATGCTTTTTTCTTACACAGCGGTGCCGTCTCCTGGAGTACTAAACAACAGGAAATAATCTCACTGTCAACAATGGAAAGCAAGTACATAGCTGCTACATACACATCAAAGGAAATTAAAGGTGTCTTATTCACCACCTCAAAGCCCCTGGAGTTTTGCACACGCTAGCAGCTCCCCCTCATTCCCCGCAATGGCAACGGCAACCTGTACACCTGTACTTACCACACAACCATCCTGAACCTCCAAGTCAATTCCTTCATCAAATTTCTCATTGAGCGCTTTGTCATGTTCATTGTCAAGCTCTTCCTCTGTTTCATTGTCAAATGCCTCCTCCACTTCTTCGTCAACATCCTCATCTTCAGACACATTGATCCAGTGCTTGGCATCACTAATGTTGCTGCCTTCATTAGGATAACATGCAGCGCTGGCAGTGTGCATATCAATATCATCACTGCAAAAGACATGTGTTAAGTCACTGTCATTTATGATATTCAATTAGTGTTTGGAAGTCCGGTCCAGTCCGGTTTTTTGGTATTTTTGGACAGGACCGAAACCGCAACCAGTCCACCTAGCTTCTAGAAGGTCAAAAGACCGGACTGGACCGATTAGGACCGGTCCACATTGGTTTTTTGCAGTCCTGGACCAGTCCTGGTCCAAGACTGTCCAGGACCAAACTTTTGACAAATACCGGTCATATTTTCATATATAACATCAGACGAATATGTAGATGTGATCTATACCTTTAGAATAAGCTCAAGAACGTTAAATTCCGTTGGGAATTGACAATTTTATGGTGATATTATTGGTTTCCTACTATTTTGTGTACATTTTTACTGTTTTATTTTTTTCTCAGTGAATATTTGACCAATAAATACGGTCTTTATCTCGTTCGAAAGGAAAAAATAAGGGCTACAAAACTACTGGTTTAGACCGGTCCTATGACCGACGACCGGTCTTTTAGCAGTCTTTGATTCTCAAAAACCAAAAAACTGGACTGCTGGTCCGGTCTTTTGCAGTCTGGTCCGGTCTTTTTGCAGTCTTTTTCCAGTCCTGCAACTGGACTTCCAAACACTATATTCAATACAAAACAAAAAACAAATGCGTTAGGAATTCATGCCTGGTGGTTCTCCGATATGACCAATGAGAGAATCTTCAATTTTTTGGTACATTTAGCAGTGACCTTGCTGCGTTTAGCCCAGATCTTCTTCATTTCAACATGTTCAAAGTTTGAAAGCTTCCACAGGTGTTCATATTTTGTAAGTGACAATGTTTTGTGCCATTCTTTGAAATGAACCTTCATGAAATATTTCCAGATAGCGGGGTCAGCCTTTGGGCAGATGGGACAATGAACTGGCACATTTGAGCAAGGGGAAGACGTGGATGACTCTGCGGCTATACTGTAAGAGTAATTCATCTTGATAAGACAACCTTTTGATGCTTTTTGATTGATTCTAGTCTTTCCATTCATGCCCTTGCCTTTTGCCAAGTAGAACTGGCACATTTGTGAGGGACGGAGGCACAAAACACATAAAGGTTTGATGGATTGGATGACGCCAGGATCGTAAAGGATATGTGAACCAACATGCTCGAGTATGTGTTGACCTTGAGGTTGAGTGTTACAGTTGGTGAACACCGTGAGCAGTCAGACATTGTCATTACTTCAATATGTCCTAAATTGCAGTCACTTTCACAAATAAAGCAAGTGTTACCTGTGGGATTCAAAATGGAAGAGGTGAGGCTGCAAAAACTACTGTGCAATTGTTCAACTACTCACCTTGCAGTAGGGATATTCCTTGGTTGGTGTGAGTTTAGGTACACTTTTGAGATCAGATATGGTAAGACTTTGAAAGAGACTAGCTGTCAAAGCAACTAAAACTGTGCTCTGTAGCAGATAGAAGGGCATGCTGAGATGGGTTTTTGAAGTTGTCGGGTCGATGGAGTGAACAAGGCGTCCAGGTACTGTGAATGAGTGCTTGTCCATCATGTATGTTCTCCAGTTGTTTCTTCCTTCTGGGTCATCCGCTAATGTGGCTGGTCATAAGCCTAGCATTTGATAGGACACAGTAACAACCTCCTCCACAAGCATTTCGAAGCTGACATAGTCAGATGGCTGGCCATCAATTCGGAGACCATTGATCTCTCCAAGGCAAAGCCAGAACTCGTTTTCAATACGAACAAGAGTGGCGATTGGGTCCGACATGACAATTTTTTGTGAATCGTCAACTTGGGGTCCCAGTGGGTAGATTGGACTTGAGTTGAACAATTTTTTGGTATCAATGTATCTTGGAACAGCTTGGACACGCTTTAGACGATCCGTTGAGCCAGCATATTTGTGATACTTGCTGAAATCCTTCAGTGCACGTGCTTTGTTTTTCTCAAAACCCTTGATTAGAATTCTGGAATCGAAGGCTTTTTGATTAGTCGTGATCGGTTCAGTGTTTGAGGAAGCAAGTTCAGCCCTGAGTTTGTCTTCAACATCGACACAAATTTCCATTTTGTGAGTATCCGAGTTGGCGGTTCCTTTTGCAGACCCAACAGGTAGAACCTCAATGCTCTCGTCAATGTCATCATCCACAAGTGGAACATCAACGAGGAGAGTGCCGAATGGAGAGAGGATATCAACATCTTTCAATTTGTCAAGTTTGAGAAGGATATGCTTGAGGCTGTCGCATTCCTGCTCAACCATCCGCTATAAAGTGTTGTTGTGTTGTTATAAAACACCAACCAGAGGGAACTGGACCAGACTTTAGGTCAGAATATCTCCCTGTGTTTGTTTAGGGTCCAGGGAAGGTATAACCAGAGACTAGTAAGCACACTTGGTTAAGAGAGAGTAGAGGAGGATGAGGATGAATATTAAAGGTGACTGAGGGTGGAGGACAAGGATGAGGATGAATGAGTAAGTCTTTTGTAAGACTATAGCAGTAGACAACTGGTTGACAGTAAGGGATTGAAAAAGCGAACTTAGAGGGATTAAGGAGGAGGATGAGGATGGATAAGAGAGAGTCTTCAGCAAGACTATAGCAGTTGACAGTAGAGAACAGTAACAGGTAAAAGGTTGAAAAAGCGAACTTGAGGGAGGAATTCACTGGAATTCCACTGAGAAGATGATAGTTGGGGAGTAAGAATGAATTGAGCTGAACTACCTATCCTGGTACAAAAGAGCAGTATTTATACCCTAAGGATGAGGCTATGTAGAACAATAGAAGGGAAAGAAGTACATGCTGTCAAAGGAAGAATAATGAAGAGAGGACAGCTGTGAGAAGAAAAGAACAATGGAAAAGAAGAAGGAACAATAAAAAAATCTGTAAAGTGTCAAAGTGCGAGAGAAAAGAAGAGAAGGCAGTGTACATAGTCCAATAGCAAAAATATATCAACTCCATAGGCGTGTGGTCATGTCAAAAATGTGAAAGGTCCTGAGTCAACACAGGTGCAGCCTTGTTCCCAAGAAAATACTACTTGCCCATGACCCCATGTTGCGCAGCCTTGATAACACTTGACACACTGCAAGAATAATCCTCTGCTGCTGATTCATCTGCAATTCCTGCTTAGTCGTGATCCTCCTGGACTTCCTAAATTGTCATAAAGAGGGTGGGAAGGCTTCAGGTACCGCATGAATGATGGTTTTGGCAGTGAATGATAAGATAAGAGGTAGATAATCGAGGATAGGGGACTGAGTGAGATCCAGGAGCGAGGTATGGCAAGACAGATAGCTGAGGGGAAGACTTGTGGGTCCATAGCCACAACAACAATGACAAAGCCTTTTACATAATGGGAGATGTAGTTGATGTGTCCATAAAGGGGCTGTTCTTGGAATGATGGGCCATAGATACAATCAAACGCGAGCCAATGACCGATGTGAATAGTAGATTGATCGCTTTGTTGAATTGCTAGCCAAGGAACAAATGGATGGTAGATATTTAGGAGCATGTCAATAGTGTAAATGATTGAGAGCATAGTGGAAGACATTGAGGATATGATGAGCGATGAGGATGATAAAGTTGAACAACTGATTTTGTTGACCAGGAACACGATTCAGGGCTGCTTCCAAAATAGGTAAGTGAATTCAAAGTCCGCTTATTTTCATGATGGCAACTTTTAAGCTTTGTTCTCATGCTACCAATCAGTATTGGTGTGCGATATCGCTGACCACAATTCCAGGAGGTTAGAATAGAAATGTCTTTCAGTTTGACATTCCCTCTCCAAGACCCTGGTTTGATATGGTCCGTGCTATCTGGGATCTCTTTGGATTTGTGTGACAAAGCAGGCAGTTTGAGACGACAGGGGGAACGGTCCCACTGGGGATATTTAGCGAGGATGTTTGAAACTTCTGTCATTCCAGCCAGGCAAGAGACAAGTTGCAGGACATCTAAACTGGCATCATTTCCAACCATAGTCCTGAGTATACCAAAAAGTTCTTCAAGTTGATCAGTTCCCAAGAGTATAAGCCAGAATTCACCATCAGGATTGTCAATAATCGCTTTTGCTATGGAGAATATAGCGTTCTTGATCATAATCATGAGGCCGATGTAGAGATTGGTAGGAATGAATTCCTTGCCAGCTAATCTGTACAGAATAAGAGTGAGGTGGGCTGTGGCACTCAAATGCTCAATCTGCTCTGAAATAGAGAGATTGACACACAGATATGGGAATACCATATGGAATAATAGCTTTCCAAGAGTCCACAGTGCCTCTCATGCCTCTAGAAAACCTCGGCAAGAATTTGTGGAGGCACGAGAAAGGTTCCAGATATCCTTCAGCATATCAAAAGCCATCTTGATGTCTTGCTGATCCTCGGGATTAAATAGAGAGCAAATGTGATCTGCTGAAAGTCCTGAAGACTTGAATTGATCCCAAATAATGTCAGGTGTGATACAAAGGCCATTGACCACAACACCACGCTGTTGCAGTAGAAGATTGCGCCAGTGTTTGAAGACATGTTTCCAGTCTTTATCACATGTGAGGTCATCATCACCTACATAGAGGTTAAGGAATTTGAGAGGCTTGAGCAAGGGATAAATTGGTGAATTATGGGGTAGATTGGATTTAAAGGTGAGGAGAATGAATGAGGCTCCCTGCTCGAGCTTCACCATCAGATGCAATTGAAGTTATATGGAGTTTTGTTTTTGTTTGCAATGAATTAACGCCTTCCAAGACAGTCTTTATAATTTCTGCATGTTCCTCTCCAGATTCTCGCTTACAGTCACCAGATACAAGGACAGGACGCCCAGGATATATGCGATTATCTTTGCTTAAAACACCCAGAGCACCAACTGTTGCCTAATAATAGATCAGGGCATGATCCAAAAATGGAAATTGCTTCCATTGGAGGTGAACAATCCCCGGTAACAGCCTGACCCAGTCACACTGTGTGACACAGCCATTGGTGTCACATTTACTGATACAGTTGCAGTTCCTTGAGTTATTGACTGTTTCCCTCCATTTTTTTTGCAAAGTATACATAGTATAGTGTATATAATACAATAATCCTGACTATTACCCCTAAATAAATGAAATATTCTGGGAAAATTGCAATATTATGACCAAGATCTTATACATTCTGATGTCAATTATCCACATCCTCCCAATCCTGCTCATCATCTCAGCAATATGTCTCCCCAGTCTTACTAACCTCATCAAGGATGAGCTTACAAGTGCTAAAGAAGCCTAAGTGAAGGATATGAGGAACAAGGTAAGGGTATGGATATTCAGATCCTTCTAGGAATTGTCACAAGGAATTTTGTGTATTTTCAACAATTTTCTGCTTTGAGACATGTAGCTCTTTTTTTTCTGAATTTTTTGCAATTTGTTTTATCAAAATCCGGTGAGAAATGACCTGGCTACACCTCCTGCATGGTGGCCCTGCTTCGTCAAATTTAGAATATGTCCAAATTAGGCAACTCAACTTGCTCACATCAATTATTGATCTACCATGGTGGGCCCACAGATTACTCATTTCTTCACCATTCTGGACAAATAAAATTGCAAAATGTAGAGAATGTTTAGATGTACATGTCCATGGGTCCAAACCCGGAAAATTTTATAGTTTACCCATGACAATCACCAGTGCATCTCTTGCTTCCACCTGTGCCTTCTTGGGCTATTATCTTCACAACAGATGGGATTTAGGATTATATTTTCAGAGATAAAATAATCTACTTGTATATGGCTTCAATTCTACTAGTTTAAATTTTTAATTACTGGCCCCTAACCATGTTAAAATGCACATTTTGAGGGTCTATCTTGACATAGGGGGGACTAATTAAAATTTTGGACTCGTAGATTGATTGGAATTTAAATTCTAAGCAAAATCCTCCTGCAAATTATGCTCATAGGTGCTGTGGTTGAAGGGATAATGTCCAATCTCTTTGGAGCCTCATATTTGGCAGGCAATTGACATTCATTTCGCATTTTTGGGTCAAATATAATGTTTTTCCTGTAAGTAATATCTTAGGCATGTATAATTACTTCTTATTCTTAAATACAGCACAAATTATTTTGTATCTCAGAGGTGTGGAGAGCACAAATGCGATGTCTCAAGAATTTGGCTGTGTCACACTGTGTCACAGCATGTGACTGGTTGTCACACATACTGAGGATTGTGCAACCCCACTTCCATGGATGTAAATTGCAGGTCACTCACCTCCCCAGCATAGTGAACCTTTCCGTCGTCAAGGTTTTGAAACAACTCCTCCATATCATCCTCATTTACAAACTCTGTTGATGTCTTGTGCCCATGCTCCCTGCATATGCCAAGAAAGTGGTTGGTCTTTGGGTCCCATCTGATTCTCTTCTCAGTGGCAAGTTCGACAAACATCAGCACAGTATGGATGAACTTTGAATGGTTTTGACTGTAGATCACATCCAGCAAGCCCCCAAATGTTGCCTCAATGTTGGCTTGGACTTGGTCAACTGTCGGTTGTCCAGGCGATGGGATGATTGGTGGAACAGTGGAGTGGGTACGCAGGTAGGTGATACTTGGTCCTTTGTTTGCACAATGGTTGATCTCTGCAACTCGATTTCCACCCAGCTTCCATAAGAGCAACAACTTCATGTCCTCTTCCTCAGTAAAGGTGTTTGGGTTATAGTGACCTTCAGCAGCTGCCATATACAAAGCCAATAACCCATGCAGCCCCTTCTTTTGCTGAAGGCCAATACTGAGAAGGCGGTCAAGGCGGCTGACCTTCCCACTCACAATTGCCATCAACAGTTGCTTCTGGTCAGAGAGGGCCCTGGCCTTTGCAAGAAGCTTTTTTGCCTGGTTCAAACCACACAGGCAATAAAACTCTATTGTTCAGTTTTTCTGATGGAGCAGTTTGTGGAGGCCACTGAAACCATGGTACAAAAATCCTGTCTTTTTGTGAATGCCATCTTCTATCCACATGAATATACCCTCCAAGGTCTTGTTTTTGATCAGTCGTCGACAAGGTTGACATGACTGACCATTGTCTTCAGATAATCCAGCGCAACTGCGGGCGAACAAGATCATCACACCATTCTTTAATGTGTAGTCCCAGGGGAGGATGAGTGTGTCATGGAGAGCAAATGGATATGCTGTATGTGGTGATTTCCCTTCTGGAAAGGTTGGTGTAAATCCCTTGCATGGTAGTGCTTGAAAGTCCAGTCTTTGGTCTTTTTGACCTTTTTTTGAGCTAGAACACTGAAATCTAAATTCCCCATTACAACTGTGGTGCCTAAAAAGGAAAATTTTCCGGTCTTGGACCAGAAAGAAGACCGGACTGACCCTGAACTTTTTGTTCCCACACCCCAATTGTGATGGGGAATTTTAATTTTAGTGTTCTAGCTCAAAAAAAGGTCAAAAAGACCAAAGACTGGACTTTCAAGCACTATTGCATGGTGGTGCTGACATTTTTGGTTTTTCCACAGTGTCCTCATATTCAAATGTGTTGTTAAGTTTAAAACAAGGAAGTCACGTCGGAGTTACTCCGGAATGGACGGAACGGAACCGGAACAGTAACCCGGAAAGGACGTTGGCCTCAGCGTGTGTGCTGTGCCACCCAGCTCCTAAGGTGTCCTGATTTCGGAACGGAAGGAGAAGTAATAAGACGGAAGACCTCAGTGACTTTAGAGGACGAACAAGAGGAGGAAACAAAGTTGATATTCGAACTAAGGGAAAACATACAAGTTCGAGTACTTTAAATATAAAAGGAATTGCAACCGAAATATAAAATATAAATATAAGTGCTGCGTTCTGCTCCTGGAAAAGGTCCTGCATTCTTGGGTGAATAATCCATGGCTGGTGTGCTGACTGATAGTGGGAAAGTGATGACAAAGGAATAGTTGTTATGACGAAGGTGTGGTAAGGTGTTTGGGATATCGTCGGAAGAGTCGGAATGATACAGAGAAGTCTCGGAGTCGGACGTAGGAGGAGTAGAGTCGGAGACATGGGAAAGTACTGGAACGGAGTGCGGACTACCGGAAACAACTCCGTCGGAGTCGGACCGGAGTAACGTGTGACGGAATGTAACATGTGTCCACGTTAACAATTTCAATTTCATCCTTTCCGTCCACCATAGAGGCATCTGCTGGCATCGGACCATCACAAGAAGTCCAAATGATTGGATTCAAGAATATAAGGTGTGTATACAGATCTTCTTGGTGCTGTGGATACTTCTGAAATAGTAGCCATAGTCTCGGTGTCGATGGTACCACTGGGGGGGATTTTATCCTTGCATGTTTCGTGAGTCAGAGATTTGATGATATTAGAATATAACTTACCTTTCCTTGAGTTCTTCGATCAGGTAGTCCAGCTTTCCCCTCAACAACCCTTCACTCACACCCCGCTCTTTGACAAAGTACGTCACAAAATTCAACAAACCATCCAGCCCCCATTTACCCTGACAAATGATCTCTTCCATATTCCCTTCTTTTCCCCACCCCAATGTCGCTTTTAAAATATTATGTAGCCTATTTTCCCATAACTCATCAGTGTCTATGGTACGGTCGTCAAACCTCCTAGGGTCAGCCCCAAAAACAGAAAGTTTGTCAATTTCTGATGCTTCAGGGGTGCTCAACGGTAAGCTCTTGACCAGTTTCCCCATTTCCCAAATGAACCCCTCCATTATTGACTCTGAAACAGGCTGCGCTCCTGGAGAATTAACTTCTTTTCGGAGAGGATTGGTGGATATTGTAAAGCTAGTGTCCTTTGTGGTGGCTGGGGCCAACTTATGGCAGTGAATGGGTGATGAACTGCTGACAGTCAATGGTACCAGAACTGCTCTAGGTTTCAAGAAGGAGAGTATCAGCCCGTTTTTCTTCTTTTTGACTTCCTTATCTTGTTTGGCTTGAGCATTTTTACAGGTATCTGTTCCACAATGACACTTTTCAAGGTTTTTAAGTCCAGCAGGACCACATTTTATACATGTACCACAGTCTGGACAAATGGCATATCCTTCTGCATCGAGGACTGGTGGTGGTTTTGGAATGGTGGGCTGGATTGACAGTTCAATTGGTGAGTGTGTATGTGGCATTTAAAACCTACCAAATTGCTGATACCAGAGGCCATGTTTTGAACTAGATTTTGTGCTGTTTTGTTGATGTTGTGTAGCTAGTAGAGGATATTGAAAAAATTACAAATATCTGCTTGATATCCGTGATAGGGGCTCAGTTCTTGGTCACTCAAAATCGTGAATACTATGATAATTGTGTGTACTTGACTCCATGGAGTTCCTACACTACCAAGAAACCATCTCCCCACATCTTATATCCTGTGGCAAGGTCTAAATTGACACTCCAAAGCCCTGTGCCGAAGATGTCCAAAAAAAAAAATCCCGGCCTGCCACTGGACTAACTAACCTGGTACCAGTCTGGGATTCTAATCCTGGTGCCCCCTTGAACTCGGACTTGTATTAGTTCGAAGGGGAGTATTGGAACAACAAACATATCCGAGCTCCGTAATTCCGGGTATTGATGGGCATCAAGACAAATGTGGCCTGGCCACATTTGCCCAGTTCATTTTACTACTCTTTTGTTTTCCATTTATTTTCTATGCCAGACTGTCAATAACTACTTAGAGTACACTACAGTATTTCTAGTATAAATACGGACTCGTTTCAGTAATTTACCTCAGTTGTTTGGCATGCAAACACTGAGGTAAGATATATTCTACTTATTTCTCTTACTACTTTTACTTACAAGTTACCTAGATTTTGTATCTAGGTATTTACACAATGCTAGTCATTTGGCACACAAACACTGAGATTTTGTATCTAGTTTTCTTACATATTCCTCAAGCCTGCAATACTATATATGGTTGGGACATGCAAAACTTTGATGGATCATTTATACTGAACCCCAAAAGTACTGAACCCCAAAAGTTATATTATCCTATGATAATTTACATAACCATTCTTAGATACAATTAGCACCTTCAGTAAAAATATCAAATATTTTGAATGAGAAATGGCAGCATCAGGCAATGACTGATTTTTTATGCAAAAAAATGAGTGATGCAAAATGCCATCACAGGCAGGTCATGGATGCATTTGGGCTCCAAAAGTCAGGCCGAACATTTTACGGGGGAAATTGCAACCAGGGTTGTTGTTCTGTAGTCTTGCAGTCTTTAAAATCCCCATGGATTGTCACCTTTTGTCATGCTCTTGACCTCCCTCATAGATATTTGCATTCTTCCATCCTCAAAAATCATTTTCCCAGTCCAAAAAAATGTTTTTCATACAAAGGAACATGTATTTTATATTGTCATACCAAGAACCAGCATTTTTGAAGCACATACAGTCATGTTCCTGATGGGATCAATCTTTACACCAAGCAAAAAACATTGTATTTTGCAGTTTGTAGTTCATCCACTCAGTGTAAGGCTCAATTTTTTTTGCAGATTCATTTATTTAGTACAACAAAATAGGGTTTTATTTTTGAAGCCTAGGAGATGGTGGGAAGTGGTAGATATCAACAATTTTGCATGTCTGGTCACATTGCATGTCCCAACCATATATAGTATCCACTTTCTCAAAGATGCTCAGCTGCCGATTGAAGTTGAGCGCCCATGCAGTTGTAAAGGACCTTGAAAATGTCCTCTGCCAGTCCACAAAATGGAGCACTGATTTCTATATCAAAGAAAACGACGTGACCATCGGCGGCCAACTTGGAAAGGAGTGGAGGATCTAGCTCGCGCTCATCGAAAGAGCCTTGTTGACGGGCCAATGTCGGAATTGACCCATGCTTGTTGAAACAGAATACCTTGTAGACGCGCTTCTCGTGAATGAGAGTGTCGAGGATGAAGGGGCCCAAAGATCCAGTTGAAGCCGTAAGAATCACGACTTCACCCATTTCATCATTCGCAGCGGCTCCTGGAGTGTGTGTGGGGCATGACGCGGTATACTTCTGAACCATCTCATTGATCATACTTGCGTGCGCCGACTCAACATCCTCCGCAACAACACGACCGGTCTTGATGAGATTTGTGGCAGCGTCCGCCATAGCGCGTGACGTCGTGAAGAGGAAGACAAAGTTTTGAGGTACCTCAGAAACCAGGTTGACCGTTCTTTCTCACCGCGTAGAGAGGAAAGTAGTGAATTACGAATGAAGATGGCTTTTAGTGAGTCCATGCCCAGGGCAAAGACATCACTGTCGACACCGACTGGCCTGTTCAAGGCCTCATTCACTATGCCCTAGAAGAACGGTGCAAGATTCGCATCCAAGGTCGCCGACAATTTCTTATTGGACGTAAAGGACTGAGCTCGTCGATCCTGACGCTGTATAGCTGAATGGCAGGTTTCCTACGTACGCCGCCCTTATCCGTACGAGGAAGAGGTTTGTCAGGAGACGTCGACAGGATCACCTCCTTCCAAATCTGCCAACGCAATGGACTGGACGCGTGGACTGCAGGCCAGATCTCATTACGGAACGCGACGAGCAAAGGTTCATCTGAAGGATCAAAGACAAAACTCCCAGCGGGCTCTACAAGGATTTTGCGTTCGGCCTGTACTGAACACAATGGGGGGGGGGTCACCCGAAGATGTCGATGAGCTTCAATGGGCACCTCCATCGGCCGTCTTCTCCCCGTTGGCAAGAAGGATGACGTCATCTGCAGGTCAGCAGTGCTTGAAGAAATGTGGCTGTGATACTTTTGATACAAGTCCGACGTGGAGTATCCCTCGACACCCTCGATGTTGACGTTGATAGTCCCGGATTTCCAGCCGTTCTTAGCGAGGATGATCAGCTCGAAAGGACCTTCACCTGGCTCTGATCCACGGGGTTCAAGGACGATGTTCAAGTCTGGTCTGAGTTAATGGTATTGCCAATCCTCGGGCGCGCGGCCTTCGGTTTCAGGAACGTCCGTTTGGCCTATTTCGGTTGAACCGAGCATGGATAGGAAATGAATCTTTTCTTTGACGAGAAAATCCCCAAGCTGCGGAAGGACCGGAGCGCCTACGAAGAACCAGAAGCGACGACCACGCATGAAGTCCATGCCTCCCTCGATTATGGCTACTTCTTCTATCATAGAATGTGCACCGATGACTACCTCGGGTGCATATCGACCCTTTACAGACATCCACGAGATAGGAGGCGGTGACTGGTTTCGTTGAGTCTGGGAAAACGACCCTCCGTCCGAGCCAAACGAGTGACGCACGCGATGCCAGATTCGTGGAATAAAGGAAGAGGGGCTAAAACCGAGGATCCATTGTATTTTGCTACAAACTCTGGGGGGTAAAAGTCCTGATGGAAAACAAAGAGGCTATTCCAGGCAACGGGTTTGGGAAGTCCAGTGGAGCTACTGGTGTGCAAGATGATGGCGGGCTCGTCGCATTCCTCTTCCCATTGGAGATTGAAAGGGAACGGGTCAGAGGCGGGGATACCTGGTGTAGGAAATGGGGCGATGTCATAGACAGGTAGAGACCCGAGTTCGGCCGCGGATGCTTCTGCCTCGGCCGAGTCGGTGATGACAGCAGCGCTGTCGGTCAACTTGAGCAGATTTACAAATGGCTTCTCGGCTATTACAAAAGTGGAGCTATGCCGCACTTGTGAAGAGCGTAGATAGAGACCATATACGCAGCGACGCTTTGTAAGAACGAATTATTAGATTGGTCAAGGTGCAATTAACTACATTTCAAGACAGACCTTCGAGAAAGGATTTCGACAACATTGGGTGGTTCGGACGATAAGCGCCTGGCGCCGATTGCTTTGCAGAATTCCCAAGCTGCCCTGTTTACAGCACGACCAGAATCTTCGAATGTAATGTCGATATACTTGGATGCCGCAGTTGCAGGGTAGCCGAGGAAAACGCGCCGAGTGTCATGTTGAGCGCCGAAGCCGATGAGACGAGGTATCGAGGCAAGTTCTGATGGAGGAGGCCAGAAGTCGAGACAAATCTTCCTCCCAGAGGCATTGTCGATGACCGTCTAGAAGAGTTGGACGTGTAAGAAAGGTATAAAGAATCACTAGAAACGCGAGATGGTTTGCTTATTCCGCGAGCGTACCATTATTGTAAATGTATAGGTTGCATCGGAGCATTGAGTGGTGGTGGTGGGTGACTTGGACACCGGACTTGAAATACGCGTCGTAAGCTACTGGACTTGTTCTTGAAGTCCATTAATATAGTGCAAACGTTTGTTCAATGAACCTGAATGAATACCACGAGAAGGAGCTGCAGCATAGTAACAGTACAAAATCGGCCAACTGGGTCTACACGACAGGAAAAAAAGATGATGAAGTAACGCATAACGCATGTTATGTCACCTCCACGCCGTTTCCCCACCACCAATTCCGAAGTTTTAACTACCGAAATGCATATTAAAATTAAAATACGAGACGTCCAGAAGATACATCTTCGCATGACAACATGTCCAAAGACTTACCTGTACCAATTTTGAAACTCAAGGCCGCCTTTGACACTGGTCTCTCTCGACCTCTAGGTTGGAGGAGAAAACAGATCGAGGGTATACATGGTAAGGAACTCTATCTCCACAGACTATGTTAATTTTTCACGGCTCACAAGTTGTTCTAAACAGATCTTGTCCAGAAGAACGCCGAAAGTCTTGTCAATGCTGCTCTCAAAGGTCCGGCAAACCACGCTGTGATACTTTTTACTCTCTTGAACTCAATTTATCCAACAGATGACAGGCTGACTCGCACGGACATTCTGCTTGAGCTCACTTCGGTTCTTCAATTAGCAAAGCAGAAAGAGGAAGAACTCGTCAAGTATGAGAGGTCGAGGGTTGCATTCACTACTGTGTCCAGAGGCGTCCTTGGAACACTTCGCGGTCGTGTTGCAGCCCGTTCAAATCCTTCTGGTATTGTTGTTATCAAATCTGACTGGGCTTGTAAGTTATCACCTCCCTTTTTTCTGCTTACTACCCGCTGATCGAACCATTACCAGATCCATACAGTTCGCTTCTTAGCAACATGGTTGCATCCTTCGCCAATGGCAATTTATGCCTGGTCGTAGTGAGTATTCTTTCTACAAATCCATTTGATTCAGTCATTGAGCTGAAATGATACGAAAACAGCCAAGTTCCGCCGCTATATCAACCATCTTGTCCTCCCTCTTCCCACTCTTCCTCGATCACTCGGGCTTTGCTGTCCTTGATCCGGTTGACATCACCAAGTCAACCGCACGTCTACTTTCAACCTCCTCTTCACCCTCCCTCGTCAACCTGAGCATCTCTCCCTCCGGAGACATATTCGTCACTGAATCAGCCTCAGTTCCTTCCGCTACCTCCGTCGCGTACATCCACGAGACAGGTGACGCGCCTGCAGCAGGCCATACCCTCGTCCACGCCAAACTCGTGTTCAATGCCCAATCTCCCTTCGCCCCGACAATTGCCTTCGTCGATGACGCCGTATATCCAGCAGTTGTCGCGTCTGTGAAGAGCGCGTTAAGGGATTCGGCTGGGAGGCAGGGGGCTCAAGGTGCAGATGGTGTTGTTGAGAGTTTTGTTAAGGATGGAAAAATGAAGGTTTTGAACAACGATCCGCTCTGGGTTTTGGAGGCTGGTAGCAAGTAAACCCTTGGTCTCTATTTCATTGGTCCTGGATCTCATTATGCACCGAATAGGACTACCTTCACTTTCCCTGAAGGCCGTCAGCCATTCCTTATACTGTCGCGTGTCTCTTCACCTGACGCAGCAGTGGACAGAATCAAGCTTCTGTACGTCGCCTCCATTTTTATTGCCAGCATCCGTCATTGATGCCTTTGTATCCCAGGCCTGCTGTCTCTGCATTTTACATTTACGCCGCCGAGCCATTCCGCTCGTATGTCATAGATGATGTTGACAGCATTATCACTGTTGTGAACGACATCCCGGTTGATTACCTAGGTATATCTTCTCATTACACAATAAGCTCTTTCCTTACTTAGTCGTCTGCTACAGTCAACCCACTTGAAGCTCCTTTCTCCAATGCTACAACCAGGGTCCTTACACGCCCACAACAAGTGGTTATCATCACTCCCAAACGCTCTTCTCGACTCCTCTCTCTGAGCGACTCTGCACTTTCTCTTCAACTTGAAAAGACGATCCTGAAATCCCGCATTAGGAGGGTCTTTGAGGGCGATGGAACGAGGTGGGATTTCTTTGAGAGGGTGGGTACCTCTTCTTTCTCTCATATTTTTTTTTCGTTTTGGACCTGCCTGTGTATTGGTTGGAGAGAAAAAGATTGTACCTGACAATGCATCTTTAAAAGCAAAACTCTTTATTTTGAATTTGATGTTGACTCTCTGGTTTTTTTTTTGACAGGTTAAGATGGTGTTCACCGGAGTCAAGTATCTCACTTACGCCACAGCGTTCACGGGTGCATTCCTTATGTATCGCAGGTACACGAAGTAGTAGGTAACAATAATGCTTTCACAATTTTACCCGGTGATAGAGCAGTGGAAGAGCGGATAAGTTGCTCCTGGGATATGATAATGCCATTTTTTAGAGATCCTCCATGGCGCTTAATAAGCATTTCAAGTTTTTTCCTGCGAATCATTGTTTCAACGCCATCTTGGTTCCTTTGGGTCTGCTCTCGGAAGAGTAGCCTGGATTAGTTAGGGCGCCGGTAACGTTAAAATGTTTACCACATACACGGCGTTCACGGTCCATTAGGTGTTTGAAGAGTCCTGATGCATGCGTCTGGGCCAAGGAACTAATTTCGTTGTCTAAGCTATAGGGTTTTTGTGATACCAGGCAAAAGCAGAGTTCCCCAAATAAAGAAGACTACGATAATCGGTCGAGGGATACTTGAGGCCTTCAAGCGGTTCGTGCTTGAATGAAAAAGCTAGGCTTCAATTGCATCTACTTTGTACAGTTGAACCCCTCTTAACCCATACCTCTACTAAGCCATAACCCCATAACCCATAGATTTTGGCGGGCACCAAACCGAAATTTACACCAAAACTGACCTCTCATAACCCATAACCTCCCATAACCCATACTTGGGGCATTCACCGACGGGTATGGGTTAAGAGGGGTTTGACTGTGCATCGGTTTGTGTTATTGACTTTTGATGTTCAACTTCACCATCTTGTTTGGCATCAAGCCGCATCATTCGATCTTGGGTCATGTTTTTTCACTTTAATCTTGCTGTCCTTCCTTGTTGTCACTCGCCCTTTTCTCCAAATAGTCTGCCAAACTGTTAACCAGTATCGTCTTCGCTTGGTAAACTGTGGTAAACGGGAAAATACACGCCAATTCTCTCAAAGAACCTTTCCAGGTCACGTCCCGTTTATATAATAATCCTGGCATCACTCAATGATGAATTATACCCAAGCTACAACGACTTCGGGCCACTTGCACGTCATTATATATGAAGATTAACCTTCTGGACCAAGCCTACTGGCGAAATTCTTCATCAATGAATCTATCCTAGGCGTATATATTCAACTCCTCCCGTCTTCCGTCCAATTCTCGGTCTGCACAAAAATACCCATCAGGATTCAGGATGCAGCCTTTCCTGAGCGTAGTGGTACTCTAACTAGGGCTAACATAGATGCATGACAATCAGTGACAAAAACTGATCGATTTTCAAGCTCTCGTCTGTATCCATTGTCCTTGCGTGTCTCAGGCTCCTTGGATAGGGGGTGATCAATACTACTCACCAACACACCATCCAGTTAAAGACCAGCTCATGTCAATATTTCACAACTTGACGACGCTTTAGCCATGATAAAATTCTATAATGAAATGGTTGGCGTGAAAGTCGTAGCACCCCTGGTGGAGTGAACTGGGAACCCATTCATAGCCGAGTCTTCGGCGGTACAGAATTTTTTCAAGCGAAAAAAGTAGCTATCAATTGGTTGCTCTAATTTACAGGATTGTCACAAAAGTTCTACGGAAGTATTTACTGGGCAGCTTTCCAGGCATTGTAATAGACGGGAAGGCCATCAACGAAACCTGGCTTGCTTGGATGCCAGCCAAGAAGGGCCCTGGCAAGGTATGGCCTGAGAAGGGAGGTCGTTCCAAGAGCCACCTCATACACTAAAGCGAATTTTGGTTAGCGATTCTTCAATGACGGCTCAATCTAACAGAGAAAAAACGCACAGTTGGTGGGCTTCCTGTATTCGTAGCCCTTGGCTCCAGCCACCTTGGCGAGGGCAGCGAGGACATCATCTGCGGACTCAGTGATGTCGTTGGCAGCGTCGAAGATCTTACCACCACAGAGGACCGCCTTCTCCGAAGCCCTCACATACAGATCGGCGAGGTCGTCAGTGTGGATGAACGCAAACCTGCCTCCAGGGGTACCGGGATACCAGACATTGCCTTCCGATGCGTCCTTGAAGAAAGGTGCAAGGAGAGAGCCGGAGCGACCGTACAGCAGTCCGGGGCGAATAACGAAGCCGTTGAGGATCTTGTCGTTGATGACGAGCTGTTCGCTGTCGACACGCCAGGCGACGAGCTCAGCTGGGCTTCTGATAGGGGTCGTGTCTGTGATGACTTCATTGCGATTATCACCGTGTACCCAGGTGCCGGAGGTGTAGATGTAGTTGAGTTTAGCAGAGCCCTGGGGACGGAGCTCACGGGCAGCTTGGCTGACAGCCAGTAGGGTGTCTGCCGACAGCTTCTTGATATCAGCTGAGCCTCCGACTGCCTCAATCACGACGTCGAGGTCCTTAACGAGGTTGACCCATTGAGCGGGTTTATCAATTTCACCGATGATGGGGATAACTAGGTTAATAATAATAACGTCAGAAGGGATGAATTATTTCTAATGAGTGTTGCCTACTTTCTTCAGCAGCGAGCTGCTTTGCTTTTTCTGCGGAGCGAGTCAGGCCAAAAACGTAGTGACCTGCACGGACAAGGGCCTGAGCAGCGGGGAATCCAATGAAACCAGAGGCACTGTCAGAGTATAATCAATAATTGCCAAACGTCTGGTACGGAGTAAGACCAAATACCCAAGGACCAAAATTCTCATGATGAGTGAAGTGTAGATGTGTGTGTGTGTGTGTGTGTGTGGTGAATTAGACGCTGTTCAAGGCGATGGGAGGTATTGGCCTCAACCGTTCATATCTCAGACTTTATACCCCATTAGATGACGCAAGATGAATTCGCCCAAAACCTCACCAAGTAGAATTCTCGGAAATGTCGGTGGAGTTAAGATGATCCATGATCCACGGTCAATGCAAGTAGAAGCCTTATTTCTAAGCATAACCCACATGATGCGCCGAATTCCCCATTGGTTACAGTGCCATCGGATAAATGTCATTCCAGCTGCAAGATACTGCGTGTACTCCAAGTCCTAGCAAACCAAATGATGTTGTCGACGATTACGAGGTGATTTGAGCGACACATGGTGTGAATTGAAGAGGCTAGAATATTGCTAACAATAGCTGATAAGGAACTTTCTGTGGGTTTCTTACCTGGGTTCCAGTTTTCCAACCTTCCTCCGCCATTCGGCGTTTGCCGGTCACATCTCATCTAAGGATAAGATAAGATCAACAGATAAGACAAGATCAGATGCAACGATAAGCATTGCCATCGTTTGAGCCTCACCCCATTTTTTTTTCTAACCACCCTCCTTCAGTGTTTGGTACGTCTAGATTGGTTTTCATGCCATCTGCTTACACAAACGATGACGCGGCTCGCACGGGGATTCCCAGAATTTCCGATTGCCCTAAAACATTGATCTGAACAGGTTGACTCAAGTTCAAAGCAGACTTCCGAGGACTTCCAATCTCTGGGACATCAGTTAGGCGACCCGCCAAGTTCTCCGAGGACCTTCCATAACTGACATCCATCTCCATCTTCATCTGGTTTCTATGGCGCTGGTCGCCTAAAGGCCGCTTATTTTGTATAAGCTAAATCGGACCATCAAAATTGGAGAAATTCTTATTTCTTTAACTTATAAGTTTAAAAAATCGATTCCATTGAGGTTTATAAATTTGTTAGAGGGATGCAGGAATTTGGTTTGCACTAAAAAATTCGCAGCACCGCTTTTGATGTGACTGATATTATCATGCATCCCCACTTTGCCCTGTGCCCTGCCAGGAGCCACGTTTGACGACAAATCGTTCTGTTTACGATTATCTTATCAAGTAATCTAATCGGACCCTATTCGGCTAAATTGATTGACCGGCGGTCACATCGATATCGAACCGTAAAGGCTGTGCCGCGAATTTTGTTGCGCAAACCCAAATTCCAAGTCACTGTATTGGTTTGAAAATTTGTAACCCTCAATGAAAGAAAGTGGTTTGTTAAAGGAATAACCCTCTAACCAACTGGACCAAAACTGACAGAGTTATTTAGTTTTACGTTGAACGACATAGCGCATTTCTCAAAAGGGTCCATAATCTAATCTAATCGATGGCTCTGTGTATTTGCGAGAGCTGAAGTCTTTTACTCATCTTTGCATCCATACCTGTTGAGAATGCCCACATCTTCCTAAACTTCCTGTGATCCAATGGTCATATGGTCTTCAATTCAACTGAAGAAGGTGCGTGAGGTTGGTCTTTAGGGTGTTGAATGTGTAATCACAATTGTTCCAGACTACGGAGCCACCCCAAAAGAACTCAATAGAATTTGATTATGAGCTGTGATCTGCCTGAACAGGCTATCCTTACAGATTTCAGATGTTTTGTCGCGTGTTAGAATTCCGGCCCAAGATAGTACTAAAGTTAATGAATTCTTTGAATGAAAATTGCAACAAACGCTACACTACGATGTACGAAAATCACCCTTAGGTTTGGGCCAGGTTAGGATTACTTTTGAAAAAATTCTCTGGGCGATTTGGCGCCTTGTACAAAAGTAGCGGTCTTTCAGCGGTCTTCAGGCGACTGGCACCATAAACCACTTCCTTAATAGTCTACTGTCTCGTGTTCTTATCTTATTCCGGGATTGTGCTTTGAATCTTGCATGTCTGTGGAGCACTATTTCTCTGAAGATTCTCGATCATCTTGTTGTACTGGCGTCCATTTTTGATCCATTTTTGTTTTCTTCCGTTCCCAGCTGTAGGTATTTCGCTCTTTGAATTTTTGGGCCGTGATTTTTTGGTCCATGAGTTGTGTTAAAACATGGAGTAGTACAAAATAGGGTGGTGCAAATGAACTATTGGAGCGAGAAAGACGGAAGAAGAGCAATGGGATAAGGATCAGAAAGCTGCAAATAAAGGGGAAATAGACGCAACTCGCTTATGGCTAAGCCCGGTCGCAGAAGTTTCTCATTAAAAAAGGGCATGATAGGGACTCAATGGTATACAGCTCAGTGGTCCTCCTAAATTTGGCTATGTCGAAGATTCTCTGTAAAATGATCCAATAGCTGGTCCGAAAGTCAAGGGATATTCCTCCTCCCATCAGGTTTTTTCCGTTATCAGCTGTGCAGCTACTTGGTGTTTTGAGTTATTCAACTCTAGCGTCACCTATACCTTGTCATTTCGTTATTTGAGTCCGTTGAAAACCCATAATTCATCAAGTCTTTACACAGTCGAAGTTTTCCGCAGATATATACATGTTTCACGCAGACTAGTTCCCAGATAAAAACGCACCCACGCTACTGATTCCAATTTCGGGTGAAACGATTTTAAGACTCGATGTTGTAGATAAGTTTGCCTTGTACGAGAAGACTGAGGTTGGAATAAAAGAAGAAATATACTGAATACATACCCGCAATTATAGGATTTGTCGCAGCTTTGTATTGAGCGTGTGCGGGATTGGCGACATAGGCCAGATAATCCGTCATATTTTCAAGGGTAATGATAACACCTACGTCATTAGTTGATTAGTGCCGCAAACGGAATGTCATTAGTATGTAACCCACCGTCTTCCCATCCACCGTCGAACCCAGCAGCCCTCGCAATGACAACCTTTTCACCAGTCCTGAGCTCCTTGATTTCGGGTATCTTGCTCCCGAGAGAAATTATTTCGTCTCTCCAGAGCTTCTTCTGCTCTGGTGTCGCCTCAGGGGTGAATTTGATAAGCACTTTTTCAAAACAAAAGAGAAAAAAAAAGTGAGTAGGGTGTGCAAGGTGTCGCAATATTTTTACGCACCGATGTGAGAGATCATTTTCCGTTGAACAAAATCCAGAGCCTAAGGACATAGCTCGTTATATATTTCCGAGCGTCGAGACCTGCACCACTGTTTTCCCCGGTGTCACAAACAGGACTGGTCACATACACGTGACGTGATCTTCCCCGCTGCAAATCCGACCTTGTTGAACTTGTCCGACTCCCTGACTACTCTCTCCGACTGTGCCAGCGCCATGGCATTTTTAATGACCATTCCTGAGACCACAAGTGCTTCTTTGTCCCATAAGTGCCCCATGATAGACCCAGTTTATTCCGCAAAGCTCCCCGTTGACTTCCCAACCCTTGCTTAACCCAGCCCTTCTCGATAACCCCCCGCAATCCCCTCCACAGATAGCCAAGGAGTAGCTCGATGCATTCACTGCTATTATAAGCAAGGAAGGCGCCAAACCTGAAGATGTCCTGTCCTTATTCCAGCCCGACGCTTGGTGGCGAGATATCCTTTCTTTGACTTGGGACTTCTGTTCCCTTCAGGGCGAGGCACAGATCTCCAAGTTTTTGGAGGACTGTATTCTCTTCTCCGCCGCGGGTTGGAAGGATATCACCATTGCCACTGGTGAAGGAATGAACACAGTTCTCCTGCGTCCTCGTATGGGTCCAATTCTTCATCAACTTCACTACGACAGTTGGCACCGGTGTTGGCATCCGTGCATCTCGTTCCTCCTGCCAACCAGGCAAGCCAAGGCATTACTTGAAGGGCATTTTTGGTCTTCACCACCCCGAAAGAACTGGCGAGTTTAGAAACCCTATTCCCAACCACGGGTTCTGGCCAAGTAAGAGATAGCAAGAGGTTGGTTATGATGACCGCGAGCCTGCCGTCCTCGTTGTTGGAACTGGCCAGAGCGGTATGGATGTCGCGGCCCGCTCGAAGGCTATGGGTGTTGACGTTCTTATCGTTGACAAGTGCGCGACCCCTGGGAATTTGAAAATTTTATGCCTAACCTTCGTCGACTTCTCCCAATCATCTTAGCAGTGGACGAGTCGATATGATGCTCTTTGTCTCCACGATCCTGTTTGGTACGACCACATGCCTTATGTAAGTGGAGTGCACCCACAATCAGAAGAAAAGGTTTTCTTAACCGTGTTCACAGATTCCGTTTCCTAAAACATGGCCTGTATTCACACCCGCACCAAAGCTGGCAGGATAGCTCCGCGCCCACGCTGAGTCGTTGGAACTCAACATCTGGACCACCTCAATGATCCATGGTATGCATTTTGATGAACCGAAGGAAATCTGGGAAGTCAAGATTTCCAGAGGTGATAAGGAGGAAAGGGTCGTCAAGGCCAGACATGTTGTCTTTGCCATTGGTACTGGAAGTGGTGTGCCTATCATGCCGGAGGTTCCTGGAATGGTAAATTCCGTCCATCTTCGTCCCTATGAATCATTTGAACTTTTTCTCTTTTTTTTGCAGGATAAATTGAAAGGCACACCTTCATTCCAAACAATTTCGGCACCACGAGAGATCACATTGGAAAGAAGGGGGCATTGGTTATCGGCGCTTGTACTTCCGGTGAATTCGACAATTCCTTAAATTCATCTCAGATTAAACTTACATGATTTTCTTTTACTTTCAAGCTCACGATATCGCCCAGCGCTTTTACAACTACGATATAGATGTGACTATGTTCCAACGCAGTTCGACGTACATTATGAGCAAAAAAAATGGATAGCCAGTGTTGTTCAAAGGTATGTATTCGCTTTCCAGCCACTTTTCCTACTTTCTTTTGATGCATTCGGTCCTTGAATATGAACAGGACCTTACGAAGAGAACGATCCTCTCACTGAGGCCGCAGATGTCTTGACCGCATCACTGCCTCTCTATTTTGGCAGAGTTATGATCCGCAGGGTCATTGCGGAAATTGCTGAGAAAGATCGGTATGTGCTCTCAGACTGATCACTCGTGTCATGTTTACATTATTTCTATTTCAGAGATATTTTGGAGGCCCTTGATGAAGTCGGTTTCAAGACTAACAGTGGCGTCGACGGAAGTGGGTTCGCGTTTATTGCTGCGGTTAAGGCTGGAGGTTATTACCTTGGTATGCATACCCACTCTCCAAAGAAGGTGAGTTCGGACTGATGATTTATGTAGATGTTGGTATCTCTCGACTTATCACCGACCAGAAGATCAAATTCGTCTCAAGCACAAATCTTTCTCACTTCACCGATAACAGTGTTGTGTTCGAGAATGGGCAGGAAGTACAGGCTGATATTGTTTGTGCTACTAGGTTCGTATCTCACTTTGCCTTTTTTATATATGAGCTTGTCGTTTTGACGAATCTTGAAGCTTCGGAGACGGTAGAGGACCCATCATCGACCCGACCAAGGTGCCAAGCTGAGGCCTATCTGGGGATTGGATGACGAAGGCGAGACCAACGGCGCGTGGCGCTGGAGTTGTGTTGAGAACCTGTACATGATGGTGGGCAATTTGGCCTCCACTTTCTGCATATCGCTCTCCGTGAGTTTTCTTTTTCTTGAAATGACTGATTCGGTCTGAGGATACTCATTTCATTTATTTATAAATAAAAGCTTTGAAGGAGGGATGGTGGGATGGTCAACGGTCCGAATGCGTTTTGTTTTGTTATAATTTAGAGGAAACTATGCCGTTGTAAATCGACTTACATATACCAACATCTATGAAATAAACAAATGGAGAACTCCCTGACTCGCAAACTACATAACTGAAGCATTACACATCTTGAGAACGTGATCCTGGACTTGATCATAGTAATACCCATTATTCGCCGAGATGGTTTGACGTCAAAAGGCCAAGGGCCATCTTTCTTGAGGTCTCGAATAGGGATTTTTTGTGAGTTGAATCAAGTACGTATAGTGATCCCAGGTTTTGGAACCCTGACCACAAGGCTGAGTAAAAACAAAAAGTTAAAGAAAAAATACAGATGTTGCAGCTCCAAACTGTTTTCTCACGATCCCTTCTTGCTCTCGTTTCATCGTCATTACTCGTTTACCTTCCTCTTATCATCTATCACGTCTATCACCACCACCACTGCCGGCAACGATGGCAACGACAATTTGGCCCCTCATATAGTAGAAATGGTTAGGGAAAGTGTCTCAGCATGCTAAAGTAAACGCGTCAGCCGCTACATCATCCATTCATGTAACTGCTATGTTCGACCCCGTTGGTCGGCAGGTTTGCCCTCCGTGTAACCTCAGAACCTGGCCTCCCGAATTTGATCCACCAATTTCCCCCAAACTTCCTGCACTAACCCCACCGACCTTATCTTACGGTACCTTTAGGATTGGTTGTCATGATACCTTGGTCTGCGAAGGAGGCTCACCACTTTCAACACCGAGACCAATCTGCTTTGGAAATTGGAAGTCTATGGACATTGGGTGGGTCTGTGACCCCGTCTTTCGCGTCTCCGGAGCGCGCAGAGCAGTGTCTTGTTATATAATGAAGCATGTGTTCAAACTCCAGCCTCAATCCCTACCCTAAACCACAATGCCTTCTCTGTATCCTGTTCTCCAGCTCGATAACGATGACCTGACCATTTCTCCTGAGACCATGAAGTTTCTCAAGAGGGAACTTGGAGAAAACCTGACCGACCAAGAGGTCACGACAATCTTACTAGATACTCGTAAATCGTACGTCAGAACTATTTTTAAGAGAGATTGTTTAATTAACTCTCTCTAAAGTGCATAGTGAGTAGATGATTTTCGCTTGTATTGCATGGTTAGATGATGGTTTTCCAAAGCCAAATTATGTCGTTCCCTTGTATTCGCCAGTTCCACTTCGTCTCTTTTTTCATGGAGAGAAACATCATCTACAAGCATATCGTGGAGTACGCTCAGAAAACCCCCTCCGATAAAAGTCCTGTCGTGCTTGACCTAGGATGCTGCAGTAAGTTCCTGTCCCTTTGTTGTTCTCACGTATCTCACAACCAATCATAGTGGGTACCGACCTTAGAAAGCTTCTGCAAGATGGATACCCCGCGAACTCAACCTCCACCAATGTCTACGGCTGCGAACTCTTGCCCGAATTCATCACAGAAGGTCACAAACTTTACAGGGATGGTCCTGACTCAAAGAAACCCACTCCCATCAAATTTTTCTCGGACGACATCTTCAATGTGCCAGTCAAGGCGGATGGTGCTGTCGCCGAATCTGGTTCTTTCGGCCTGAACAACCTCAGAGGAAAGATCGACATCCTCTACGCCGGTGCTCTCTTCCATCTCTTCGAAGAAGAGAAGCAGTTCGCCCTCGCTCAACGCCTTGTCGCTCTGATCAACGCGAAATTTTCTGCTGACAGGAACAACACCGAAGCTATCATTTTCGGTCGCCATATCGGAAGCCTGGAGGCCCATAAAGCGCACAGGCCAAGTGAGTTCGGCGGTGCCTTCGGTCATTCCCCAGAGAGCTGGAAAGAGATGTGGGAGACGATCCTTGTCCAAACCTTTGGCCAGGGGGTTCTCAAGCACGTTGAGATTGATGTCCTCAAAGAAGATTTGATTCCCGACTCAAAGAACGTATTCCACCATGCTTGGCTCTGGTGGAGCGTGACTTTACGCCTTCCATTGTAATTAAAAGTATCAACTTGTGTAAGATAACACGTGTCCAGTGTACAGGAAGAAAAATCCTCGTGTAGTCAAACATTTGTAATCATATGTCCAGATTTCCTGCCTATCTGCATATACGGTGGTCATAAAATGGTAATTAAATTCCGAAAAGATGAATGGAGTTCCGGGGGGGGGGCTGTTGAGACTCAGAGCACTAGAGCGGGGAAAGAGTATCCATTTGAGTACATGAAAATCAGTCTGACTTCAAATACATCGTCTTCAAGAGTGCTCATCTACGTCACGTTGGTGGCTGATGTGAGCGAGGCTAATTTGATTCAAGTCCACAAATGCATGTTAGCAACGGACAGCGGCCAGAACCAACAAACCCTTAGTAACTTGCAGTCTCCTATGTAAAACAGACCTAAATAAAGTGATCACTAATCTTAAAGCCGATCGGAACCTGCGAACAAACAAGGACTAACTAAGCACCCTTTTTGGGCCGCAACCTTGTCCGTTGCTCATAGAACATCGTCGATTTTCGCGACTCAGCGTCCCTCACAGAACCTTCGAGCATCATCTCAGAAAGCTCTTTTTACGTTCAGGCACCCGCGGCGTACTTGGGGGTAGCAATACATTTCTCACTGGGAAACTAATGAGCAATTCGGACATCAAGTGGAACAGGCATGGTAGCCCAACAACGCTCATACATTTTTTGTTTGTTGACACCTGGTCGGTGTACTCAATAGGACGGTTAGGCACGACACCCACACTCGGGTTAGCGCATTACTTCGAAGCTTCTCAACGCCCTTCCTTCCAGCAATGCTACACTTGAAATCAACGATATAACAGAGCTTGGAACATACGTAAGTCAAACTCGCCCCGGCTCCGTTCACCGGTGTGACGAAAGCGTCCTTAGTACTTCTAGTGAACGGCTTTATTTTCAGGGGCGACTTTTCCAACATGGGTTGTGGACTCGAGTGTAAATCCGTGGGGGAAAGTCTGAAGGACACTCTCATAGGGAACTGCGCTCGTGAGAGTCGCTAATCCCATTCTAGGATGAACGTAGCCGCACCCCGCCAGAGTAAAGTGCTGCAAAGAAATTACATCGAGTACGGAGGCTCAGGTGGAGCAACTCCGCCTGAAAATTATTGTCCTTGTCTCACAGATGATCTTTAGTGGATCTCTACCGTACATTTCATAATTTGACGGTCACAGACTGTCGGGAAACATGAGGTATAAATGCTGTGAGGTGGTAAATGCATAACTCGTCGAAAAATGCGTCCTTCCGCCATTACCACCAGTCTCGCGTTTATTAGTAGTTGTGTTGCAGTTAAAGCTGCAGCATTTGACTATGTTGTCGTCGGAGGTGAATACTAAACCGTTTACTCGAATGTTTCTATCAGCCCGGATCCGCTAATATCATTCTTAAATTTCCTTAGGTGGAACTGCCGGGCTTACGGTTGCTTCTCGCCTAACGGAGAACCCGAAAATATCTGTGCTGGTCCTCGAGGCTGGCCATAGTGATTCTATTGATTTCAATGTGTCGTAAGTTGAAAGTATGCCTTTCGTCCCCACATGATTGTTTATGTCTCTTCAGCGTTCCAGGACTTGACTTGACTGTCATTGGGGGCTCTATTGTCGATTGGAACTACACTACTGCTCCTCAGTCTTTCCTTCTCAACCGTACAATTCCATACTTTCGTGGTTTCGTTCTCGGTGGCTCAAGGTACATTCTATACGTTTCCCTTGCATCCTAACATTTTCTCATTGCATACGTTCTAGCTCAACCAACTTCATGGCCTATACTCGTGGTGCTGCAGCCACATACAATGCATGGGCTGCTCTCGGTAACATAGGCTGGGATTGGAATCATGTTTTCCCATATTTCAAGAAGGTAATTCTAATTATTTGCATATTATCGTCCTTTTGACACTAAAAAAATCTAATTATCAAGAGCACGCAATTCCATCCTCCTTTCGCAAACCAGTCGGAGGTTGTTTTTGACATATCGGCATATGAGAATCCCTCAGGCGGTCCCCTCCAGATTTCCTACGGTGGTTATATTGAGCCTATTTCGATATATTTCAGCCAAGGATTGGCAAATGCTTCAGGCGCCAACTTGCAAGAGCATGATATAAATGGTGGATTCCCACTTGGCCAGGCGTACCTGCCTCTTACCGTCAATCCCGCTCATATGACGCGAAGTTCTTCCGCTGCAAGTTTCCTCGCTGTTGCCGCAAACCGGCCGAATCTCCAAGTCATCACCAGCGCGCTCGCCACACGTCTTCTATTCGCTCCTACAAGGCATGCGGGTGCAACTCCTGTCGTCACTGGCGTGGAATACTCCGATGTCAATGGAAATTTGCAACAAGTCACTGCCAAGAGGGAAGTAATCCTTTCAGCTGGTACTTTTGGCTCGCCTCAACTCCTCATGGTATCCGGCATTGGTCCCGCAGAGGAGCTTCAGGCACACAATATCCCTGTCGTTGTTAACAATGAGGCCATTGGTCAGAACATGTGGGATCACATCTTCTTTGGCCCTGTCTATGAAGTCACGGATAATATCACGACCTTCAGTCAGTTCAATGCGAACAAGACATTGTTTTTGCAAGACATAATGCAGTACAAGAATAACATGGGCGAGCTTAGTGGCGCTATCTCAAGCATGAGTGGATACGAACGTGTTCCTTCTGAGGTTCTCGCCCAAATTCCTGGCGGAGATCATCTTGAAGCTCTCGACCCTACTTGGCCTCATATCCAGCTGGAAATCATTGTACGTTCTCTTACATTTTTTATTATTTTTTATTTAGCGCACTCATGTGCTCCTCAGGCTGGAGGTGGCCCTCCCACGCCGGAACCAGGCAACTTTGTTGTCGCCGCGGCCGTGCTCCTTTATCCCCTCTCAAAAGGCTTTGTCTCCCTCGTCTCAAACTCCACCAAAGACAAGGTGATCGTCCAACCCAACTGGCTCTCCTCTGAGACCGACCGCCAAGTTGCCATCTGGGCGTTCAAGCAAGTCCGTGAGGTCATGTTGTCGGAGACTCTTGCCCCCGTAGTCATTCGGGAGGCGTTCCCAGGTCTGCAAGCGCAGAGCGACGATGATATTCTCACTGCCATCCAAACCGTTGCCCATCCTGTTTACCAGGTCACAGGCACCTGCGCTATGAGGGCTCGCAGTGATAATGGTGTCGTTGATTCACACCTCCGCGTTTACGGTGTACAGAACCTGCGGGTTGTGGACGCAAGCATCATGCCTATCATAGCGTCCGCCAACACGATGGCACCAACCTACATGATTGCTGAAAAAGGAGCAGATTTGATCAAGGCAGCTCAGTGATCTAGTTAATGGTCACAGCATCGTCATTCATTTCGTTATAACGGTTAGGTTCCTCAGGCTTATACACTCCTTATTCCGTTAGTCCGTCCACAGAAGTGATAAAATATACAATGTAATCAGTTCCAATCGCCATCACTAATACACATTCTGCAAAGGAGTGCATGCTAACACCTCAATACGTGTTACATTTTAGGGGATACAAACTTTAGGCAACAATAGTTGATAAAACTGGTAAATATAACTAATAGAGGTTCAGCCCCAGTGAAAACCGGTTCTGACCGAATCTGACCGTGCTTAGAAAGCAACATTTATATCGCAATTTCCCACGTCTCACTAATCTCCCACTTCGTTTTTTTTCGAGATCTAACGCTTCTACCTCTGCAATTGCATGTATCATCGACAGACTAATTCGTGTAAATTTACAGCACATAATATTTGTCTGGCGCAGCATTTACTCTAAGTGGCTAATAATGGTGTGGTATAGAAAAGAAACGAGAAACAAAGAAACAATCATCAAGCGGTCTCATCGGGGGCGTTCCGCTTCTCCGTCTCACCATCCTGCAGACCCCACGTCCCATCCGTGATATTCTGCAACGGCATCTCCTTCATCACAAGTGAGGAAATAAATCCAACACCAGCAATCGCAATCATAACCTTCCAAAGCACGTCCAACGAATCCGCAAATGCCGTCCGAACTTGGTCCCTCAGGGGTTCCGCCAGGCCTTCAATTTGAGGTATCGCAGCGTAGCTAATTTCGATACCCTGAGGCAGGGAAGATAAAAATGCTTGCGGGAGGCGGGAGCGCAGTTGATTCTGTAGTACAGTTGCACCGATAGTTATGCCCCATGCCTAAACCGAGAATGAATGATCAGCGGCTAACCCAAGTCTTTTGTATATACACTCACCTGGAAGAAAGAACGGATAAATATGAACAGGGAAAGAGCGCTTGCATTGTCTCTGACGTGCAATGGGGCAAGTATAGGGAATGTAGTTGCCGTGAACTGCGAAGCGAACCAACAGAAGAATGAAAAACGAAGCCAAAATAATAATAATATTAATGCCACTTGAAACTTACCAACATTCCAAATCCGATACCTGCCACGATCTGAAAGCCAACCCAATTCCGTACCGCCGAATCGACGTTCAACGTGCTCTGGAGTCCCATTCCGACCGTGATGAACACCCAGGCCATGACATTCTGAGGCTTGTATCGATTAAAAGCCGTCGCTGTCCCGCCGGCGACGATGGCAAAAGGCGCCACTGAGAAACTGTAAGGAAACATGTCTATGCCACTTCGGAGAGGAGAGCCCCCCTTGCAGGCTTGGAAATAGACTGGCAAATAGACTATATATATACCAGACCACAAGGTTATTTTTGAAGCATTTCTCGATCGAGAGACGAGGACGTACAAAGCGCGGCAGAAATAACAAGACCTTGTAATCCGGTCCCAATATAACTGCCGATGACGTTTCAGAGATGTGAAGAGTAGTCTGATAAGAAGGTGGAATTTATCTGCTACTCACCCGCTGATAGATGTACGATTAGCGATGATCCTCAATGGCACGGTCGGTTCGGCGGGGACCATCACTTCATACACCATAAACGCGAACAGCCCCACGACTCCCAGGATAAGGGGGACAAGGACATGAAACGAGGACCACGGGTATCGGATGCCGCCCCATGTGAGGCCTAATAGCGCCGCAGTGCTGCTTCCGACAACGATGAAATTCCCGCTTTTTATGAAACGGGGGTTAATACTCGTCATCAATAACACTCTTTCCTCGACCACTTACATCCAATCGATTCGACGGAATTTGTCTCTGAATGTTTGATGGGGTATTTTTAAATTTAGGAAGAAAAGACAGAGCAGCATAGATATGCCAGTAAGAGGAAGATTCAAGTCTTTGGGAGAGAGCCAGATTTAATGGAGAAAGATTTTTTAAAAAAAAAGACACATGGACCTACAGAATAGTCCACGCCATGTGAAATCACGTCGCTGTGCGAATGCACCGCCCTAAGCATGCAAAAAATGAATACTTGGACAAAATCCGAGATGAGAATGGAATGATATACGAACAATGATGGGGCCAACGATGGACGCGATGGACCATATAAGACCAATCATGCCTTGGTATGCACCACGTTCGCTCAGAGGAACGAGGTCGGCAAGGATGATCTCGGTAAGGGATAGAATGCCGCCGGAGCCGACACCTTGTACAGCTAAAAACAACACGATCGAAATGAGTCGTCGGGTTAGAACAATAACACAAAGTTATGAAGCAACGTACTACGACCACCGATTAACATATTCATATTTTGGGCTGCACCGCATAGAGCGCTGCCGAGGGCAAAGATGAATAGAAAAATAAGGAGTATAGGACGCCGTCCGAAGATATTGGCCAGATGACCTGACATGGGAATAAAGGCGACACCAGCGAGTACATAAGCGGAACCTATCCAGACGAACTCTTCTCCTTGGAGGTCGTTTATGATCGTTGGAAGGGCAGTGGCAACCGCTCCCTGGACACAGTGGCTTTCTAAGAAATAAAGAATGGACATGAGGAGGACAAGGACGACGCACCGTGTCCAATGCAGCGAGAAAAGTAGCGATCATGATGGAAAACATGGAAAGCCAAAAAGAGACGGGTTTCTTCTGTGCCGGCTTTGGAGAGTCGACCATTGTCTCTGTTTTGACATGCCCATCAGAAGGGCCGTCCATTGGGAGTGACGAGGGAGAAAAAAACGATTAGTATTGGGCTATGTAGTGAGCAAAGGGGGAGGCAGGTTTGTTTGGGGAATCACATATAAAAGTTATTCGTTTGCCGACGGCGCCCGAAACCGCCATTGTTTGAAACGTGAAAGTTCCCAATCAAAATCGGACCTAGGATGAGTGAGGAAAAGTGAGACAATATTACTTAGCCGATATCGACTAGTCCAGATACAACAAGAGAATTAGAGGGCATCCGAGGGCGTCCGTATATTCGAAACACATACGGCGGCAAAACACCATTGCCTCGTGATATGCTGAATAATTGCCCAAGATGGGTTGCATGATCGGGAGAAAATACCAAAAATAGAAGTTCACTGCAATGTTGAATAAGTCTTATCTTGGCGCTACTCAAGGCGTGTACACTCTTTCAAACGGTGTCCAGCCAGCATGGGCCGTTCACTTGTATTGTCGCAGTATGTACTTCCATCTTACACTTTACACTCTAATCAATCTCAAATAGTTTTTTTCGGCCATTATCATTTATACTTATTACTAGCCTGTCAAACCGACTACCCAAGCGATTACCACAACAACTTCCGTCCTTGAGCGTCTCCGCGATAATGGGACTCGCAGCGGGTCAGAACTTGTACTCTTTTGAGTATATAAGAGAAAAAAGCATGGCGTACGCAACCAAAAGAAACACAAGAAGAGGGTCGCTAACTTGGAAGCGTGGATGACCTTTGGTTTCATCTTAGCCTCCAAAAGCTCACCGGAAGCCAATCAAGACCAGAAGAATGACGAATGCGAGAGGAGGGGCTGGACGAAATGTACTTCTGTTGTGGCAGTGTCCTCCGGTTTTCGTCTACATTCCCCTCGACCAGTGCCGCTCCGCCTTTGATCACGGTGATATCGATCGACGATCTACACACGATTGAGAAGCTATAATACAGAACCTCCGATCCAATACATCAAGCGTGCTTGCAAACTTATGAAGTAAACGATTTTCAAGCAGTTACAATAAAAATTGACGATGGCTTTAGGAGAGGGCTAAAAGCAATCGAACCTTGTACACCAGTATCAATGTGGTATGAACTGATAAGTACGTGGCAAAGCAACGTACTGAGTGCTAGACGCATGTCTTATGTCCAAATCTTCCACACCTGTGGCCCAACAAGTACATAAGGACGCGCCTTTTCGATGGTCTCGTCAAGCGGTCCCAGGTCCAACACCTCCAACGCTTCTTTGTCGGTACCAGTTTCAATGGCAATGACATTGCACAAGTATGGCTCATCGGCACGGGCCTCATGATCGTATGCAGTCGTGATGCACTTGTACGCTTGCCGGTTCAGACCTTGAACGATGGTCACGAGGGGGGAATCCACTTCTTCGTCGTTTCGGTGGGCAATTTCGAAAGTTTTGGCGATCAACCCTCGGTCAATTTTGAATCCCTTAGCATAATACTGGCGCTTCTGCATCTTTACTTAGCTCGCTGTTCGTACCTGGTGGTGGTTGTCAATGTACTTATTGGATCATTCTCTCGTGACAGCATCACGACGATAAACAGCGTGACCAATTGATGTGACATCGACAATAACTGCCCTTTTCTCATCTGTCCCATACCATTGGCATCACCCATCTTGGATCCACTATATATCCTGCTGTATACCTAGCTGACCTGCGTCTGCGTATTTTTATTATCTCTAGCTTCCACTTGGCTTCTCAGTACCCCGTAGAGGACAACCACATTAGAACGCCTGCTTGTGTGTTAAAGAGTCTCTGTCCATTTAGTAAGTGTTACTTCCTTAATAATATACACTGGTTTCCTCAATCTGGAGTCTGTCAAGCCTACACTCCTGCGACAGAAAATCTATCAAAGCTATGCCAGCTGTATTACAGACCGCGCCCTACTTGAAGTACATCATCCATTCCCCTTCAACCGGAGTCAATCCCCGAGGACATCATGTATCCCGTCATAGCTGAGTTCCCTGAATGCAAAGTTCCGAGAGAACGCTTCCTCGTCTATCCACAGCTGGCATTTCCTGGACTGACCAGAGGATTGAAGGGAAGACAGGGCAATCTCAACTTGTTCCATAGAGATTTGTACCAAACAACTGATAGCAGTCATAGAAAGAGGATGCGCAGGTATTTCTGACTTTGCCATTGGTAATTTCGATTTTACCAATGCACCCCACTCCAAAATTCACGTCGGGGCTGAAGCCAGACATGCTCTTTGCATTATGTTGGACTGGCCAGAGCCCTTGTCCATTGCAGACAACGAACTCGTAAGGATTGTGTTTCATGGTCTATTTCTCCATTCAGAAGAACAGGCAAAGTCGGCAATGGAAGTAGGCTCTAATCTCGTAGCACCAATGCCTTTTTTTCCTTTTAGTGGGCCCATACTGGGGCTCCAATCCGGTTTAAGCCTTTTACAGATGCTCAACTCACCGGTCGAACCCACAAACCTTCCGATACTGGAAATTTCATAGAGGCTACTCGGGCACAGAATTGCTTGGCGTCACCTCCTGCACGACTTGGAATGGATGAATTAAGGGACGGTGATTGCTACAACAGATCAGGCTGCGCAACCTCTTGTCACTGCAGCTTTAAATTTTCGATGTACGCCCTTCTTCACTTTCGTCCCTACTTTGAGACTTACTGGTGAATAGAGTATGTTGGTTGATTGAATGGGTACTAGGAATTTGGTGGGAGGCGGTGTGACCTAGCGAGGTCTGTTGTGAGTTCTAACGAGAAAATGTTGGCGTGTGGCTATGTATTAGCAAGGTTTGGCGAGGTCATGCAATGGAAGGCCCGTTGATTGATCACAAGTGGAGAGGAGAAACGAAAAAAGCGCTACTGTACAATAAATGTACAAGGACAACAAAAGTGATAAAGCATTATATCCATGGTATTAACTCTTTGTCCCGTCCTTGTTCTTTTATCGTACTTAGCAACGCTATGATTCTTTGGGCGGTCTTCTTGTGATAGTATTTATGATTCGTATGGCTTACATTACTTCTTCCCTTTATCGTCCTATTTGCATATTTATTAGTTTCGGATTTTACTCCCTTTGAAGGCTTGCCTCGCATGAGTCGCATCCGCACACCCTGTCTTTCTTCGTTCTCGCTTTACACAAACTTCTACCTCCCGTCTATTTTGTTTGCGGATTCCTTGTTCAAATATCCCCACCCTCTCCTGAGCCGTCATGCATCATGCTTGATCCAGGCTTGCGCCTAACTGTATGTAATCAGGCACATTTCCACATAGGAAATATGACATCATTGGCACTTGCTTGCCCTTCCAAAAGTAAAGAGTTAATGCTGCAGATGTCCGCACTAACTTTCCGAACAAGTGAATCGATTATACACACATGAGACCTTCACCGTAACATGAATGTCCTTATCTTAAGAAGAAGTGTTTTTGATGGGACCACATGGATTGTTGCTGAACTCTCCATCAAAGCGCGCGACTCGAGCTGGCAATTCCCGCTTTTCCAGTTCTTATATGGGGAGTTTTAGCATCCTCACATACAGCCTAATCACGAGCCTACGCCGTGAAGAAACTGGGAGGGAACGTGGCATATCGGTGCAGAAAGTCGTAGTGTTAGCAGGCTGGGCGGAACTAATCGAGGCACAGATCTTTCTCACGCGCGGGCCAGTGCCTCACTAGGCCTAATGGAAACTGCAACGAAGGACTCACAGCCCACTTCACCCTTCCTTTACCCGCTCACATTCTCTGGACACAAAATTTCACTATTAAGCCACCATGTTTAATCTTCATCTTACCACTTATCTCAACGTAGACCGCCCTCAACTTCTGCACTCTTCCGTCATGGTATACTTCTTATCTTCGTCCTCACTCGAGCGCTACACCTAAAGAACAGTTTTTTGCAGGAGTTGCCAGTCGACGCTTTGGGGCCTGACCTGTCCTCGCAGCTAAGGGCCTCACTTACGGTTGACTCCTCCAACGGACTCGCATGCGCTGCGTCTGCAAGACTATGGGAATGTCTTCTTGAGGAACACCGCTTACCCTACCTTTTGCTGAGAGTGGCGGACATCCGAATGACGCTGGGTAGCAAAGTTACTGCCCTAAGCTTGTATGAAGAGGTTAGTTCACTCGATATACATAGAAGAGATGCGATGTTGCTCATTTCATGTAGTTGCGAACGATGTTGGGGGATCCACACCTCGCCCGTTGGATTGAGGATTCTCGTTCGTCTATTCTAGCCGAGGCAGAGCGGCAGCGTAAGCCGTCATTTAATTTTGCCAACGTAACCTCGTGGCTGAGGAATCTTCGTAGTGTTAAACTACAAGACTAATTTGTCGCTGGGCTTCTCGCCGAGCCAACGTTGGCGACCGACAGCAGAGAAGGATACGTTCCCTTACTGCAAACTCCAACGCGCTCAGATTGACGGTATGCGCGGAAAATGGCAGAATATTGATTCTCCGGAGGACATTATGGCCAAATTCCTGAATCTTCACTGTCTCGAGACCAATGTCATTGAAGGAACCATGAAATTCGATTCATCTGTCAATTCCTCGTTTGTTGCACACCCTGTGCTGGAATTCCTTACATTCTTCGCAGGCTACAACTAGACTGGTAGAAGTCGGCTTCTACAATCAAGCAGAGCTAGTCGATCAAAGCAACCCCATAAGCGGTGCTGTGCGAAACCGTGCCGTTGCAGTGTCTATCCTTCAAGATACACATAAGGTCACAAATACTCGCTGTCTTTGCCTCCCTGGATAATCCTGATAATCCTGTACATATAGGCCCTGAAAGGAATATTTACTTTCCTCGAGTCTGACCCACTAAATCTAACCGTAGAAACAGTGTGTCGTCTTCACGCACAGCTCATGCAAACGAGCCGAGTCCTATACAGTGACACGGGTTCCGGGTTTAGACTGTCTTACCTTAACATAGGAATAACTCGACAATCCTCCAGCCTCAATGTCACTGCGACTCTTCACGAGCAAGGTGTGAAGATACAATTTTGTCCTTCTGATGAAGTTGACGCAGAGCTCAATACGTTCTGCCGACGTTTCAATGTTAGTATGAATGTAGCATCACCTTAAAATTGACCATACAAATGTACTGATAATCTGGCAGGAACTTGTTCAACAAGCTGATAAGGACCCTTTCGCCTCTGCCGCATGGATCAGCCATGTTTTACTCACTATTCATCCCTTTGAGGCATGTTTCTTGTCGTGTTAATTACATTCCGCTTATAGTTTTGCTCGACTGCATAGGATGGTAATGGTCGATTGTCCAGAATCTTAGCATCTATACCACTACTGAAGAATGGATTCCCACCTCTCTGTATCCCAGAGTTCTACAAATCTGCATACAATATGCTTCTCAACAATGCAAGTTTTATTGTCCCTGCTTCTTGGTTTCCATGACTGACTGTTACGCAGATAAGAGCCAACCGAGACGGAGACTACCAAAGATTGATGGAAATGTTATATGATGCAACAGATGCATCGTTGAATATGTTGAAGGCAATGGTTTGACTTGGGAACCAAGAGGGGGTAATGACTGGAAGAAAAAGAGCTGCCATGTCACGGAAATTATCTGCTTTATGCTGAGCGCTTTCCAATCAACAACTAAAGTCACAAAGAACAAACAAACATATATAGAGGTGGGATAACGAGGAGTACATAGACTCGCTACCAGTACGTTATGCCGTGTCTGCATCCAAACAGGTGCAACATCAATAACAACAAGGACAACATCACCTATCGGACTTTGAAAATAAGGGACACTGCATAACGACTGGGAGTAACGGGGAGATTTTAAGGGGGTCCCAATTTGTGACGGGGACTTAGCCAAAATTCGTGTTCGCACTCATGTAGCTTTTTCTCATTTCCGTAATTCCCTCAGTGTTTCCTCAAATTTTTATGTACATGCTATCAAATACAAGAGTTAACATTATATATATTCCATAAGTGTGCCTACTGAGGATGAGAAGGGTCCCGAGAAGGTAAGTTTGAGTGTAAGCTTTGAGATGATGAGCTAGTATTGGGTATGTGAGACGGTGTTTTCCACTGAGTTGGAGGGGTATTTGGGAGTGGAAGGTGGGTATATAGTATGGTTAAGGTGAGTAGTAGGTTGGAAGGTATGGCATCATGAACCTTGAGTATGGTTACATTCCGAGATGTGTTGCTACATGATGGGTCATTGGTGTTGTCGGTAGTGTAGGTGGCGCTGATAATGTTGATGTCAATGGGTGTGTTCGAGAATGGATGGGCGTTGCGAGATATGTGAGAGCGTTGAGTAGTGTGAAGGTGGGATTAACGTTCACAGATTTGGGACCTGGCAAACGCCGAAAATACTTATTGCACTTCTTGAGGCTCGAAACGACCAACAACTGTCAAAGAATTTTAATGATATACTGACCAAGGGACACGACATGCACTTTGCAAACCTCATTGCTACCGCTCGTCGAGAGTCTTGACAAAAACAAGGTGTACACAATCCAAAAAGGGTGAGTGCTGGATGATGACGATTAGCCTGTAAAAAATGTCATTGAAGTGGGCCGTTGGCCCGTTGAAGGAAACAAAAACCCAGCTTCTGACTATAATGATGCACTCCGAAACCTTCAGGCACAACAATGAATGAAACAGGTAGTTCCAGCATCAGCCAAAGAAAATGTTGCTGCCAAAGAAGCCATAATCTTTCTACAATGACAGGAGGGAGGCTCAGATGTGGGCCGGGTGGCTGTGGGTAAGGCCACAAGCATGGACAGTGCCAATATGGAGAGCAAAGCTGTTGGTAGTGACGAGAGGATGAGCAGAATACATGGACAACAGGCTGTTGAAGATGAGCCTACCTTTGCTACAATGGGGTGCTGATTATGTGGCACTGCCAGTGGACATGGACACTGAATGTGGAAACATAACCTCAAGTGACAAGAGCGAGGATGATTTAGATGATAGAGATGTCTTAGAATTATGCGAAATTTCACTAAGTCTTTTGTGACAAGTGTGACTCCCTTAAATCTTCCCCGTTGCTCCCAGCCGGTTCTTACAGAACCTTTCGGAGCCCGAATCGTTTGATTAGTAAGAACCGGCTGGTCACGAGCCTAAGGAGTACATACTACAGAAGAATTGGTGAAATTTCGAAAGAAGATCCATCATATCGGAGAAAATCGAAGAATGGGATTGGGCGCTTCGACGCCCCTCCATGGCTTTTCCACAGAATCAGTGCGGGAAGAGGGCGACCTGAAGCAGCCCAAATTCACCCAGAATTCTACAGCAGCTCTTGTATCTGTAGCAGTCATGGCCCAACGAACCTTGTGAAGAAATACCTGCGAAAGAGTATTCAAGTTAAAGCAGTACTCACGATGTCTACATTGTTCGGATGGTCGACATGTTGTATTGTTCGTAGCGATGGCAGATTCCGACGGTTGATCAGGCCTCGAGATGTCGCCAAGCGTTAATGAGAATAGTAGTAGAGTTCAAAAATGTGCACAAGAAAATGATAGAGGTCGTCGCGTCGAGCCTAGGGATTGGAGTAAAGAACTGGCCAACCTATATTTTCGTATATGCAAAGACCAGAAACAAAATTGTATAGTAAAATACTTACTATTTATTCTAATTTACACTACGGCAGAAATCGTGCCGTCTAAGAGGCCTATATCGAGCATTGCCATGAAAGCGACATCATGATTCTCACGTCCGCTTGCCGAGTCCGTCAGGAATAGCTCCAAACATTCACCCTAGCCTCCACTATATTTTCATCTTCACAATCTTTTCTTCTTCAACTATGTCTTCGATTACAGGAGCTCTTGGCGTGAAAGCCGCGTTTTTTACCCTCGAGCACCCCATACTGCGGCAGGACTGTGCCACTTGACGAAACCACTTTGACGCTCTTTTACCGCTCTGGAAAGAAACCCAAGTCAGTTTCTCTTATTATTAAAATCTGACATCTTCTATGATCAGTACGAAATACTTAATGTGCCAGATTCATCTATTTTCCCAAGTTAAGCACCACCAGCATCGGACTCATCCCTCATTTAGGCATGCCAACCAGCGTTTTTCGTAGGAACAAGAGGACATTATCGATGAATCCTACCGCAAGGCTGGAAAGTTGGATCCCACACATTTTTCTACCCTTTTCTCTCCTCTACCGTCTGGCATCATCGATACAATTCGCGAGAACCTACTGCGGAGTCAATGTCGACAGAACCGTTGGGGTCGAGTTTTACAAGCTCAATGTATATGGTAGGTATTTCGTGTTTTATTTTCCTCAGTAAGCTATCTCTTAACCTTGATACACTATCCAGGGCCAGGAGAGTTCTTCAAAATGTACGTCGATACCCCGCGCAGTGACACCATGTTTGGCACGAAGTCGCCGTTGTCACCTCTGGCTATCGCATCACCCTCACCTACAATATATGCTTCATCGACCATCCACTGCTTATCACTGCTGATACCGAAGCAAACTTGCAGATCAAAGCTGGATTAGCAGCTCTCTTAGCAAACAGCTCATTCCTTCCCAAAGGAGGACTCGTCGGATTCGGTCTGTCCCACAAGTATCTCATCAAACTTGGTAGCAAGACCACGAAATTATCCGAGTCCAAAGCATCTGTCATGGGGTTTCTTCCGATGTATTCCTCTACTCGCTTTACAAACCACCTCCGAGAACAACATCTCCATCCTGCTAAACGAACTCATTAATTATCCGGAGCTCACTTCAAGCCAGTTCGACGACGATACAGATATATTGCAGTACCTCAGATGTGAATGTGATGGGGAATACGTGTATGACTACGCAGACGACCATCCCGAGGTGACGGATATGGAGTGGATGGATGATAGGGATTGACAGATGCCACCCCCACCGGTCAAACCTTTGACCGATTTCAATGCGTCCATGACACCGTATATCGCGTATTTTGGTGACTCTCCTGGGCTTACTCACACTTATGGTTCCGTTTGTCTGATCGCTGAAATTGGACCTCCCGAAGACCGCCTTGCTTTCGAAAGCCATTGAACTATCTCAGGTTCCTCGTTAATCATACCTACTCAACCTTACCGATTCAAAGTTTTGTTTTGACACGTAGATACAATTCTACGGATTAGTGTTATGTGTTTCCATGTCTATCGATGATTTAGCGTTTAACTTTAATTCACAGATATTTTACTTGGTTGTTCAGCTGCCAAACAACTTCTCTCGCCCAGGTGCCGGCATTGCCCCGAATATTGGCACCCCGTCTAATTAACACAGACCTTATATAGTGGTGATCGATTGTCATCACTTTATCATTAGGTCAGACTAACCTTACTGAAGGAAGGCGAAGCTTAGGGACTGAGAGGTCCCGCTGTGAAGCTCAAGAATGCCGTGTCATAAGGCCCATAGAAGCGACCTTCGAGCAGCTGGAACGCTTGCCAGCAAATCTTGAAGGATCGTGCGTGACATCGGCACGTATTTTATAACTTCTATTACCACATGCGCACAGTATTAAAGTAAACGCAGCAATAGAACCATTCAAGAGCCTTTTCTCCCAATGACCACGATGTTGTTCAATCTTGCTGGCTCTTATGTCACTACAGCACAACTTGTAATATCCCTGGCTGGTATGCTTTTGAGTTATGGAATCTACAAGATATCTACGTTCATACATGACGAAATGACTTCACCATCACGCGATATTCCCGAACCCCCGAGCCTTAGTTTTCTATATGGAAATTATAAAGAACTCTCAGCATCAGTGAGTCCAAAAGCTCATACCATCCGTAGTGGTTATTGCTTGAACGGTGAAGGCTACAGAATAATTCTGTACTGCAAGAAGGTTGGCTCAACCAATACGGAACAACAATCCAATACAAAGCAATGCTCGGAATGCGTTCATCATCGTTGACATGATTTGTCAAGTTGAACCAAGTTTGACTGACAACTCATTTTGTTTCTAACGACATCTCTGACTACCGATCTCAAGGCAATCAACTACGTACTTTTCAATAATTATGACTATCCGAAACCAGAAGACCTCACTTACAACAGTCGCAAACTCTTTGGAAATGGTGCGTGTTCCGGTACTATGAATATTGAGATATTTTCATTGAGGGCCATATCGTATAAAGGAGTTGTAACTGCCGAAGGGGATGTGCATAAGCATCAGGTATGCATCTTGTTCAAATATTTGTTATCGAATTGTAAGTTTCTAATACTGCAGTAACGAAAGATTTTGGTCAGGTCTTCCCTGTTATTTTAGTGTTATGGCTTACAATTAGATAGAATCCAGCATTCGGACCACAACAAATACGGGATCTGACTGAAATCTTCGTAGAAATTGCACTCTAGGTCAATATTTCGCTTAATCGAACGTGTATAATTCATAGTGCTGAAATATTATAGCTACGCGACATCTAGAGCACAGAAATTGCCAAGCATGGTGATATAGGTCCCATCGAGTGTCTTTCATGGATGAGTCGAACAACTCTTGACATCGTTGGGCTTGCAGGTAAAATCATCCCTGCGTACGATCACATTGGTGTTATTAAGACTAAAATCTCCAGGATTCAATTATAAATCTAATGCACTGACCAGCGACCCCGAGAAAAATGATCTTATGAAATCATTTTCAACGATATTCAAGGCGGGAGCGAAACCAACCTTTATCCCAATGCTCAGAGCGATATGTCCTCTGTGTTTCTTAGTTCATATCAGTATTCCTCTCTAACCTCATTTTTACCTTCTAATTTGCATCGGATTACAGTCAGCACCAAGTGACGCTGAGACGAAAAAGGCTTCTGCTGTAATGGGCCGTATTGGATCTGATCTTCTGAAGCAAAGTGAATCTGCCCATGAAGACGATAATCGTAGTAATAAATTGTCAGGCCGCCGTCAAGATATTCTTTCTCTACTAGTTCAAGCCAATACCATGCAAGACCTACCGGAAGCGCAACGGATGGAGGATGGAGATGTGCTGGCTCGTGTGTATAAAAACCCGATTCTAGACCTATGTATTTACTCAATATACTCTCAGAGATCCCACTTTCATTATCGTTGGTCATGAAACATCAAGGTACACCGTCCGTTCATCAAATATTTTGCAATCCGAAAGTGACATGTTCTAAATATTGACATAGCACCGCGATGACATGGGCATTATATGCTCTGACTCAAAATAAGCAGGCGCAGACCAAACTTCGTCAAGAAGTATTTGATGCATCTACGGATAATTCAACAGTAGACAATTTGAATGGATTGCCTTATCTATACGCCGTCGTACGCAAAAATTTGCGTCTTTATCAGCCGGTTCCTGTTATTCTGCGAGCTGCTAAGAAGGATTATTGTATTCCTCTTAGCAAGCCGTTCGCGGAGAGGAAAAGGATTGTCCGTAATGAAATCCGGTTAGCCTTTGATTCAGTTTTGGAACCTTTATATTCTAAATTCATCTTTCTCTACGAGATAGGGTCAGAAATGGTCAATTGATAGTGGTACCTATTGTCTTCATCAACCGAGATAAATCGATATGGAGGGAAGATTCCACGGAGTTCAAGTTAGTTTCGTCCTCAAATTTCGCTCACAATTGATATCCAACCAACCTTCCTTCAGACCTGAGCGCTGAGCAAATATTCCAGATGTTGCGACATCTGTCCCTGGAGTCTGGGCAAACGTGATGACATTTTATTGGGGGACCCCGAGCTTGTATCGGTTATCGATTTTCACTTTTAGAGTAATCAGAGTTTAATAAGAGAAAGGAACGGCGCAGTGTCGAGGACTTGCCTGCCTACACTGTAAGATCTCGTTAGACCTGAAACTTCCCTTTTAAATTATGGCATACTGCTTTAGATTTCACCCCGACAAGCCTGACCAACACGCGTACGCCCGCCCTCATTGTCTTCCGAGTCGGCTGCGTCCTCAGCAGTGACGATGATTTGCGCAAAGTATTGAGAATGGTTGAAGTAGAAAGGCAGAAAGTTGAAAAGCAGAAAAAACCGTTGGGGGTGAAGGATAGACTGCGAGAGAATGACAGCATGAGATGATGGAGGAAAGAAGAAAAGGCAGGAAAATGAAGGAGCGGATATTTATCGGAAGAAAAAAAACTTTCAAGAACAAGCCGAATCTGAATCACTTCAGCGCTGTAAAAAATTTCAATAAAATCAAATCGGGACAATGTTATACGAATAGAGTCATTGGCATTGATTTAACTTGCATAAAGGTACTAATAATAGTTTTGACCATTTCGGACAAAAAGACAGAATAGTTAGAAACCGAAAAACTCGGCCTCAAGCCAGCGAAGAAGCCACCTCCACTTCAACGTAAAGAGGAATATCCTTAACTAAGCTAAGAGAAATGTCCTTTCTGTCCTGGGGCGGCCCATCTGCATTACCTTCTATATTACCTTCTCCAACGCTGGGCTTCTTTGCTAATGACGAGATAGCAACATATGCATAGGTATGATGCAAGGCATGGTCGAAGCAGCGTCTACTCATGGCACTTTCCATCAACAGCTTTCTCACCTCTAGGTCATTCAATGCACTGCCCAAAACAGGCTGCGCATCCAAAATAGATTGCAGCCATAGTGTCCGATCAGTGAACGGAGTGGAGTGACATGATTCTTTGTAAAAATAATTGGATAAACACAGAGCGACGGCAGGGGAACAATGGTCTCAGGGAAGTCGAGGACACCGGTAATGTTATAATCATCATCAACCTGGGGTGGAAGCGTTAATAATCTGGAAGACGTGCAAGACGACAACGTACCAGGATATTAGAACTCGACAAGTCATGGTGATTAACTACAAAAGGCCCATTTTCGTATTGTGGCAGCGAAAGTCTGGGCTGCAAGAGACGGCACTGTTGTACAGAACGCAAGTAGTCGCCGTCCTCGTCCTCCGGATCGACTAGAGCAAGGTTGTGGTTGAGCGACAATAAAGCAGAATGATATTCTGAAACGGTGCTGAAAGGTCCTTTGATTAACGAAGCCTCATAGATTTTACCACGTTCTTCAGGATAGACTATACCGGAATCGAAATATTCAGCAATAGAGAAAGTTCCACTACCCACAGGTTGTTCCTGAAGGGTGCCAATCTTGTCAAACTGCAATGAAGCTACAGCGTTTCAGCAATGCAGAAAAAATCGCGATAGAAGCAATTAGCGCACCTAGCTGCATGATGAAGGCTGCTAATTGCTGAAAAATCATCTCTGCAGCCACGCGAGTTTGTACGTACTGCTCACCGTCCTCCTCAGTGTCTTGTAGCTAGAGCTCGGCCGGGAAGGCGTTCCATGAGGATATAGGACGACCCGACGTCGTTTCCCTCGTCCGATTTCCTGAGACAGGCGAAGACTTCTGGCACGGGAATGGACGTGTGGAGCTTAATATACTTGAGGGTAGCGGCATACGATTGCATTAGAATGTCAGACGCATCCTCGGAAGAGAAATTGTAGGTCAATGGACAACGCGCGAGCCACGTTATACCATCAGCGAACACAATCTCAAAGAGGACGTTAAACCCTATTAAATCGGATTATGCTTAGGATAATAGGATCCTGCGCATCAGCAAAACACAAGGGTGATCTTTGGCATCTTCATCTTCAGAAGGTACATCTTTGAGTGCTTTGTCTTTGCATAAATGGTCTTTCAAGACCTTTGTCTTTTTTTATGAATCTTTATCTTTGCATGAATGGTCTTTCATGACCTTTGTCTTTTGTTATAAATCTTTGGTATCTCACATAAGGCTTTCACATCTTTGAGTCCAGAGCATGGTCTTTGTTATCTCAAGATCTTTGCATCCAGTATTTTTTGGGAGATTGTCATTAGACAGCCCTAAGCTACACCACCTGATTCTGGGGTAATCTATACTTAAGTTA